>JAOTQR010000100.1:6506466-6517688 GCA_025774065.1 Solanum ossicruentum | reverse complement strand
TAAAACTAGCATTAATAACCAATAGATATGCCGTGGCAACCCAATCGCATAACAGGACAACACACGGCAGCAAGCAGGTATTTATAAATCCAAGTGTGTTCTTTCAACCTTTCCGCCCCCTAATCCTGTTTCTATAACACACATTCACATGTACACATCATGTTTAGCCTATTTTAATGCCATAAAAGTCTTACAATAGCCCACAAAGCAGAACACATAACAATTCTACACAACATAAAAATGGACAGCATAACGTTATCTTCCTTCGCTACATTTTGACGTTGACAACTCCAAACCTATTCCTATTCTAACCAAACTGTTCCAACAATATTTACACATATAAATAGACCTAAAACAGTCTTATAAAAGAACTCAAGAAGTCATGAAGGACGTGAGCTAATAGGCTTCCATCCAACAGCCCACAAGTTCCAATCAACATTACACTTAAGATAGCACAATAAAACGCGTTTGTTAAATGAAATCAAAATCAGGGCAAAAACTTTAGGATAATATCTATAACTCGAGTCATGTTAAGAACATCAACCTCTCTTTATAATACAGCCCAACAACCATAGAAAGATCACTAAAACAAAAGACTAGTATGCAACAACTTTCTCAACACATGCTGTCTCAAATTTCCAGCACAACATACTAGCATATACTTCTTGTTTTTCATAAGAAAACCATACTAAACACATGTGTAAACTTACTTACCACTACCTTCAAGGTGTAGGGATTCTCCAAGAACCCTAGGATAGTCGTTTGGATGCTTTAGAAGGTTGAGAAAAGTTGAGAGAAGACTTTGGAGACAATCGGATTTTTTGTGAGTCCAAGTTGAGAAATGAATTGTGGGAGCTACTTTTGAGCCCTTTATAAAGGGGTATTTGACCGACCTTCCCTTGAGCTTTTGACCACCTTATACCACACATTATCAAGCTGGTTATCCAGCATCTTGACCCTCACACTTGGGCCTAAATGGGTCTCCAAGTTGATGGGCTTGGACTGCCCATTTTCCAATTTTCACTTCACTTAGTTTTGGGTCCAATTAGCCAAGTGGGTTGTGGTGTATTTGGGCCCTTTTTAATATTCTCCTTAGGCTAATCATATAGCCCATTTATGATGCTAAAACATAGGCTAAAGTTATACTCTTAACATGGACTTTATTCACAATCGAACTTGGATCAATTTGACATCGAGCCTCGTCTCCGTTTAGCAAGCAAATTTAAGCTAAGCAAGTAGGTGATGCACCTGCTAGCTTATTAAGTCCTACAAGCACCTCACTTCTCTCATTTCATTTGGCCATAATCTTCTCAATTTGACACAAAACATGTATACACTCAACCCTCTTAAGCATAAGACAAACATATAGCCAATTAACACGAGATTCAAGCACTTTTAAAAATTAGCGCTAATTTGACCAAACCATGTCATGTTTCATTTGAATTGTGCTAGTGTTGCAAGGCAAGGTGTGGGGTGTTACACTAAATCCATAACTAGGCTTATGGGAACTAGGAAGAACTAACAAGGTAAAACTGGATATTTCATAATTCTTGGAAAGTTTGCATGCATATATTAATTAACTCTCTTTATTTTGCATGTTTTGTAGTGATGGTCAACATTAGAACCCGCCTATTGTTACTGAATGGAATTAGATAGTAATGAATAGGAAAAGAGATTAATTAACAAGATTCAATTGATCTGTTCTTGTCTAATCAACTGAACTGTGCCAAGTTTTACTGGGACTAATAGATAAGGGTTAGTAATGTACACTACGAAGATGGTCCAAGTCACATTGTGAAAAATGAAGTAGCTCGAACGAATGTGAGAGGTATGAAGTAGCTCGACTGATAAGTCAAGGGGGTAAAGAAGCAGCTCGAGCTAAAGCGAGAGGGGCGCTCAAGCGTTAAGTAGTGAAGTAGCGCGCCTAAAAGGAGAGGGTGGATGTAATTCAGTTCGACTTCAAGTATAGTGAAGTTGAATAGTGGAATTTGACTTGCTTTTTTCAAACGATTGCTTTTGCCGATACCGAGGTTGAATGAATCATTCCACCTGGCAAGAGCAAAAGTGGAGTTTGGCACAGGTCAAAGGGGAAAGCAAGTGGAGGTGGAGCGGTGAAATGCATAGAGGAGAGGGTGACTGCTAACGAAGTCTAAGGAAGAAGGAAGAAGGAAGCTTCGCCCCTCGCATAGTCCAAAGTGTTTGGTGAACTTGACTTACTGTTCTATGTACTACACATTAGAAAAGAATTAGATTATACAATGTTACCGAGTTAGGGAATTATGGGGAACACAATACCCTAGTTCCTTTCCATATTGGTTAAACTCTTATATTAGTTAGTTTTACTTTTCTACTTGTTATTTCAAACATCCCTTTGGGGAGACAAGTTGGTTAAAAAGTCAAATTGCATTAATTGAATTCTCCTAAGTGTACTTATTCCCTATGGGTTCAACCCTAACCTTAGTTATATTCTATTTCTTGACAATAAATGTTTTATCCTCAAAAAGAAGTTGTAGCTTAGGCGACATTAAATTTTGGCACTATTGACGGTGAATACTACAAGATTTGGTTAATTCAAATGATTTGGGTATTGCTCTTTATTTCCAATATTTTACATTTTTGGTTGTTTTTCATGGTATAAGTGTAGTGTATGCCCAACACACGAAGTTGAGCCAGACCATTGACTATGTTTGACCTTGAGATCTATAGAATGTTGTGAAGAATGGATAAGATAATGCCAACAATGTGGCTAATGCATCTCTTAACAGGAACAAGAATGAGAAGTATGACCATGAGAACCCACCTCCTCTAGAGAATATTGCTCTATAACCACAAGATTTCAATGCTATTGTTTATCAGTAGATTTAATATAGGTTCAATTCTATGGCCATGGAGGTGACTAGAGCTATCGTGTTGCCACCATTAGCAGCTAAGACAAAGTTCATGGTTTCGAGTTGGTTGCTTCAGATGCTATAAAACCATGGGCTGTTTGTGGGATTACAATCGAGGATCCTCATAGCCATCTACAAAACATTGCATTTGTCTACAAGTTTGTGATGGGAACACAAAATCTATCTATGGATGTTGTGGGACTTTGTGTCTTCCTATTTTCTCTTACAGGTAATGCAGTGTCACGAGCCAAGCATAGGGCCTAGACGTGACACGGCGAATGGAGAACCCAAAAGTACCCCAAACAAGCCTCTTAACATATCATTACACATCCTTGGTCGCGAAAGCTATTAAACAACAATAAGAAAATAGAAATAAGGGCAAAGGGACTTAGGGAATCTTTCATAGCTTAAAACATACAAGTGTCAAAGCTCATAAAATCAATAACACCTCTAAACTTAGAATTGAGTGGGGACCAAGACAACCTTCCAAGCTCACCCTCATAGTCAAAAACATACAATAAGATAAAGAAAGTCTTTGTATACATAGGGACAAAAGATATCGTCCTTGGAGTTGAGGACTCACCAAACTTGCATGAAGAGATAGTACTAGCCACATGGAGGAAGGTGATCAAGTGGAGCTCCGGTTCCTACATGGTCACATGATGTACGCATAGAGTATGTATTAGTACGTTTGAATGTACTAAGTATGTAGGATGTAATACAACAAGAGATAGGCCACATAATTGAGATGCATAATCATAAGCAAAAGATAGTTTATTAGCAGTATAACATGCATGAACAATGCTTGAAGTAAAACATGCTTATATAGAATATATTACATTTGTAGAAAATGACCATCATCATAGACCAAGCAACTTAGTACTTGGAATCCAAGGCATGACACCCACTTGGAAGGTGGATGAGGTACACACTCCTCATTTATAGTAGCACAAGATCGCCACCACCAGACAGGGTGGATGAGGTACATACCCCTCATCTATGGTAGTACGGGAATGCCATAACCTGACAAGGTGGATGAGCTACATACCCCTCATCTATGGTAGTACGGGATTGCCACCACCCAACAAGGTGGATGACGTACATGCCCCTCATCTATGATAATACGAGATGGCTATCACTCGACAAGGTGGATGAGGTAAATATCCCTCAACTTTAGTATGGTCACTTGCGACACTATAGATACTTCCCGTGACAATGGCTCATATATACACTTCTTTCATCATCATAAAGCCATTTAAGTCACAGTTCATTTAATGGTTCATCAATAGCACAAGAATAAAAAATTAGTTATTTTATCAAACACTTGGCGAGTGTGTAATGTTAGTGTAAATTTATGTAATTCAAGATTCATGCAAGAAAACCTGAAGTAAATCCACCCACTAACCCTTGGTAATACCTTCATACAATATACATTGAAACCCTTCATCAAATCTCAAAAAAATCATAGATTTATAGCTCAAAGTATGCTTAAACAGTCATACTTTTATGAAGCCCCAACATAGTTCATAGTCAAATTCATAATAAGGCCCATAATTAAATCAACTTAGAAATATACAATTTATGTAAAAAGAAAGGTTGGGCACCATGGGTAAAATTACCCATTGGTTGAAACCCACATACCTCAACTTTGTAGAATTCCTTGATGAAGATTTGATTGAGAACTTGAAGCTTGATGAATTCCTTAAGATCTGGAATGAGTTTGGGACCCTTGATTTTGAGTGAAAATATTTGTCTAAGTATTTGAGAAGGTTTTAGGGAATGTCTTATATGATATGAGGTTGAAAAATGACTAAGTATAGATTGTTTATGCATGGGGAGGCTTAGGCCAAAGACCTAAAGGCCTTGGACTAAACAACCAAAAACTGGCAAAAATAACACTGATCCGCGCATCGCTCGAGAGGCACGGATCGTCTCTGTAAATTGCATTTTTTGGAAAACAAAATTTTGATATGGTTACTCTAAATTTGGGTTTAGACCCATTTCCTACTCAATTTTGCCCCGATCACTAATATGAAGTCAGATTTTCGATATCACGCACGGATTTTGAGATAAATGGAAATTACAATTATGGTCACTTTTGAGGCATATTTTTGGGCACTTTTTGGGGCCATTTCATGCAGCACTATGGCTATCTGAGATCTCACAGAGTTCGATCACTAGTTGGGATGAATTGCAGAAGGCCTTCTCGGAGAGGTACTTTCTGAGATCGAAGAAGCTCAAGTTGAAAGATCAGATCAACAACTTTGAGCAGCTTCCTGGTGATTCAATCAATACTACATGGGAGTGATTTACTAAGTTCTTGATGAGTGTCCCAGACCACAAGATTGTTGATGATGCCTTGGTGGAGATCATCTATCATGCCCTTGATAAAAATAATCAGGCTTGTGAACATATAATTATGAGGGGCATGTTCTTGGATCAGCCATTTGCTAGGATTGCTTAAAGAATGGAAAGAGTGGTCAAAAACCAATTGAAACGACCCCAAAAGTGTCTGAATATGTTCCTCGAAAATGTCAATAATCGTAATTTCCATATATCGCAAAATTCATGCATGATATCAAAAATCGGACTTTATATTATTGTTTAGGGGGGAAACATTGAGTGGGAAATGGGTCAAACCCCAATTCTAGAGAAACCATAGCAAAATTTGAAATTTCAAAGTTTGCGAATTCTAGTGACCAAGCGTGCCCCTTGTGGGATGCCCCAGGGGCCCGGAGAGGTGTAATTTTTATCCTTTTTTCTCGTTCCGATCCAACTTGAAACGACTCCAAGAGTGCCCAAAAATATTCCTCAGAAGTGTCCGAAATCATAATTTTCATATATCTCAAAATTCATGCCCAATATAAAAAATCCGACTTTATATTTCTTTTTTAGGGGATCAAAATTGAGGGGGAAAAAGGTCTAATCCTAAGTTTACATCAAACGAATCGCAATTTCAATTTCCCAAAAAGTCGATTCCAGAGAGGTTTTCTATCTCAGTCCAAGGCTTTGGGTCATGGGCTAAAGTGTTCCCATACGTGAAAATACTTACACTTAGCCTTATTTTACCCTCATGCCATTCAAGACATTCCAAAATACACTCCTAAACAATTAAAAAATATTTCATCTCTTAAATTCAAGTTCAAAACTCATCCAATCTTCATCAAGCTATTCTCCCAAGCTAAGGTATGTGTGTTTCTTTCATGGGTTCCTTTTACCCATGATGCCCAAGCTTCCTTTTACTCAATTTGCATGATCAAAAATTGATTTACTTGTGAGTTTTACTTATAATGAAATTCACTGCAGACTATGTTAGGGCTTATGAAATTGTGATTGTTTTACTATGTTTCGAGCTATGAATCTATGATTTATGGTGAGATTTGATGAAGGATTTTGATGTATATTGGTTGAAAGTTTTACCATGTATTGATTGATCATTTTACGTGGGATTTATTTATATGATTTCATCCCTAAATTGCATGGTTTTACAGTAGCACTATACACCTGCCAAGTGTTTGATAAAATATGGTTATTATGAGAAATTGAAGGCTCAATACATGTCTTATGTTGGAATGTGACCATGCCCTACTCGAGGGTTGCGAGCTAGGTAACCAAGTCGAGGAATTTGTACCTTAATAACCATGTCGAGGGATTTGTACCTTGATAATCATGTTGGTGGGTTTGTACCATAGCCACCAAGGGTGGCAGGGTGTGACGATCCACCAATCATGTTGAGGGGTTTGTACCTTGATAACCATGTCGGGGGAGTTTGTACCTTGGTCAGCAGGGGTGGTAGGGTATGACGATCCACCAATATGATAATGGTCTCTTCTTACACATGTATTTTGTCCTATACAAGCATGATTTGCAATATAGCATCTCACATGCATTCTATATTGTTGTTACTTCACATTACCTATGATTACGCATTTTGATTATGTTCTTATCTCTTGTTGCATTGTATCCTACATACTCAGTACATTCAAACATACTAATGCATACTCTTTGCACTACAAGAAAAAGGTTTATTAGTGACCAAAATCTAGGGACAAGTTATAAATATGGTCCCTAAAAGTAAATTTTAGGGATGATATTTTATATTGGTCTCTGATTTCCCTTTTTCTTTATTAAATACACGTGGGCATAAGCTTTATTCCGTAAAAAAATTTATTTGGTCTCTAGATAGTGAAAAAATTGAGTGGGAGATAGAGGCGCCAAAGAAATAAGGAATATTACTTTAGTACTGCTCTCTTCAAGAGTAAAGTCAAGTCTCTCTCTAAAATACGTAAGCCTCTCTCAATTTTACTATTCCTAAACCCCTCTTTACAACTAAAATTCCTCAAAGCTAGGTTTCTCTTGCTCGCCCAAAGTATAGCTCAAAGGGTATTCTTAGAAGATATCATCGTAGCAAGACTTTTTTGCTCACCAAGAGTTGTTGCAGTATTTGTAAGATTTCATGTCTTTTAGCTTAAAATCACTTAGTTTTGTTCTCCTCCTCCTGACTCAAATCATCCTTTATGTTTCCCTTTTTGATATGCCCTTTTTTCTCTTTCAACATGTCAAAATACTTTCGGGATAAATTTTTTTTATGGGTTCTATTTTTGAAATTGATTTTTCCACTGTGCTTAAATTTACCTGAATCGACAGTGTAGTTTTTGAAATAGTTGAAACTTTTGTGATTTTCTTTGTCTAACCAAAAAAGTTTCTTTTTCCTATATATTAGAGTTGAAAATTTTATAGGTTTCCTGTAGATTAGAATTAAGAATGTTATGGGTTTTGTAATATCTGCAAATTTTGTTGATTCTCTGTGTTGAAAGTGACCACGAAATTTGAAAATCTCTCTCTATACCTCTCTTAAATTTCTAAGTCATTGTATGGCTAAAATCCCTAAACCTCTCATTATAACTAAAATTTGTAAATATCAAGTTCATATCTCATTGCTTAAAAGTTTCTCATAGTTTTCTCAAATCTAAATTTTTTGAACTGGAGATATTATTTTTGAGACACAATTATGATTTCATAAGCTGTACATGTTCTTTGTATTTTGTAACTATTTCTTTTGGTATTTGTGTTGATGAAATTGGTTGTTTTCTGGTTAATGTTATGATATAATAAGGTAGATTGGTGGCGTCACATAGATAACGACAAACAAAGTGTATGAGTACATATCGGGCATGCAAGCTCAATTCACAGGGATGTGTTGGAGTAATTATACCATAGTTTCATATGATAAGTGAATGTGGAAGTATTGATGCTTATAACAATCAAAAAACTATCTTCTGGATGTTTCAAATCGACCTAGTTTGATTTATGTATTTTAAATCTTGTATATCCTAATACTTGTGGACAAAACATAGACGTTGCTAATCTTGGTAGTTTTTGGTATGTTAAGTTGGCATTTTCTTTGTTTGTGCTTGTTCGTTTTGCCTTAAGCTATGTTGTGGTGGTTGTTGTCCAATAGCAGCTACTCCATTATGGTATTTGTCAAAGTCCTTTTTATCTAGTGCAAAATTAAATACTAAAATATACTATTTAAGATATGAACAAAAGATTCTATAAATCAAGGATTGACAAATATAAAATTTGCTTTAAGCTGTGAACATAAAAAATAACCCGTTGGAAGATGTCATCACTCATTTTTGCTTAAGAAACATATGGTTATTTGCATTAAATTGTCTTATGTTTGATAATTCTCATTTATTTGGGACATATATGTTAAATGCTTCGTATATCATGTTACAGCTTATCTCAATGTTGCAATATTTTAGGAAGATTAAATAATAAAAATGAGTAGAAAAGTGTAATGAAAAGTTATGTGCATTTTAGTAAAATATTTAACCTAAACTATTTTGAATAAGTGTAATGAAAAGTTATGTGCATTTTAGCAAAATATTTCACCTAAAGTATTTTGAACTAACTTCCATGTACTACTTTATGTGACATTATGGCATCAAATAAGCGATGGATGCAACTTGTTGATGATGAAACTAATAAAACTTACTTAACTGGGGTGCAAAAATTTGTGGATTATGCTTTCCGAAGGACAGGAGAATTGTATGAAATACGATGTCCATGTGTCAAGTGTTGTAATACAATATTAGGAACACGTGATAGATGAGGCACATTTAAAAGTATATGGAATAATTCAAAATTATAATTTTTGGTATCATCATGAAGAAATCTTGGGTGAAACATCAACGGAAAGTTAAGATGAAGCTGAAAAATAAGATGAAGATGGCAATGAAGTAGAAGAATGCGAGAGTGAAGATGAAATACAAGAAATTTTGAGTGATACATATCCCAACCATGGTGGACATACTACAATCATCGATTCTGATGATTTGTTTGTAGAGGAACCGAATGATGAAGACAAAAAGTTCTATAGCTTATTGAATGATTTGGAGACGCAACTTTACCGAAGTTCAAAAATTTCTAAGCTTTTGGCTCTCATTAAACTGCTTCACATAAAAAGTATGGGTTGATGGAGCAATGAGACTTTTACCATGTTATTGAACATGTTGAAAGAGGAGTTGTTTCTTGATGGAGTGAACTTACCAAATTCATATTATGAAGCAAAGACGGTACTCCAGAATCTTGGACTTTCCTACCAACAATTGATGCTTGTAGAAATGATTGCATGCTATATTGGAAGGAAGATAGCTTACTTGATTCTTGTAAAGTGTGTGGTGCATCTTGATGGAAAATAAATACACATAGTGGAGAATAAAAACATAAAAATGGCAAAAAATAGCATCAAACTGTGTTTAATGACTTGAATTTGAGCTACATCATTATTTTTGCAAATTCTTTCTTGACTGTTTGAGGCATTGAATAATATGAATCTCAACTAGACTACTCAATGTGAACTTACTCATCCTTTAGTGTTAAGTCGCAATGTGTCTCATAAATCAATTTATATAAGCTGGCTTAGTCACCACCTGTAAAGAAAATAATTGTCTTTGGAGTACTTTTTGATTTGGTGTAATGTAAAATTCTGTGAATCATTGAAAAATTGAATTATGTTATGACATACTTGAATTTGGTAAATGCTTAAATGTGGTTTGAATCATGCTTATTTAGTTGTGTTTTCGTAAAACTGTCACTGTGACCATCATCTAAAGACTAAGTTCTACATAATGCAGATGTGTATCATATCACCATCCTGCTTGATCTTCACAAGTGTTTAATCATATCAACACTCATGATTGTATACAGAAGTAATGGAATATCACTTTAGACATATAGTATTTATTGTTGTGCATATCTTGAGCTAAAATTATTGTTCAACTCCTTGCTTGAGAATAGAATCTTTTTGTGCCATCAACAACATATGTGAATTAAGTAGGTTATTGTTTTACAAGAGAAAAATGCTAGAGTTTCTTATCCTTCCCTCTTATCTTTTAACTCTGGCTTGAGTAGCTACTACCTTATCAAGTAGGATCCTACTTGACAAGTAATTGAAACCTGCACTCATTTTTTTTAACCTGCTAGAGTTTCTGATACTACTATGCCAATGTAGTGGCCTTCGACTTAATCACTTGACCTATTTTTATCTTTTAAAATACAACCCACATTAAGCAGCAAGTTAATGTTTAACTTGAAATAACATTTACCCAATTGCATACAATATGTACACTATGAATTATGTTAATACAAGCCTAAAAATCAATAACTTTCGTACGGCCAGCTAAATGGTGCAAGAGACTTGAAAAGTCGAGGTAAACTTCAACTTCACTTACTATCTTTTATCAACTCACCACAAGTTGATTATTAATAAGTGTTATAACAAACTTCAACTTCTCTTGTTGTCTTGAACACTGTTAAAGAAAAGATGCACATTTAAAAAGGTTCCTTACTATTTTAATATATAAAATTTAAAGGCTATAACTAACTTCTCAGATGTTGCATTTTCCTGTCAAAAAAGACTCAAAAGTTTTCTACTGACTATGTTTCTTGGGCATCAACTGAAGTAAAGTTTCTTTAGACTGCATTCTTGTTTGATCTCCATTGGCAGAGAATGAGTTTGACTGACTTGTTTGTTACTGGAACAATATTGCTCAGGGGTTAAATTTCAATATTCCTGTTATTGATTCATCTATAATGACAAATAACTCGTTAAAGCCAAAAAAAACTGGATTTGTTGTTTGGCATATAGTTGAGTATGTTATTTAACCAATTTTTTAGTTGATCTTTGTAGTCTTTGCTAAATGACATGTTAAATATTTTTACGGGTTATGGAAGCTGAAGCATATGAAAAGGAATTTCTTGCATACAAAGAGAGTAATTAATTTTTTGCAAGGAATATCGAAAAATGTTTATATTATTGTCCATGGA
>JAOTQR010000100.1:6477077-6492255 GCA_025774065.1 Solanum ossicruentum | reverse complement strand
AGTTACCATGAGTAGGATCCTCATTAATATTGTGATTGATAGAAACAGAGGTATTCTTAACATTTTAGCAACTGACTTTGTTCCTGCTGCATCAACTTATCATAAACAGAGGTATTATTAGCATTGTAGCAACTGACATTGTTTTTAGCAGCTGACATTGTTCCTATTGCAACAACTTCTCAGAACTGCGAACAAATTCGAGTTGAATATATGACTAAGCTATGGCACCTGGGGGACGTATCTATAAACAAAAAACACTTACTGGGAAACTGTTTCAGCCACTCAATCTGCCGATGAGTCAAATAAATATACTCCAGCTGCTACCATAGGTAATACCATTTCTTATGTTAATCAATAGATGTCTATTAGATATATACTTTCTAGTTTAGTTTGAAGTGCAAATGTAAAGAATTAAAGCTTTCGATTTTGTTAAACTTTAACCATAATGTTCTTAATTGTAATCTTGAAAGTGCTATGATGTATATATCACTATCTTGAACGAAATTTTCCTACTATGATTCAACTAGAATTAAGAAGTGTCTAGGAAAAACTCGGGGAAAAGGTCTTAAAAAACTGAAGAAGATTTTGGGGAAAAAGATGGTGATAGCGATCCCAATTAGTAAGGGGAGGCTAATTAAGGTGGTCCAGTCATCAAAACTGTCAAATGAATTGGGGATAATAGCACGAAATTTTCTTACTCTTCCAAACAAGTGGAAGGAACTCACAATAGAGGAAAAAGATGCTGCATTGATCAGATGCCATGTAAGATTTCTATACATTTTAACATTGTAACATTGTGATGTTTACTATTTAATCTTTCAAAACATCAAAGGGAACTTGATTTTTATGTTTCCCTTAAAAAAATTTTCCTGGAGAAGTTTGAAATTAATTTGGATGAATGTTATGTCAAACATAGTTGTGAAGCTATCCTCAAGAATAGGAGTTGACAATGGCGCAAAAAATTTAAAAAGTTATTTGAAAGTGCACGCTCGGAGGAGGATGCTCGTAAAATTGAAGTTCAGGAACTAACCTCTGAAAATTGGAATAGGCTTTGTGACATGTGTTCGGATCCAAACCATAAGGTGACCCATATTCAAATAAATATGCTCTATAACTTTTTCAGTATTATATATATTTAATTCTATTGTACTTGTATATTCTTTGTAGAAATGATGTCAGTTAAATAAGGTCAATTGATCACAACTAAAATACAATCATTTCATGGGTTCAAAAGCATTTGTAGCTGCTCGTGCTGAAATTGTAAGCTATATGTTTTTTCCTTTCTCGCTAATGGTGATTAAGTACTGAACCTATTGTGAATACCCTGTTTTCATGATCGCGTACACAGAAGAGACTTACTTCACTATCCTCCTATGCGACCATCTCTTTTATTTATTTTGTAGGGTGAAAAACATTACGGGGTAGAACCAGACAGAATTGAAATCTATAAAAGTACCCACTACTCAACTGAAAAAGGCTGGTCATCCGAATAGGCTGAAACTAACTATGCAAGAAAGTCGATATTTTAATTGCATATGCAAATATACTTGTTATTATCATAACTTCAAATAAATACATTATTTTGCAGAATAGCATGAATGATTTAAAAGCTATATACTCTTCAGGAGTGTCGTCCATGACTGTTGATGAAATTGCGGATGCTGTGCTCGGTACAAGATCACGGTACATAAAAGGTCATGGTTATACTTCCAAACCTGATACTACTCATGCAAGACAAAGGAGAGCAGCAGCGTTAGAAGAGTGCCCTAAAAAGGCGAAGGAGGAAGCTGCTACTGTTCAACATGATTTACAAAACGACTAGATGCAGCTGAAGTTGTCGTAGAAAATCAACAGTCTCAAATAACAACACTAAATTCACATTGGAAGCTGTATGGGCACGCAAAGATGATATTTTGGCACAAATGCATAAATATATGAGTTCATCCTGATCAAGGTTAGAATTAGTATATATCGTTTATTAAATAGAAAATAATTTTTAGCATTTAGCACCTATCTAGTAGTTTTCATGATAACTTTCTTGTTCCTGAACTAGTAGTTTTTGTTTACTATTATTGTGTACTATTAGCTTTCCTATTCAAGAATAATATAGATTCACCTATTGATACAGAGTCATTAGGATATGACGCCATGAACAAAAGTAAGTTACTATAAAGTCATCTTCTTTGTGTTCTGTTTTCACGACTATAAGTCACCAGGGAGTAATATTTAGAGATGACTTAATGAAATATACAAAACATTATGTACTCTTGAATTTAGGCTACTCTTAAAGAGTATAAGTGATCTTATTCCCTCAATTAGACATTTAGATTCACACCTCTGAATCATTTTATGTCGTGAAATAAATGTCGTAGAATTGGTACTCTGTTTAAATTTGTTGGTCTATTTTTTATTCCATGTTTTATATTATTATATGAATGAGATGATTACATGATTCTGAAGTGATAGGGACTAGTTAGCTTATAGTCACAAAAAAAAATTATGTGAACTGGAAGTTCTGATAGAATTTTGTGTGCCTATAAAATATTGTGAACTGAGAATCAAGTTATTTTATAACGTTAAGGACTTGTTCAACTATATTAGTAGAAATTTTATTGGAGAAGGCGTTGAGAGCTGATCCAATGACATTATGGGGGGTTTTTGTAGTCGCTTAATATACGAGAGAAGACAATTACAGCGTGAGTCTAGAGTGAAACTAAAAAGTTTGTGCACCTTGATTGATCTTGTGGTACTATTCGATCATTCTTCTTTACTCTTGGCAAATTACTATAGACATCAACTTTGTCCCTCCTTTCAAAGAAACTAATTTGTTACTCTCCTAGTTTCATGTACACAGTGTTGTGAAATTCAATAGAATAGCTTAATTTGCCTTATTATTGTGAAATTACCCATATTATGAAATAAAATCTAAAATTATTCATTTGTTTACATACGTTATGAAAGGTAGAAATCAAGACCAGCTGCATTAGAAGTGTTTTTGCAATGACATTTTTGAGAAACGACCTCTATTTTATTACTTTTGTTTTTTTAATGCTTAGCATATCTCAATTAAACTTTCCAGTTGAATGAGATTAAGGTAATGTTAGTTTTTCTTTAAGGCATATGTAATGAGAAATCATCTCATGCTTATCATTTTGGTTGTTCGTAATTAATATATAATGGTGTTATTAAATAATTTTTAGTGTTATCTTACTTCTTTTAGTATGTTATTATTTTTCGTTTGTATAATACTTTTTCTATAGAAATTTAATATATTTATATATGATTTCATAATTTTCTAATTAACGAAAACCTAGCTACCTAAATAGAAATTAAATATTATAGCTATGACATAAAATGTCACAAATTGCTTGTTAATAGTGACAAAATATTATGTCTATGAAAGTATAACTTTTTTAATTTTTTAATACTTTTTAAGACGATCACATTTTTTTCATAAAAGGATGACATTTGAGGACTAAAATAAAATTTGTCACAAAATAGCCTACTTATTACCTACAAATTAACTTAGTATTTTATGACAATCATGATCATCATTAATATGGCATTTTCTAGTGACAAATTTATTTCGTTGGTAAATGTAGTACTTTTAATGACAACATGATCGTATTCAACTACAAAATTGCAAGAAAGCAGTGTTGTCACTAATTTATTTTGATGACAAAAAATAAATTTTGTCCCAAAATAGACTACTTATTACCTACAAATTATCTTAGTATTTTATGACAATTATGAATGTCACTAATTATGACATTTTTTAGTGACAAGTTTATTTGCTGCTAAATGTAGTATTTTTAGTGATGACTTGATCCTTTTTAGCTACAAAATTGCAAGAACATAGTATTTTCACTAATTTATACATTCAGTGACAAAAAGAGAATACGTATGTAAAAGGTAGTTTTTAGTGATGAAATAATATTTGTTCAATGATGAAATTCATAAAAGATTAGAGACAAATTAAATCATCACTAATTCAAATAAATAGTTAGTAACGCGATCATTTACATCACCATTATAACCTGTTTAGTGACGAAAAATGTTATTACCCACAAAAAGAAATATAATCCTATGACAATCAAGTTCGTCATAAATACCATACATTTTGGGACGATAAATACTTTCGTAGTTAATGTTGATGTATTTGGTGACGAAACACCAAGTCATTTCAATATACATTTAGTGATTTAGGGACGAATGTTTGACGAATATTATTTTTTGTCACAAAATATTTTTTGTGACGAAATATGAACTTTAGTGACAAAATTATTCGTCGCCAATAATCAAATTTATTGTATTGATAATAGAAGATATCATAGATAATACAATTTGAAAACATGCAATTTTCATAAGATAGGAAGATTGGGCACCATGGGTAAAAGGACCTAGTGGTTTAAATCCACATACCTTAGACTTGGATTTTCTTGGTGTAAACTTGAAGGAGACTTGAAGCTTGAAGAGAGTTCTTGAGATCCGGAATTATGCTTGAGACACTTGAATTTGGATGAAATATTTGGTTAAGTGTTAGAGTGGTTTTTGAGAGGGTCTTGAGTGATATAGAGTTGAAAAATGATAACATATAGGTATTTTTACACAATAGCTGGGCATGAGGCCAAGACCCAAAGGCCTTTTGACCGAAACAAAAATTTCAGGAAAAATTAATACTGATCCGTGCCCCTGGCGCGTCGCGGCCAGGGCGCGCATAGCCACTAGAATTCAAAATTTTTGAAAATTATTTTTTGGCTACAGGTCCTCTAAAATCGGGTTATATCCATTTCCCACCTAAAGTTTCCTCCTTATCATAAATATGAAGTCGGATTTTTTATATCACACATGGATTTTGACATATATGAAAATTACGATTATGGGTATTTTCGAAGAATATTTTTGGGGCATTTTTGGGGTGTTTCATGGACTCAAAATCAAGGGCCTAAAATCATGGGCCAATCAAATACTTACATATAATTTTTGTCTGCACAAAAATGATTTATTAGACTGTGTTGAAAAATACTAGAATGAATAGGAACAAATATAATCAACGAGATACATAAGAATGTAAAATTTAATACAAAATAATAGTTTAATAAAACTAAACTAATATTTTAGAATGCAATAAAATTTTAAAAATTAAATTAATTAAAATTCAAAATAAATTAACTACAACTATAATATTTTAAAAAATAAGAGTAATTATCAATAAATTATTCTAAATTATAGAAAAAGTACTTTAAACTATTTTTAAAATAACACATAAAAAGTCTAAATTTTTAGAAATGTTATGTCAAAATTGGGTGTCAACAGCTATTTCTTTCTTTGGATATGATCGATGAAAGATATTGTGGACAAAGAAAATTGATACACCCAATTTTGGGCAAACACATGACCTTAAAATAAGAGTGCCTTGACTATGGTGAAAGTTGCTCTCCATTCGCTTCCGAAAATTCTACATTGTATTGCGTCCATGTTCTGTACCTGTGGTTTAATTGAGTCTACATCCTTTTGGATGTTCTCAAAAATTAAGATAAATTTTATTAGAATAGACAAAATTAACGAAAAAGGTAGTTTCACTTTCGATACTTTTGTCATTTTTCTTAATGCAGGTAACAACCTTCATCTAATTGTTGAAGCATGATGTGAGTCCATTGAAAGTACAAATAAGATCCATCAACAAAAATAGAATGCATGTCCATCAGTAGGACAAATGAAGAATGATCCATATAGGATAAAAATGGATGTTCTTTTGAGACGAATGAAAAATGATTCAATGAAAGTAATATGAATGACCCTCTCGGCAATACAAAATGATTGAATATCCCTCTTAGAAATGAAAAATAAATAAAGATACAAAATGAATGAAAGACCCTTGGCAATGCAATATAAATGAATGTCCCTCTCGACAATGTAAAATGAATGAATGACATTCTCAGCAATGTAAAATGCAAGAATAGCTCGCTCAGAAATGCAAAATGAATAAATGACCCCCTCGACACTGCAATATGAATGAATGACCCTTACAACAATACAAAATAAATTAATAACCCTCTCGGCAATGCAATATGAATGAATGGCCCTCTCAGTAATGCAAAATGAATAAATCCACCTCTCCGTAATTTAAATGAATGAACGTCTCTCTCGGCAATGCAATATGCATGAATGACCCTCTTAGCAATGGAAAATGAATGAATATGCAAAAAAAAAAAAGAATAAATATCCCTCTCGGAAATGCAATATAAATGAATAGCCCTCTCAAAAATGTAAAAATGAATGAATGAGCCTCTCAGCAATGCAATAATGCAGGAATGACCCTCTCAGCAAATGGACCTCTCAATAATGCAATATCCATGAATGCAATATGAATGAATGGCTGTGTCGTTAATGTAATTTGAACTAACACTGCTATCTCTGGTAATGTAAATGAATGCATGTGATACTACCACCTTTGGAAGTTCAAGTGCAATATAAATGCAATTAAAATGAAGAAATACTACAACCTCCAATAATGCAATGTAAAATGAATGCTTTTGATACTACCACCTCCTGCAGTGCAATATAAATGTAATAAATATAAATAAACACTGCCACCTCTGGTAATGAAATGCAAAATCAACGCATATGACACTACCACTTTCGGCAGTGTAATGTGAATGCAATGAAAATGAAGAAACACCACCACCTTCAATAATGCAATACAAAATGAATGCATGTGATATTACCACCTCTAACAATATAATGTGAATGCAATCCTTTCAAAATATTGTGGTTACAAGAAATTGAACTTGAGCTACTACTCTTAATTCTTTTCTTGTTTTCTTTTTCTTTTGATACAATCTTTTCTTTTAATTTTTCCTTCTTTTCTCTCTCATTTTTTTCATAGTAAAACTAATGAAGTATAATGAATTTCTTAATGATGAAGAGTTTGAAGAAAGTATTGAAGGAAGTAGGCTTGTATGCTTTGAGATGTCCTCCTTTTATGTAGAAGAAGAGATGACATCCCAAAGGAATGGATCCTTGGATTGAGATAGTGATAGGTCCTCTTTCCAAGAATAAGGTTGAAGGCTTATTGACAAGAATCCTTCTAGATTTTTGATTTAGCTTGTTCGCTTGATTTCATAATCTTGTAGATTTTCTCCTTGATAATTTTCTTGACTTAATCTTTGTTTGATTGATTTAATGATTCCTTCCCGTTTCATGTCACTTGATTGATTCTTGATTTGCGGACTTCTTCCTGATCGTGATCCTTGATTGATTCTTGATTGTTTCTTAATTGATTCTAGATCTCATCAAATTTATTTCTTTCCTTCTATTCCGTTGTCACAGGATTCAGACTGATCTACTGCTACTATTGGCATTGTTGCTTCAGGGTGCAATCCATTGTATCTCCTTGTTGTTTCTATCATATGTACTTGATTTTCATTGGCATGATTCCTACAAGTGATCATCATCAAAATTAAAGAATATTAGCACAAACAAGAAGTTTAAGGTATGACTTCATAGTAGTTGTTTATTAACATGTTATTTGAAGTGATTGACTATAATTTTGATGTTCTGTTGTTAAGATAGGAAACAAGTACAAGAAACTTTGTCAATGGGTCTAAGTTGAGATCAATGCCTCATCGTACGGATAGTAAGCCTATTAGAGAATTGTTCATGAATTAGTAAGTAACTCTTGAAACTATTTAAGAAGCCTCTTGTTTGTTAAAATAATGTTTTTGATTTCTTTATTTATATGTGAAGAGAGGTAAAGATGGTAAGCCACCAAACATGGATGCTATCTTCTTCGAGACTTGTAAGAATGATAATAAGTTTGTCGAATCTGAAACAAATGCAAAATATGTATGTCCAGAGATAAATTTTATTTTATGTTATTTAACATGATGTGTTGTACTATTTTAATTTTTCTTGTAGTTTATAGGTTGAAATCCAAAAATTAGTTCAATCGGATGCATCTCATACAAATATTGAGGTATTAGAAAAGCATTTTGGACCTCAATGTAAGAGTCATGTAGTTGGATTTGGTAGTGAGATTATATGGATAATGGCATGTAGGAGTTTAAAGAAAAGTCTATTTGTATATATTTACTGATTAGGAGTCATGCAATTGTGTATGACTAGGAGTCCTTAACAGTGGCAACTTGGAATCTTATTTGAAGTCCTACTCTCCAAGAAACTCATGTATATATTGTTGTATTCATGTGATAAATTAAGTGTGATTGCGAAGCATCTTTAGCATGGTATCAATAGCCATTAGAGGTTAAACTAACCCAAATGTTTCCTTCACGTTAAGAATAATGCGACAATCCACTGATTTTTAATGGAAGCAACCAGAAGTTCTTCTATGACGTCCTCATCTTCTCCAAACCTCACACATTAATTGAGTAGCTCTCCCTTATGCCCTCGTCTTCCCCAAACCTCGCCCATCAATTGCCTGTGAAACTTACATCTTCTAACTTTTTATTATGGATGACACAGTTTATGCCTATGATATATGCATGTGGCTTGAATCATCATATTAATGGTACTGGACAGATGCCAACACAATTTTTGGACGATAATAATTCCAAATTGAATGCAGCGTACATGATTTGGTTACACGAATATCAACTTGTTTTAAGCTAGATTGTTGCCTCTATTTCGAAAAGTATCCTGCCTCAGTTGGTCGGAGCAGCGACTGCTCGAGTAGCTTAGGACAAACTTGCGGCATATGCTTTAGGATCAAGGCCATACATTCGTGAACTCAAATTACAGTTGCACACTTTGCGAACGTGACAATGTCAGTATTGAGTCATATGTACAAAAGGCAAAAGGAATAGCGGATAAGTTAGCTACACTGAAGCATCCAGTTTCCAATGATGATCTGGTAGAATTTATTCTTGTGAGACTAGGACCTTCCTATCGCCCCTTTACCAGATCACTTGAATCATATTAACAGGAAATTACTTTCAGTGCATTATATGGATTGTTGTGGAATGAAGAACGAAATTAAAAAGGGATAAAACCCTTACGGTCATTGCACCTACTACACAGTATACTGAAAGTTCCTTTTCTACCACTTATGGACGTGGTAGAGGCCGAGGTCATGGGCGCTCCTCCAATCAAGGATTTAAATTGTCTCAATATCATGGGTTTCATAACTCTACTCATACCAATTCTACTCCATCTCAAGCTTCGGATACGTCTACAATTATCTGCCATAATTGTGAAGGTAAAGGTCATATAGCGCGTGTGCATCCATTTCCTAGAAGTAACAATGGAACTAAAGTTTCTAGACAGCCTGCTTCCAATTTAGCATGCACTCAATATCCATAAAATTTGTTATTGGATAGTGGTACAACATACCACCTAACAGCTAATCTTAAAAACTTGGGCATTCATTCTGAATACCAAGGTCCTGAGGAAGTAACTATAGGTAATTGTTTCCAATATTCTTATTTCTCACATTGGTAAGAGTTTAGTTGTTATATTTGGAAAAACTTCAATCTTTATGACATCTTACATGTTCCAGCCGGTGCAAATAATTTATTATCTATTAGTTCTTTTGCTAAATCTAACAAAATTTCAATTGAATTCTTTCCTCACCATTTTTTGATTAATGACTTGGCAATGAGGAACATAATGTACACAGGCCAGAGTGAAGAAGGACTGTATTCTCTTCTTGTGTCAAAGTCATTGAAGCTATCTGCACTTACATCTTATGGTGCATCCTTGGGGGTTTGGCATGCTCGTTTGGCTCATATATCCTTTTCCACAATTCGTCAAGCATTGTCGTCTAGCGTCATCGTCCCTTCCTCTAAATCTTCTACTTTATGATCTACATGTGCCGTTAGCAAGAGTCATAAAGTTTCTTTTAGTGCGTCTAATTTTCAAGCTTCTGGGCCTTTACATTTAGTTTGTTCAGATATTTGGGGTCCTGCTCCAATCGTCTCAAATGAAGGGTATCAATATTATGTGATTTTCTTTGATCACTTTAGCAAATATACATAGACTTATTTCCTTCGTTTTAAATATGAAGTCTTTCAATATTTATGCAATTTCGTACCATTGTTGAAAAATATTTTTGTTTTCCCATTAAAAGTTTCAAGTTGATTGGGGAGGTGAATATCAAGCATTGTCAAATTTCTTGAGAGATAATAGAATTGTGCAGCGTTCCTCTTGTCCACATATCCCTGAACACAATGGTTGTGTCGAAAGAAAACATAGGCATATTGTGGAAACTGGTAGAGCCTTGCTACATCATGCCAATGTCCTTCATAAATTTTAGACTAATGCATTTGATACAACTGTATATACTATAAATCATTTACCAACCCCACGCTTAAACCATAAAACCCCATTTCATACACTATTCAAAAATGATCCCGATTACTCTTTATTACATGTTTTTGGTTGCCTTTGTTTTCTATGGCTTCGTCCTTATGCCACGGATAAGTTATCTCTTTGATCTAAACCATGTGTGTTTTTGGGATATAGTAAGTTAAAGGAAACAAATGTTTTGATTCTGTTTCCTCAAAATTCTTTATTGCTCATCATGTCATCTTTGATGAAAATGTTTTCCTTTTGATTCACAGGATGTTGTGGTGCTGCTTTTGTTGAAATCTGGCCAAGTTGATTCAAACTTGGCAACTCATGCCACATCAAATTTTCAAACAAATTGAGCCCCTTTGTTTCTTTTTCAACAAAGGAAGGCTGCCTACTTATTCAAAGTTGACAATGCAAATTGATTTCAATTTGCAGCTGAAAGTTAACAGCCAACTTGTGATGCCACCTACCAAAATTACCCCTATATAAAGGAGTAATTTTGTTCTTTATTTGGACAAGGAAGTAGAGACAAAATCTGTAGAGATTCTAAGAGTCTGTGAGATACACATTGTATATTTTGTGAATGTTGTAATACTCTTTTTATATCATTGAGTGATACACAAAAAATATATCCTCGTAGTGCTTAAGCCCATTGAGGTTTTGTTGTACACTTCTTTATTTTGGTGATATTTTGCTCATCGACGTCCGTGGATGTAGCCTATTTTTGGGTGAACCACGTTAAATCTGTGTCTCCATTTTATTATCTTGCCCAATTTATTTATACTTTTCAATATCAATCTCGATCCTTATCACGCTTTCGCTATCGCCTGTTATTCCCTACCAAGTGGTATCAGAGCTCAGTCATAATAGTCACAAACACTGAATGGCTACTATTCATACATATGATTACTGTTCATACGTACGATCACTATTCATATGTACGACAGTTTTACAAGATGACTTCTGTTACAAAATTTAATATTGAAAAGTTTGATGGCAAGATTAGTTTCTCCATCTGGAGAGTCCAAATGAAGGCCGTTCTCACACAGAACGGGTTGAAAAAGGCTCTTGAAGGGGAGTCAAAAAAATCTGACTCTATGACCAATGAGCAATGGATGGAGTTGGATGAAAAAGCTTTATCAACAATCCAACTTTGTTTATCCAAGGAGGTGCTCTGCGAGGTGGTTCACAAGACTATTGCTGCAGGACTTTGGCTCAATCTTGAATCTCTCTACATGACCAAAAGTCTTGCAAGCAAACTCCATTTGAAAGAACATTTGTACACACTCCATATGGCTAAAGGTACTCCTATTCAATCTCATCATAATGAGTTCAATTCCATTATTATCTACCTAGAAAATATACAAGTTAAAATTGATGATGAGGATAAGGCTGTCTTATTAGTCGTCTCTTTACCGTCTGTCCATAAACATTTCAAGGAAATAATATTATATAAAAATAATGATACATTATCTTTTGAGGATGTCAAGTCAAACTTGTTGTCCAAAGAAAATTTTGATCTTGAAGTTTGTTCTGATGATAAAGTCGAAGGGTTGTCTGTTAGGTGTAGAACGGTTGAAAAAAGGAGTACAAATAAAAAACAGTCTAGGTCAAAATCTAGGGGACATAATTCCAAATCCTTTCACTACTGTAAGAAAACTGGGCATGAAATTTCTGAATATTATAAATTGAAAAATAAAAAGGAAAGAGAAGAAAAATCAGATAAACCACAGAAATCTACTGCTGAAGCTACTGTCATTGAAACTGAATCTGATGGTGACATATTAATGGTTACTTCTGAAAAGAGGAGTAAAACTGAATGGATTTTAGATACTAGTTGCACCTATCATATATCTCCTCACAGAGATTGGTTCACCACATATGAACCTATCAATTCTGGTGTTGTCTTGATGGGAAATGATTCTTAATGCAAGGTTGTTGGTATTGGTGGTGTGCAGATTAAGACCTATGATGGTTGTATCAGGATTGACAAATGTGCGTCATGTTCCTGGTTTAAAACGTAATTTAATCTCTTTGGGTACTCTTGAATCTTTTGGTTATTGGTTATGAGTACTCAGCTGAAGCTGGAGTTTTGAAGGTGTCTAAAGGTGCCCTGGTTCTTATGAAAGCAAACAAATATGGTAGCTTGTATGTCTTCCAAGGGTCTAATATAAAAAGATCAACAAGTGTGTCCACATCCTCATTATCTGATCATGATCTCACTCGTTTGTGGCATATGCGCCTTGGCCATATCAGTGAGAAAGGAATGAATCTGTTGAGCAAAAGAGGTCTTCTTGGTGATGGTACGGGTAAACTGGAATTCTGTGAACATTGTGTGTTCGGGAAGCAGAAAAGGGCAAGTTTCTCTATTGCAATGCACCGTACTAAAGGTATCCTCGACTACATCCACTCTGATCTTTGGGACCTTCCAAAGTTCCTTCTATTGGAGGGAAACGTTACATGATGACCTTGGTTGATGATTTCTACCTCAAAGTTTGGGTCTATTTCTTGAGGCATAAAAATGAAGCATTTCCTACTTTCAAGAAATGGAAAGCTCTTGTTTAAACCCAGACAGGGAAGAAAGTAAAGAAGCTACAAACAGATAATGGCCTCGTGTTCTGTGAAACAGATTTTAATGAGTTCTGCACTTAAGTTGGTATTGCTAGACATAAAACACTGGTTGGAAAGCCCCAACAGAACACTGTTGCAGAACGAATGAACAGGACTCTACTCGAGAGAGCTCGTTGTATGCTCTCCCATGCTGGATTATGGTATCGACATGATCTTTGGTGTGAGGCAGTTTCTACATCATGCTATCTAGCCAACCGTTCCCTATATTCATCTCTTGATTTCAGAATTCCAGAAGAGGTTTGGTCAGGTATTCCTGTTGATTACTCTAATTTACGAGTTTTCGGATGTTCTGTATATGCATATGTTAATGATGGAAAATTAGCACCTAGAGCTAAAAAAAGCATATTTCTTGGTTATGCTTCTGAGTCAAAAGGATATCGTTTGTGGTCTATGGATCCTGAGTCACGTAAAGTCATTCTCATTCGTGATGTTACTTTTGATGAAAATACATTACCTTTTTCTGGAAAAGATTCTGGTTCTTCCTCTACTGATACAGGTGATCAGCAAAGTAACAGTGAGAAGGTAGAGTTAGAGATAAATTCTTCATCTCCTCCTAATGTCGATGTTCCTACTTCCTCCACTACTAATCATTTTAGCAATGATTCTAATGATCATAATACCACTGAGATTGTACTACCACAACAAGATTATTCAATTACTCAAAATCATCTAAGAAGAGTTATTACAAAGCCAGCTAGATTTTGTCATGATGTTGAAGATCAAATTTTTGCTTATGCATTGTCTGTTGCACAAGATATCGCTAAAAGTGTCAATCTGACTTCTTATTCAGAGGCAATTAATTGTGCTGATTCATTTAGATGGCTCATGAATGAATGAAGAAATTGAAAGTCTCTACAAGAATTATACTTGGGAGTTATGTGATCTTCCTAAAGGCAAGCGACTATTGAGTTGCAAATGGCTTTACAAGAAGAAAGATGACATCCCCGGGGTTGAGAAGCAAGATGGAAAGCACGTTTGGTCATTCAGAGTTTTGACCAAAAGGAAGGTATTTACTTTAATGAAATTTTCTCTCCTGTTGTTTGACATACCTCAATTCATGTGCTACTTGCTTTTGTTGCTCTGTTTGATTTGGAGTTAGAGCAATTTGATATCAAAACTGCTTTCTTACATGGAGTACTCGAAGAAGAGATCTATATAAAGCAGCCCGAGAGTTTTTCTATTCCTGGAAAGGAAGATTGTGTTTGTCGTTTGAAGAAATCTATTTAGGCTTTAAGTAAGCTCCAAGACAGTGGTAAAAAAGGTCTAATTCCTTTATGATCACGCAAGGTTTTACCAGAAGCAAATATGACATTTGCGTGTATTTTCAACAATATGATGATAACTTTTTTGTATACTTGTTGCTTTATGTCGATGATATGCTTATAGCTACTTGTAATAAGTCCCAAATTGACAGTTTGAAATATCAACTCAGTAAGGAGTTTGAGATGAAAGATCTTGGTGCGACAAAGAAGATTCTTGGCATGGAGATACATAGGGATCGAGAAGCTGGGAAGTTATTTCTGTCTCAAAAAAATTATATTCATAAAATTCTTTGCAGATCCAATATGGACTCATGCAAGTCCGTCTCTACACCTTTTGCCGCTCATTTCAAGTTATCATATGATCATTATCCAAAGACGGAGGAAGAAAAAGAACGTATGTCAAACATTCCTTATTCTAGTGCTGTTAGCAGTCTTATGTATGCAATGGTTTGCACTAGACCTGATCTTGCATATGCAGTTAGTATGGTGAGTCGCTATATGCACAATCCTGGAAAGGTTCATTGGGATGCTGTTAAATGGATCTTTCGATATTTGAAAGGTTCTTATGATTTTGGCTTGGTGTTTGATAGAAGCAAGGCAACATCACATGATGTTGTTAGATTCATTGATTCTGATTATGGTGGTTATATCAATAAACGAAGGTCTCTCTCTGGCTACATCTTCAACCTATGTTCCAGTGCTATCAGTTGGAAATCATCACTGCAATCTATTGCGGCTTTATCTACTATAGAGACAGAGTACATTATAGCCACAGAAGGTGTACAAGATGCTACTTGGTTATGTGGTCTTGTTATTGAGCTTGGTGTCACGCAATATACAACTGTTGTATTTTTCGATAGTCAAAGTGTTATTCATCTTACCAAGAACTATGCCTAGCACTCCAAGACAAAGCACATCAGTATTAAATACCATTATATCAGAGATACTATTGCTGCTGGAGAGATTACTGTAAA
>JAOTQR010000100.1:6455006-6470954 GCA_025774065.1 Solanum ossicruentum | reverse complement strand
TAAAAATATTTATTATTGATATTAAAAATCAAGTAAATTAAAATAAATAAAATAACTTAAAGACAAATATTTTTAATAACATAGACAACTAATATGAAATTGGGGGAGGAGGCTCAACTCTGTTGCTTTTCTCTTTATTTTCCCAATTTCTCATCTTGATGACTGACACATGACATAAGATAGATTATACTTCTTCCGTCTTATTTTAATTGAATTTGTGAGTTATTGTACATATATTAAGAAAGACATTCAAAGACAAAATTTACACCATACTTTTCACTATTGCCCTTTGTGAAATAATAAATATGTAGTGTAATTTATCTCCTAGAAAATATAAAATTTCAATAAATGAAAGGACAAATATGAAAAAAATTGCAAACATTTTTCTTGAACTTTGAACAATTCAATTATTTTGAATATTGAAAAAACCTCATAAATTCAACTAATTTGAGATAGAGGAGTATTGATTAAGATTTAATTGACTTATGTCCTTAAATGAAGAGGAAAAAAATGATTAATTAAATCTTAGTAATTAAACTTTAACTTGTATTACTCCCTTGGTTCCTTTTATATGTCATCTTTTGTGATGACACTTGTATTAAGAAAAAAAGTGACTTTATTATTTTATCCTTATTTAATATATATTAATTACTTTTTCAGTCTTTCTAATTGATCAAATATATTTTTTCAAAATTTATTAATTATCAAAGATAAAATAAAAAGGGAAGATTAGTTTTATAAAATGACGTATATTAAAGAGGAAGGACAAATAAAAAGAAGCGCAGGGATGTATTAAATAGAAGCTTGGGAGCAAGAAAATGAATGTGAAATTGAGGATGGTAGTACCCAAAACAGAAATTTAAATGGGCAGAGGAAAGGCATGAGGGGCAGTCAAAGGTCAAAGAATCGGCAAAAGATCGCCGACCCCAAATATATTTTAATTTTATAACTCTCTCATCTCCCTCCCCTACAAAACAAAAAACTCTGCAGTCAGCAATTCCACAGCAGAAAAGAAGAGAGAAACTGTCCCCTCTCTCTCTCTCTCTCTCACACACACACACACACACTGAGCGCCTTAGTAGAAGGTAGGATCTAATGGAGTACGAAAGGATTCACAAAGTGCAGGTACAACTTTAATCACTTTTCTTTTGTCTGCTGCACAAATGTGGTTCCGCGAAAAGAAAAAAAATGCATTTCTTCATCTGAAATACTCGCGAACTTCATTTTTGAGCTCTTTAAAATGAATCTTGACCTGCGTTTTGAGAATTACGGTGTGGGGTTGTTTTTTCAATTGGTTAATTTTATGGGGTTTTAGCTTCTTTTAGAGATTTGGTTATTAAGCTTGAAGCTTTTTGGGAAAATTCCAAATGGGTTCTGTTTGAAACTTTTGTTTTGGTTACCTTTCAGACTGGTATAATATCTCCAAGTAAGCTGAGGATGAAGCTGATAGGAGCTCACCATCAGAAGAAGAAGAAAGAAGGCTCAAATAGTAATTCTTCAAGAACTTCACCTGCCAGGCTTGAGGATTCAGAGTTTGTCAACAATAGTCTGCTGGCTATCCAAAATGGAGATTTTGAGGAAGAATGTATGTCAATTTCTTCATTCAATTTTACTGATGCTGAAAGTAACTTTCATTAGCTTTGAATCCCTGAACATTTAAGTGAACTGCTGGATCCCTAGCCAGTGGTCCAAGGGGTGTCAACACCACAATAATGTGTAGATAACTGGAAAATAAGTCCTCCAATTTTAGTATCTGGAGATGGAGTTTAAGAAATTGCTAGGAGAGGAAATATGTTTTAACTGCCCTTTTGTTTATGCAGGCTGCAATTTAGAAGCTACAGAAAATAAATTGCCAGGAAATTCATTCCAAAATTCTAGGCAAGGTGATGAGGATTCGCATTCATGCCCGCCGAAAGAAAATGGAGATGCTGCTCAGTTGAAAAGGCAGCAATCATCCAAGATAGATGGTGGAAATTCTAGTTCAGTTCATCACGTTAAAGGATCTGAAGATGAGAATTTTGATTATGATAGTACATCCAGCTTTGAATTTCATAAAGGGGAGAGATCAATGCACCACCATTCCATACCAGGAAGGTCGTTTTCACGGCCCATGTCTTCCAAGTGGAATGATGCCGAGAAGTGGATAATGAATAGGCAAAATGTGCAAGCTAATCATTCCAACAAGGTTCAATTACAGAACCAAGCATACCGGGGCCCTGCCGCGAGCATGGTTAGAGTTGTTCCAGAATCGACTAGTTATGAAAGTAAATTAGCGGTCTGTCAACCAGCAGGTCAGTTAGTGCCTGACAAGTTTAATTTTCATCAACCTGGTTCTCAAAGTCGAGGGAATGGATCGAATACCGTTACACTTGATCTTTGCCCTGAAAGTAAGGATTTGACTGAGGTGGTCAGTGGGGACTCTTGTTTGACCGAAGATAGAACAGGTACATTATGTGAATATTGATTTTTACACTTTCACCAGGGGAGGGGACAGTAAGAGGGAGTGTGAGGTATTAAAGTTTTAGGATGAACCATTATTGGTTCTATTAACATTAACTGCTTGGATTGTGCGCCTCCCGTAGAATCTTGTGCTATTTATAGAGGCATGAAAAATTGTCGCCTTTTAGTATAGACATCCAGCATATGCAACGACATTTAGGTCAATGCATTGGATTTTCAGATGGAGCACTGCCAAAACTACGACCTCAGGTTGTTGCGAGAATGCCGGTTACTATAGTAGCTCTAAGTAGAATCAATAAAGTAGGATAAATTATTTCTCAGGTATTTGCCAAAAAGAAAAAAACAGATACATGTACTTGCTGTTTTATCCATGCTATTAATGGTGTGGCGTGCTGTCGATCTTTACCCAATGCATGATCAGTCTATTTTTGGGCGGTATGCGGGTGGTACAATTTAAGTGACTATGCTTCTGTTTGGGGTGAATAAAATCTGGTTAAAGTCTTTGCTAGAGGCAGAACAGAAGTTATTGATGGTACGGAGGCCTGGTGCTGAAAATTATGTTTTTGTTGAACTGTAATGGAGTCCCATTGCACACAGTTCCGATTAATAGTTTCCTATTTTATACTGTGCTGATGTGGACTGTTTGATTTAAATCAATGCAGTTGGCCCTGCAATAAGATCAGTCTCCATGAGAGATATGGGAACAGAAATGACACCTATTCCAAGTCAAGAGCCTTCAAGAACAGCTACACCTGTTGGCGCAACAACTCCACTCCGCAGCCCCACTTCTTCAATCCCATCTACACCTCGTAGAGGAGAGCCAGCTCCGACACCTACAGAGAATTACATTGACAATGCTTCTCAAACTTCACCAGAAAACAATAAAAGGGAGTTGTCGGAGGAAGAATTGAAGATGAAGACAAGAAAAGAGATTGTAGCCCTTGGTGTCCAACTCGGCAAAATGAATATAGCTGCTTGGGCGAGCAAAGATGAGAAGGATAAAAGCAAGGCTGATACTGCTGAGGCTGAACGAATGGAATATGCTAAAAGGGCAGCTGCTTGGGAAGAAGCAGAAAAGTCAAAACACACTGCGAGGTTTCCTCAATATTGAACTCTGAATTGTATTAAACACATTTTTAAATCTGTGTTCTACTGTTCAAATTGTGAATCAACCATTGATCTTCCAGATATAAGCGTGAAGAGATAAAAATCCAAGCTTGGGAAAGCCAGCAGAAAGCAAAGCTAGAAGCAGAATTGAGGAAAATAGAGGTATATCTGATTATCCTATGTTCTACCATGATTAAAAGCCTCACTCTTAGAGAATGTTGAACGTATTTAACTGATATGAAGCTGATTATGGATGGTTGTACGTTAGAACTCTGGTACTGATACATCTCTTAGAAATCGAACCAACTCATGTCATGTACTCATACTGAGCTTAATATTAAGCTGCTACCGCTCGAGTTAATGATCCAGAGCTCAACTTACTGCACAATTTTCATGCTATTTTACACTCATCATGTCTATTGTTCAGGCACAAGTTGAACAAATGAGAGCACAAGCTCAAGCAAAAATAGTGAAGAAGATTGCAATGGCAAGACAAAAATCAGAAGAAAAGCGCGCTGCAGCTGAAGCTAGAAGAAATCAGCAAGCTGAAAAAACTGGAGCGCAAGTTCAATACATACGGCAGACGGGTCAACTTCCATCGTCATCCATTACGTGTTGTGGTTGGTTATGATAAGATTAAGCAGATGATAATCAAGTTTCACATGCACATTGAGTTAGCCTCTCTCATACTGTCCTGTTTGTAATAACACAAAGTATAGTATCACGCTGCACATTGTCCATCCTTGTATCTATCTTTTTGCAACCTGCAAATGTAAGTTTGGTTGGTCTGTGATTTTTGGCTTCTAAATTGAATATTAAAACTTGCCTCTTCTAAAAGAGTATTACTGAAAAAGTGAAAGAAGATTCCTTTTGTTCCCATGTCTACAATATTTTTAATTAGCGTATTGTTAAATGCCTGTGTGTTCTCTGACATTTCTCACTAAAGGTACAGAAGTAGTACTTTGTTCTTTCTTTACTAGTACCTAGTGTCGATCTTAGACATGAGCTGATCTTGCTAGCAGCCACGTATAATCAAGAAACAAATAAATGTATCTCGACTTAATAAAGCAAGGTCCATGTTGATAGCTCTACAAAGGAAATAGCTACATAAAGCAATAACCAGTTAGCAAATTAGCTTGTTTTTATGCTATATGGACCATCAAAGACACCATAGTCTCTATCTAGAAGCTGAAAACAGCTACATATCTAAATAATACATTAAACCAATCAACAAACAAGGCTAACATTTAGCTAACAACATAGCTACATAACCCAATACACTAGTCTATTAATACAACATTTGCACAACTCTCATCTACCCAAAATCTATAAACAACAAAACAAGCAACCCTCTTGGATTTCGACAACCTTTGAAAGAAAGGAGTCAACCAGTTAGTTGGATGGACAATTGTGCTACTTGACAGGTTTGTATGGTCGTCGCTGTTACGATCCGAACCTAAACCCTAGGTGTGATCGGCGAATGAGAACCCCAAGGTCCCCAAACAAACCTCTTAGATCATACATGCACTTCATAGGTTCAAATAATGAATAATAGACGATTGACAATATGAAATGAGGAATGAGACTGAGGGACAAATCATAGCTAAAAGTGGAAGCTCAACTTAATAGTTCAAGACATAATCAAAGTGAAGCAGTAGTCCAAACACACCTCAAACAAAAGACAATAAATGGAGCCAAAAATACAAGTCTGGATCCCCTCAATACAAGTCATGAAAGAAAATACATGGAGTGTCTGAAATATCAAGTAAGGCTAAAAGATAAGGGCTCTGTTCCCAGTGAATGAGAACTCACCAAAAGCTCAGAGTCTTCACGATTAACCTAGCCACAAGGAGGAGGGTGAGGTAGATCACCTGTCCCTACATTATTATAAGTATGTAGGCAAAATGCGGTTAATACTTTGGAATGTACTAAGTATGTAGGTATATATGCAATGCAACAAGTAAATATAATGACAAAGAATACATATCAAATATGCCCAATTCCGAAGCTTTAACAATATAATTAGTTTAAAATAAAGCATAAAATAATGATGTGATAATGCAAAGGAAACACACAAGCAAATAGGTGTGGGAATAAGACCGTAACCAACAAGCCATATGAGCTATAATATGGAATGTTGATGTTATACTCTACACCAACCAAAGAGTGAGACTACTTGCCAAGGTAAACTCCGGAAACGGAAGTATTAGATGGATCCACTAGTCGGAAGGACTAAAAAGGCATAATAAAAATATCCAATGGTGGCACATAGTTATGGATTAGAAGCTTTACATATAACCCGTTAGGTGGGCCCCACTCCTAGCTCATTCGGTGCTAAGTCAAAATCCTACGTAAACAGACAATAATGCATAACCAAAATAATCAAAACTCTACTTAATTCAGAAGGTCTTAGCTTGTCAAAACATATTTAACTTGTGTTTAAGAATAACTCATTAACAAAGATTCGAAATAATTCCAAGTGGGTCTTGAGTCACTCAATATCAATTCAAACTCATAGTTCTTGTCCATGCTCAAAATCATATACTCAAATTCATGCCATAAAGATCAATATCCAAAATTCATAAATCAACTTAATTCATATGTGGTATTTGTAAAATAATCTTAAAATCATGTATTTGGATCATAAGCAAGCTTAAATTAATCAATTAAGCAATTAGGATCAAAACCATATCAACCCATAAGAGAGTTCCAAGTTTGAAAGTGTAGATTAAGTTAAATCATGCAAATTCGTAATACTTGAATTAAATCATGTAAAACCTTGATAAATATTTCTAAATAATCATAACAATGCATGAATAATCATAATCTAAGCAATATCAATTAACCCATAAATCAAAGATTGAAAATTCGTAATTCAAAATTTAGTTTTCGAAGAGGATGTCTTGGTTAAAAGAAAACCAAGAATCAAACCTACATACCTTTAAACCTTGAAATTTCTTGAAGGAAATTTAAGGAAAAACCTTGGGCTTCACTTGTGTTCTTGAAATCCAAAGTAGATTCTTGAGAGCCTTGAAATTGGATGAAGAACTTGGTGAAGACTTTTTGAGAGAATTTTTGTGATTTAGGCTTAAATACAACTAAATAATGAGAGAATCCTGTCTATATAGGCATTGCATTATTACCCAATTGCCCTCAGTTGAAACAGGAGATTTTTGAAAATTTTGACCTAAGGCGTGATAAGTTCGTGACCCAGAATTGGGACAGATCCTACTGTTTGCGCAATTTCATCAAAAAAGTTATTTTCTAATACGAGCAACCATTTTCCTATGCAATTTTGACTCTTGAACGAGAATATGAAGTTGGATTCATGAAATAATACATGAATTTTAAGATATTCAAGAAATACACTTTCGAGTCGTGTGAGAGGTGTTGTAGTCGCATTGCAATGCCCTCATGCAAGGGGCATTAGTATAAAATAATGTACTGAGCATGAAGACTAAATGAAAGCTGAAATTGAAGGACTATATAAAAAGGGGCAAAGGTAAAACATAAGTATATATGCACGTCTGAGACATAATTGCTGCTCCATATGTATAACCTACTCGTATCCGTCCTGTAGATACCATCTACCTAAGGCATTATATACTCACTCTGTAGGCATGGTATATTAATCAACTGGTAACCTCTAAAACCCTATAGTATCCCTATCTGTTGAGGCCAAAACAAGCTCATAGGTTACAATCACACGGTAAAAACATCACAACAATAGCAAGTGATGCAAATACAGCCATAACATATTTTTCTAAATTGCTAAGTCAAGAATAAAATCATATAATATCATGCTAGGGTAGCTAACTCAATGTTACTGGTAGGGATGTTTATGATTTGGATAACAATCGATTAAATAAATTGATTTATTTGGATTTGTTTTGTTTGATTTTAATTTTTAAAATAATCGATAGTGTTGGTTCGAAAAATCCAAAGAAAACCAAACCAAAAAGATTTTGCACATGTATTTTATAATCATACATACATAATAATTTTAAAGACATTTTCATCAATTTTTATTTTTTAATTTATTTATAAAGGCATAAATGCTTAAGAAGAGAACATTTATCTTTATTGATTTCCTATATATGAATGTCTATGAAAATTTTAAGTGCGACTGGAAATGTCACTCTCTCTCCCATTCGAATGCATCATTATTTTTTTGTGTTTGATTAGTAACCGAATAACCAACCAAACCAAACCAATTAATTTGGTGGTTTTGATTTTGATCAATAATCAATCCAATCCGACCCATGAGCAACCTTAGCTACAGGTCATATAACGATAATATATAGGCCATTAGGATTATGCAGGAAGAGAAATTATGGCCTTGGTATACCTTTTAATCGGATCTTCAAAGGAGTCTCTATGACGCTTGGCAAATCAAAAGTAACGCAATAAATCAATTAGGTTGCAAGGAGGAGCCATAATCAATCGATAAGATGTTACGATCATCATCAACCAACCCACTTTTAACTCAACAAACAAATCACAAGCTCAAAACAACCAACAACTAATAACAAGTACTATCAACATCTTATAAGAACAAGCGCCTTTCAACACTTTACGTATGTTGTTCAATCGATAACCACACCTAAAAGTGGTGCATCAATCTCTCATACCTACAAAACTTTCATATCATCCATATACACATAAATATAATTCACAACAATAGAACAACTAGGAATCTCGGAGCTATGACATTCAAACTCTGCCTCGTGGCTCAAAAATTGACAAAATGACACTCACGGAAGTTAACTTTTGGGTCATATGATCAATTATTAAAAAATCAAAATTACAGACCAATCTTCAACAAGAAAAAGGACCAAGTCCCATGAAGAACCTGATACAAAAGTGGAATATGAAGAGTCTATCACACTCTTGTATGAAATTAACATGAAGTGAAATTTATCTATTCCTATTAGGGAACTATCCTTAGATCTACATTCTTTACTCTCTTTCATGTAGTTTCAAATGTATCTCCTTTGGTTGAATGTGCAGTTTCGTACTGTGGGTTTCCTTCCCTCTTTTAGAGCTGTTGGCAAATGACTCTTCTTCCTCCTCAGCTTTATGATTTTATGCCTTCGATTACCCTCAGATGACTCTCTTTGTCTCTTAGGTGGTTGGGATGATCTCTCTTGGGACTGTACCTTATGCTTAGATCTACCTTACTATGTGAATATTTAGACCTTTTCACTCATTTTTCTCTATATCTTGTTTCTCCATCTTATTATGTATATTCACCACTCTAATGTTGCTTCCAGTTTGCTGATGCTCCTTCAAATCTAAGAGGAATTTGGACAGCTCCAAATGATGCATGTCCTGGCAGGCCCTTTTCATGGTAGAGTGTTTTGACCTCGATACCTGTTGATGCTGACTTTATTTTGAACAGATGTATTTGTAAATATAAACCCTTTTTCCTTTGCTTGCTAGTTATCACTACTATTATACTGCATCCCTTAAATTCTTGGACTTAATTCTCTATTTGCATTGGATTATGATTTGCCTTGTTTTCACCCTTATGCTTGGAATTTGAAAATTTTCTATCTTGATGTATCTCCCTATTAAGAATGATAGATGTAAGGCCCTCCAAGTTAGAAAGTATAAAAGTGAAAAAAATGCAAAAGCTAAAAAAATTTAGGTCAATGTATGAGCCTCATTTATGGCTCGTGGTCCAAACCATAGGTCGTAAACAAGGCTCATGGAATGGGGTCTGAGTTGGGGGAAATTTAGATTTTTGGCTTGATTTACAAACAACAGGACAAGCCATGGTTCATACAAACCGTAAAAATTGAGTCGTAGTTGGGGTCCTGAGTTGAAAATTTTCTAAGTTGTGGACGAAATTTACAGGATGGGTTTATGATTTGTCAATCAATTTACAAGCCGTAAAAAGGGGGGTTTGTAGATTGAGTTTCATAGATGGTTTCAGAGGTTCAAAATATAACCAAGACAAAACACCCATTTGACGATCTGTATATCAATCTACGACATGTAGATTGGGTGTATAGATTGGCCCCGACAGTTTTTATTGAAGGACAATTTTCAATATTTTCTCGCATTCTAAGCCTAATACTACATCATTCGTTTTCACTCGCAGAAAGAGATTGTTGACTCAGTCCCCAACTCTATCATACACTTACATTCACTCTCCACTCCAACTCTCCCAGAAAAATTTTCCCAAGGAAAAATCCTCTCAAGGCAAGGAAGGCAAGCTAGGACTTCCAAGGTTTCCTCCCAAATCTCAAGCTTTTTTTTAATTAGCTCTTCTAATCAATGTGGACTTGATTTGTGGATTTTTTTTCATGCATGAAGCTCAACTATGAACTTATTTTACTTAGCTTTCAAGCATGAAAATGTTATTAGATGCATAAAGTCCCATTAAATGACTACATTATGATATAATTTTAGTTTTGAGTAACTTACAAACATGATGTTGTACAAAGCTATGAGAGTAAATGATTTATTAGATGAATTTCATGTTGGCCTATCTAGGGTTTTTGAATACTTATGGTGGGTGATTTGAGAATGTCTTATACTAATGAGATTTACTAGTATTTATGCATTTTTCTCTTGAATTACATGATAAGGCTACATGCATTAGCCCACCAAATTTTAAGTCAAGTTCCTTGTTGAAGTATGTTATGAATGATAAGGGCTTTCAAATTGATGTTATGAAAGTTTGTGAAAGTTATAAAGTATTTTACAAAGTCCTTTTATTATGTTTTAAAGATGGTGAAAGGACAATTCTCACCAAAGATGAACCCTCTAGTGAAAGGACAATTCTCACTTGAAGGGATTCTTAAGTTAAATGAGCTATTCCTAATTATGACAATGTTATGTTTTGATAGCTTAAGAATGTATGATTATAATTATGATTTAAAGCATTTTGTGGGACTTAACTTACTGTTGGGGCTTGAGGTGGGGCTCGATAAGAGAACCTTAGTAGCAACCTCTTATCTCATTAAATATGTGCGACCATAGGAGCCCTTGTAGCCTAAGGTTAGTGGATCCACACTAGCAGAAAGTTAAAGCTAAAGATCTGTGAAGATGTGCATACATAAGTTGACAGAGTTCTACTTGGCAAGTAGTCTCCCTGTGCCAATGTAGGGGGTTCTATTGGATTCCATGTAGTAGCTTGTATGGTCTAAAGTGTCGGTTACAGTCTCCTCCCACATAGTTATGTATATGGTAAGCCATAATGATTATGTTACTTCAAAGCATGTTTCGAATGACGCACTGATCATTCATCACATATTAAGCTTTACTCTTTGATTATGACTATACATATTGCTTATTATGATATTATGATTTCATTGTTGCATTGCATCCCACATACTTAGTACATTCCAAATACTAATACATATTTTTCCTACATGATATAACCATGTAGGGACCGGCACTCCTTCTCCTCCCCGAACATGAGGCTAGATTGTGGAAGTTTGAAGATTGGTTGATCGGGGGGTCCTCTAGTTCGAGAACGACCACTTTCTTTCATGCTTGTAGTGATGAGACAATTTTCTTAAGTTGTATTTCTTTTAATACTTGTACTTGAGGGTGAGCTTTGAATATGTCTTAGCCCCCGCCAAGTTTTTACTTAGATGGTATTGTTGGACCAAACGTATGAAGACTTATGTTTGCTTTCCCCTTTATGGAGATTTTGATGATTGTCCCTTAGTCCTGCTTCCCCATTTAAATTTTATTTTATTTATATTCGCATACCTATGAATGCTAAAAGGCTTGGGTGAGGTGTCTTTGGATTCCTCATTTGCTGTAGTATGATTAGGTCCTAGACTTGGGTCGTGGCAATAGATCTGTAAGTCTGTGATAGTCCCTATCGCTTTGATTTTCAACTGCCTCATTTGCAAGTGAATTAGCTCCACGATTTCTTTCTCCGAAGGTATGTACTAGGCTCGCCTATAGGCTGTCCATTTTATCTATTATTTCTTCTACCTTTTCTGCCAGCTCCCAAGGTACCTTGAACTGTCTTTGAATCATTTTTAGAATAGTTAATGAATTCGGTTCCAATGTAATCTCAATGATCCAATTACTCTGGCAGTACTATAATGCCTCCAGGACTGCTTGTGATTCTGCCTCCATATTTGTAGCAGAATCTATCCACTTTGCTTTAGCATATTTTAGATCCCCTTCTTCATCTCTAATGCAAAATCCTAAAGAACCATCTCTTGGGTTACCTCTACTAGCCCTCTCTGTATTGCATTTTAACATCCTCTCTGGCCTCTTCCAAATTACCCTAACTTCGCATCTTTGAGATTAGCTGTGGCCAGACTGCTTTCTTTGTTTTTATCCAAGGGTGCTCCATTTTCACTACCTTCCTCAGAGAATCCTCTACTTGTCTCACATTCTTTCAAATGTTACTTTTCATATCTAATGTAATTTTTTCCTTCTCCATTATGTCCACATTATAACTACTGGCACTGCTCTATATATAAATTGAAGCTTTGGGCTAGTCTCCTGGATCAACTATTAAGTAATGAGCTACTGTGAATGCATACCACTCATCCCAATACCTGTAAAATTAGCAAAATGTCTCCAAAACCTATAGGCTATGGAAACTGTTTGAAAAACATGAGACACAGTCTCCTTTGGTTTCTCCTCACAACATCACCATCTTGATATCAACTGAATTTTCATTCTCATCAAATTATCATAGCCTCAAAACAAAGGAGTTAATTTTCATTTGCCCATATCATCGGATTAGCCCTTCTTTGCCTTAGTAAGTTCCAAGCTGATTTGATAGTGAAATATCCTTGTGTGTTGCACGTACACCATGCCACATCATTTTTGTGCATTTCCTTAGGAGATTTTATATGATTTACAATAAATTCAGTTATACCCTAAAAAAGGGAGCTCCTTAATTTTAATATGTACCACTCTCCATTGTAAGTGAATGATTGTACCTCAATTTCTTCCACTCCTATCTCATCTCTCTTTATATATTACAATGCTCCTTGTTCAATTATCAAATCAAAAACTGAAGTCATCATTCTTCAATTGCTACATATGTTATGCTCTACTTCCTCATTTTTGTCATTTTTCTCACTCATTAGAGGCTCATATTCTTTTGTCAAATAAAGGATGTTTTTACAATGTTTGTTCTACATGTAACTCCCCTAAAGTGAAAAAGTACTTGTCCTAAGTTTCCACCAGAGTTTAGCAAACAAAACCTTAGACAAGTCATGCAAAGATCTGAAACCTACCCTTCTTTTTTTTTTGGATAACGCATAGTCTCCCAAGAAACCCAATGCTTATTTCTGGATCATGCAGTATTACACCAAAAAAAGTTTAAAATCTTATGGAGCTGGTCACACTCTTTAGAAGGTTCATTGATGATAGAAGGTATACTGGCATAGTTTGTAGAACATGGACTACCAAATTATATCTCCCTCCCAAAGACAAGAGTCTGTTCTGTCATGTGCTTAATCTATTCAAAACATTCTTAATCAAATTGTAAAAGTGAGCTTTCTTCCTTCTCCCATAAAAAATAGGGCATCCAGGATAAGTTAATAAAAATGATCCCTATCTGATTCAAGTGGTCCTTTTGATCTTGTTGGTAGCCACTGCCGGAACTTTTTCATGTAAGTAAAAGGGACTTTTATCCAAATTAATCATTTGACCTGAAATCAATTCATAGTCTCTTAATACCTTCATCATTCTTCTCATGGAGTAGGGTTGACCAAAGCAAAATAACATAGTATCATCTGCATATGATAAATAGTTGATCTCTAGGCTCCACTTAGGCATTCCATATCTGTCACAATCCGGATCTAGTGTCTAGAAGTGACATGGAGAATGGAAACCTGAGAGTCCCAAAACAAGCCTCAAAGTATCCAAATTCATATCATCGGTTCAGAAGCGTATTCAAATAGTAAATACATAGTTTTAAGGGATGGAAAAATATCACTGACGCTATGAGGATATCATAGGGAAAGGGATTAACATGGATTCACATAAATACTAAGAGGCGGGTAAGTAGGACTCACTCTATGGGGGCAATTCGAGACTTAGGACCTTCCACAACCCCATATCAAACATACATACATATCATAATTCTCACAATCAATCCATAATAGCCATATCTAGAAGATAACCATAATCATAAGCTTCAAATACAACACATAACACATAGATCCGACGAGAGTCTACAAGATGTCCAAAAATGCCTCTAGTCATAAGATGGGACAGGGGTCAAGATATGTCCCGGGTTCACCCTCAAAGTAAAGATAACATAAGTAAAAACAACATAAGGTAGAGGAATGGTGGCTTATTCTTGAAAGATAGGACTCACCATATCAAGCAAAACTTGAGATCCAAGCTAAAGTCGTACAGTGGATGATCGTAGTCCTCGGTCCCTACATGGTGAGATCATGTAGGCAAAAGTATGCGTTGGTACGCTTGAATGTACTAAGTATGTAGATGTAATGCATGTAACTTACCAAAGCTTGCATACGATGTTAGATGGAAAGGTCACATAGTATAGAAAGAGATACATAACAAGGAATGTGATATAACAAAATGCTATGAAATTCATAATGCACGGAATGCAAATGATGCTCATATATATGATGGGGATGTGACCTAAATCGACATGAGTAAGACCAAGTGAGCTATTACTTAGAATCCCAATGAAATATCCTCATCAGTAAAGAGGTGGTCTACTTGCCAAAGGTAAACCATACTTCCCTTACAGGAACAACACCCATTTCATACGAAGCAACCTTCCTTACGAGAACAACATCCATTTCAAATAGGATTTTCACATATATCATATCATATCATGTCTTCTCCTTACAGGAACAACACCCATTTCAGAGGCAACTCTCCATATGAGAGCAACACCCATTTCAGAAAGTAACCTATGCTAGGCACATAGTTCAAGAAAAGGGAGAGAGCCCTTAGGGATAGCTCTAAAGTCCCCAATCCATAGACATGCTTTCAAAAGAGACAATAATCATTTCCAAAACCACTTCAATGTATTCTCAGGCTTAAAGGCCAAACACCATTCATATTAATTCATACTTAGGCTCAAATGCCAAAATTCATAAGTCATAGTCATAATACTCATGCAAAATATCAAAAATACCTTAATAAAATGAACTCTTGAATTTTAAACGGGACATCTCACGGCCAGCTTCACGGGTCGTGAAGTGCTTCACGGGTCGTGAAGCTCTTCACGGTCCGTGAAGGCTCCCATCTAGCCTAGACAAATTTTACGAAAAAGGGCATAACTTCTTCATTCGATTCCAAATAAGGTGAAATCGGATGCGTTGGAAAGCTAATTCAAAGAGCTTTAATTTGATAGGTCGTGGGTCACCCAATTCATTTTGTGCTAAGAGATATGAACCTTTAAAGTTGACCTTTCTATCGGTACTTATGAAAAACTCCAATGGAATTCCTTTGAACTTGGATTGATGTAGGAGACCCAAGATAGACTTAAACAACATAAATAAGCTTGAATTGAAGGCTTGAAAGTGAACTTAGCTTGAGCTTGAGCATCCCATACTTAGAAAATTTTCGAAGAAAAGTTAGCCACACGGAATGGCATACGACCCGTGTGAAGCTACACGGGTCGTGTAGGTGCCTGTATACCAACACTTGGAAAAATTATCGATGATAAGTTACGAGACTGTGATTCTAGGCTTAGAAAAATTCTCAATCTTGAAGCCATACGGTTGGCCATACAGCTCGTGAACCATCACACGACCCATGAAGGTGGCCGTGTGACTACTCTTGGCTCCTAACATTGATGTTTCAAGCTCAAGGCCATCACACGATCCTCCACACGGTCCGTAAAGTGTCACACGAGTCGTGTAGGGTCCAAAATTGATGTGGCTTAGCCCGAAACTCCATGCCAAGGCCACACACTCAAAATGAAGGCCAAGTATCACTTCGCTGGAGGCCACACGGGCCGTGTGACTTTACACGGACCGTGTAGTCTCCCTCGAGGTGACACTTGGTCCAAATTTTGCCGAAAATGAAAATTTCAAGCTCCGAAAAAGTCGTACAAAGTCCAAACCCTTACAATATCCTTTGAAGCCTTGATATTCAAATAGACCATTAATAGCTCTTGCTAATAATTCAGGGTAATAATGAACAGAGTAGGAGGGATCCTTGCTTTAACCCACTTGATGACTTTAAAAAGCCAAAAGTTTCTCCATTCATCATAATAGAGTATAGTTATTTCCTATGAGTCTCACCACCATACCAATAATTCTTTCAGAACAACCAAAATTCCTCAGCACCCTCATTAAAAATTTTCGTGACATCCTATCATAAGTTGTAGAGAAAAATAAAGAACACAAATAATTTATGATGTAGAGAAAAATAAAGAACACAAATAATTTACGAGGTTCG
>JAOTQR010000100.1:6428630-6446466 GCA_025774065.1 Solanum ossicruentum | reverse complement strand
TTTAAATCCCGCCATATTCGCCTTAACTTTTCCAATTAAACGAGTAACTTAAACTAACAAATTTACGGGGTCTAACATGTTTATAACAAGAGTTTCTAACATAAAAAACGGAGGAGCTTCATATGTAGTAACATCAAAAATTTGTTGGCTTCCTTGAACACCTTCTCTTGCAAGCATATCAACAACTTTATTTTCTTCTCTAGATACATGCCATTGATTGATTGTCTCAATACCTGTATAAGATATTTGCACTCAAGGATAATATTATTAAAAAGCAAGTATTGGTTAACGATCATGTCAGTTGCTTCTGTGAGTCAATATCAATGATAAGGGGATTGAGATTTCTATTGGCGGCGATTTGCAGTTCATAGAGGATGGCCAACAGTTCCGCTTGCTTGGGACTCATGTAAGCACAATGTTTGAGAAGCTTGTGATCCAGTCTCCTCTATGATTTCTAAAGAGGCCGCCTATCCCACACTTACTCGAAGACTTCTTACTAGATCCATCAGTGTTAAGTTTATAGTTGCCTTTCGGTGGTGTTGCCATTTCACTGCAATGGAGATCTTAATTGATTTTAATAGAATTTGTTTTAGAGATAATGAAATGTTGTTCTAGGACCCAAGTAATAATCAGATCAGGTTGAGAGGAAATTCCTATTTGTCTTATAGACATTGTTATTTTTGCTTAGCCAGATTCCCAGAAACAATATTGTATGATGTCATCCCATGTAACCCATTTGTTGAAATGTTTCCCTTTGATGGTTGTCCATATATCCAGGCACTTTTAAATGGTTATAATAATGGAGTCGACTTCTAAGGTGGGGGTACTTCAATTGGGCATGGTGTTTCAAAAGGAGATTGTTTTAGGGAAGTGAGAGAATTTGTGATCAATGTTCTTTGAGGCATTATCAAAGTACTTTGAGTGAGGATCAATGTCCATCTCAATATTATTCATATAGAGGTTAGTGGAAAGTATGTTATGGTAGAGGAGTCGAAGAAAGGTTTGAATTTTAGTAAGAGCCTGAAACCCTCAGAATTAGGAGAAGTTAGCATGGATAAAAGGGTTTGGGGTTACTTCGAGGCATCCAAGTGTCTGTAGGCACTGTTGATAGTAAAGTATCCATTACTGAAGGTTCCAAATTAACCTATCCTCACTTGTTCCATCGGAGGTACATAACAGTCTTGAATGATAATCCTTACATCATCAGGGATGGTTATGGAAACGTTTCTTAGGTTCCATCATCTCATGCCTGTCACGACCTAAACCTATGACATAGGTGTAAAATGACGAATAAAAAATTTGAATATATCCCAAACACGCCTCATAATATACGTATCGATAAATAAATTTAAAAAACAAGCGAAAACTATAGGATAGGGACTAAGGGACATCAACAAAATCATAAAGAAGAAGGATCCAATCCATACATACATAGATAAAATATCCAAAAATACCCCTAAGATGGATAAAGGGAGGTTTAGACATGTCCCAAGCTCACCTTCAAACATAAGTAAGTAAAACAAAGTGTCATAGTCTCAAATGAAAGCTAGAAAAAAAGCCTATGGTTATCAGATCTAGGGGACTCGCCACAAGTAAAGTCTTCAAGTCCAATATCAATCATGAGTGTTAAGAGAATGATGATCATTGGGCTCTACATGGTGACATCATATGGACAAAATATGCATTAGTACTATGGAATGTACTGAGTATATAGGATGCAATACAATTAGGAAATCATACGCCGATATAGTCAAGATGTATAATCATATCAAAGGCAATAAGCTCAATAAGTAATGAATAATCAATGTATTATTGAAAACATGCATGAAACACAGTAACTTCATAACATATCATGTACATATGTAGGAGGAGACCTTAACCGACACTGAGGCCATGTGACCTACTACATGGAATCCCGATGTTGCCTCCATATAAAAAAAGGAGTAGTCTACTTGCCAAGGTAGACTATACCCCACATTTGTGGATGTCATAAACATGAAGCTATATCTGGGTCCACTAGCTAATATATAATCCTATGATTACATGTAGTTATGGAAAGTAAGGCTTTATATAAGGACTCTTGGGGATAGTCCCCCACCCTAAATCTCATTCGGTGTTGGAAAACATAATATCATGATAAGAGCACTTCATTAAAAGCTGTAACCCTTCAAGTGAGCATTTTCCTTTCATAAGAAAGTGTGTCATAGTATCATGAAAAGGGCTTCATAATCTTGCTTCCATAGATTCATAACATACTTGATAGCCATTGTCATTCATAATATTCATAAACTTGCATAACATAAATTGAAACCTTTCATCATACTTTATGATGTTACTTTAACTCAAAACTTGGGGTTCATGCATAAGGCTCAAAATCATGCAATTCAAGTGTAACAGGCATAGATGAGATAAATCATGATCATTTAGAATAACTCAAAGCAATCCACCATAATCTTAGAAAATCCTAGTTACTGCAACATAAAGACCATATCATAAATTTTTCATAGCATTATAACATGCGTAGCTCAAATAACATAAAACATTACATAGTATCAACATTTGAAAGGAGTTTATGCAATTTCATAAAATACCCATACTTTTAAACTTAGACAGGCAGGAAGATTCTTGAATTTTATGGAGGAAAGGACTCCACAAATCAAAACCACATACCTTTCTATGATTTTATAAAGAAAATCTTGAATGAAGATGAAGAATTCGAAACCCTAGCTTGAATCCCTTCACTTGGCACTTGGAGTAAATCTAGGAGTATTTTTTAGAGGTCTATACTTAGAATAATTTGAGAATGGGTTGAATGGTAAGGGTTTGAGGAGTAATATGCTAGAAAGAGGTCATTTAGAGTGCAAAATGACATAGTTTTAAACATAGAGCACGAGGAAAGGTTGAAATTATCCTTCTTAAAAACTGTCGGGATTCCATCTGCGAAATTGATATATGGCTTGTAGAATAGAGTACAGACTATAGAATAGGGGTTTCATCCTTTTAAATTTGAAACCCTCTGACTGAATGATGAGAGCCTTCATAAGGCTGAGTTGAGATGTATTGACTGGATAGATTGTTTTATGAGCAGAGAGTCATGGGAGGAGTATAGAGCACCAAAAGAGTAAGAGTTAGTCTAACTCGCACTTGTCAAACTATGTAGCCAAGCGTAGGTGAGGATTAGAACCATTACGTCTCATTGCGGTTCTCTCTGGATAGACTCTCTAAAAAATAGAGGACCTAACTTTAACGGATAGCTGGGGTCCCTAGTGGATTCGATTCGTCCCCTACCTGGAAAGTATGGGATGACTGTGGCAACACCGATGGCTTGTTGTACGATCATTGGCTCATAAGTGATTGTTATCGGATAAGAGAAACTCCCAGAAAGTTCCTATCTTGAGTACTCTAAGTCGAAATGTGATGAGATGAGAAGTGATGTGATGAGATGAGTTGAGACGAATCCTTCTGAGATGAGTTAGATTTGATTGATAAGTTGATTGGTTGATGGGTCACTTGTCTACCCTTTATTCTTTCCTTAGATAGACATTTGACATATTGATTGGTTTCTATATTGAGTTGATTGTTATTTCTATATTGTTCTACCTATTTTGGTTTCACTCAGCTATTTTACATTCCAGTACATTCCAAGTACCGACGTCCCCTTTCGGACTGCATCGTATTATGATGTAGATATGTAGGATAGAGGTCATCAGCAATTGAATCGTTGAGGATCTTCAGCGTTCAGCAGATTGGTGAGCCACCCCTACTTCGGAGGATCCATTACATTATTTTTCATCATGCTTTAAAGTTAGAGTTGCTTATCTTTTATCTTGATTGAGGTAACCATAGGTCTGTCATTGGCACCACTTAATAGTGATAGAGGCTTCATAGACTAGAGTCGATGTTGATGTCGGAACTTGTAAGCTAGTTTCTTTTTACTAGACTTTTATTATATCATTATTTGAGACTAGATGATTAGATATGCCTATTTATTCCTTATGACTTCCATTGATTTGTAGAATGTGCAAATGGACAAAGATGATGAGGCCAAGTGGTTCACTTAGGGACTAACAATAGTCTCTGGGTGCCGACCACGTCTTGGATCCCCTCCCGGGGATGAAGTTCACACAATTATCCCACTATTTCTGGATATGGTTGCTGATATGAGGAGGAGGATAGGGATGTATGTTGATGGGTTGAATAGAGGGCCAAAGAGAGATGGGAGGGGAGCTATGCTCGTGAGTGACATGGATATTAGGAGATTGATGACTTTCGTGCAACAAGCTGATAAGGAGAGGCAACATGATAGGGAAGAGTTCCAAAAGAAAAAGCTAAGACATCCAGCCATAAGGTTGGGAAGAAAGGCAATGGAAATCGGTTTCCAGCACCATCATCTGCTAGTGCACTTGCGCCTAGAGTCAGAAGCGAATAGAGGTCCCAGAATGTTGGAGCCCATATGTCTCAGTCACAAGCTAGTATGGCTTAAGGTTCACGAGGTAAACCACCCTGTGGTACATGGCAAGTTGCACATGGCTAGACATCATAAAGAGAGTGATGTATGTTTCATGTCTGGCCAAGCAGGCCACTACCAGAGAGAGTGCCTAAAGTGGGCTGAATGGGCTCAATCTTCTACACCGGCCCGGCCAGCTAAGGGGAATCAGAGAGGCACCACTCAGGCATAAGCTGAGCTATAAACCATTTGTATGCCATAGGCAGTCGACATGATCAGGAGAACTCCCCAGATGTTGTGATGGGTATGATTCAAGTCTTTTCTGTTGATTGTTATGTGTTGATGAATCCTAGTGCCACATCATCTTTTGTAACTCCTTATGTGGCTAGTAGATTTGATAGAACCCCTGAGAGTCTTCTTGAACCCTTTGATGTTTCCACTCCAGTGGGTGAGTCTATTCGAGCTGAGAGAGTCTATAGAGCTTGTGTACTGTCTATCCATCATAAGGATACTATCATTGATCTAATTGAGTTAGATATGACTGATTTTGATTTGATCTCTCAACATTGATTAGATCTATGCCTGTTATGCCTCCGTTGATTTTAGAGCTCGAACCATTAAGTTCTAATTTCAAAATGAACCAGTTCTAGAATGGAAGGGTGATTCCGTATCACCTAAAGGAAAGTTTATCTTAATTCTACCTTATAGGATGTCCCTCGCTGAACTGAAAGAATTGAAGGAGCAGTTGAAAGATTTATTAGAGAAGGGATTCATAAGCCCGAGTGTTTCTCCTTGGGATACCTCTGTCCTATTCGTGTGAAAGAAAAATGGGTCTCTCAGAATGTGCATTGACTATAGGCAGCTGAACAAGGTCACCATAAAGAACAAATATCCTCTCCCAAGGATAAAAGACTTGTTTGACCAACTTCAGGGTGCCTCTTGTTTCTCAAAGATAAACCTCCGATCCAGTTACCATCAGTTGAAAGTGAGGGAATGTGACATTCCAAAGACAGTCTTTAGGACTAGATATGGCCATTTTGAGTTTTTAGTCATGTCCTTTGGGTTTACAAATGCTCCTGCAACCTCTATGGATTTGATGAATAGGTTCCGACAGTATCTGAACATGTTTGTGATTGTGTTTATTAATGATATCTTGGTGTATTCAAAAGATGAAGAGGAGCATGCAAATCACCGCAGAATCATCCTCCAAACCCTTAAGGACCATGAGTTATATGCAAAGTTTTCGAAATATGAATTCTGGTTTAAATCTATGGCTTTCCTAGGCCATATTGTCTCTGGTGATACTATTCAAGTGGATGTTCAAAAGATTGAATCAGTCAAGAGCTAGCCCAGACCAACGTCTCCAACCAACATAAGGAGTTTTTTGGGGTTAGCAGGCTACTATCGCTGATTTGTTGAGGGATTTTCTTCCTTATCTACACCATTGACAAAGCTGACTCAGAAAAAATTGAAGTTTCAGTGGTCTGATGAGTGTGAGAAAAGTTTACAAGAGTTAAAGACTAGACTGACTACTGCTCCAGTTCTAACCTTGCCCGATGGAATAGAAGAGTTTGTGATCTATTACGATGCTCCGAGAGTTGGATTGGGATGTTTGTTGATGCAGAGAGGGAAGGTGATACTCTATGCTTCTAGACAACTTAAGATTCATGAGAGGAACTATCCAACCCATGATCTTGAGTTGGCGGCAGTGGTTTTCGCACTCAATCTAGCGCCATTACTTGTATGGAGTGCATGTGGATGTGTTCACTGACCACAAGAGCTTGGAGTATATCTTCAGTCAGAAAGAGCTCAACATATGACAAAGAAGATGGTTAGAGTTGCTCAAGGATTATGACATGAGCATCCTCTATCATCCAGATAAAGCTAACGTTGTTGTTGATACTCTTAGAAGGTTGTCAATAAGTAGCACAACCCATGTGGAGGGAGGAAAGAAAGAGCTAGCTAAAGAAGTGCATCGGTTAGCTCGATTACGCATCCAACTTGAGAAGAAGATGAGAGAGGAGTTGATGTCCATAATGGGTCTACTTCATCTTTGGTGGTAGAGGTGAAAGAAAAGCAAGATCGAGATCCTGTCCTACACCAATTAAAGGAGGCCATCCACAAACAAAAAGTGATGGTCTTCTCCAAAGGGGGAGATGGGGGGTTGAGGTACCAAAATAGCTTGTGCATCCCAGATATTGATGGTATATGAGATAGAATCATGGCTGAAGCTCATAGAACTAGGTGTTCCATTCATCCTGGCTCTACCAAAATATACTACAACTTGAGAGAAGTCTATTGGTGGAGTAGAATGAAGCAGGACATTGCTGAATTTGTTTTTAAGTTCTCGAACTATCAACAAATGAAAGTTGACTACCAAAGGCCATGTGGATTAGCTCAAAACTTTTTGATTCCAGAATGGAAGTGGGAGATGATCAATATGGACTTCATTACTGGTCTACCGAGGTTTCAAAAGCAACATGATTCAATATGGGTGATTGTGGATAGGACGACTAAATTGGCTCACTTCTTAGCAGTTAATACAACTAATACTGCAGAGGAGTATGCCAAGATGTAAATACAAGAGATTGTGAGGTTGCATGGGGTTTCCTTGTCCATCATTTCGGACAGAGGAGCTCAATTCACCTCCTAATTTTGGAGATCGTTTCAGAAAAGATTGGGTATGAAGGTGAATTTGAGTACAGCTTTCCATCAGCAGACCGATGGCCAGGCGGAGCGTACAATTCAGATGCTAGAGGATATGTTTAGAGCCTGCTCCTTGATTTCAAGGGAAATTGGGATGAGCACCTACTGTTGATTGAGTTTGCATATAACAATAGTTATCATGCAAGTATTCAGATGGCTCCCTATGAAGCTTTATATGGGAGGAGATGTAGATCACTAATTGGGTGGTTCAAAGTTAGAGAAACAGAGTTGATTGAGCCTGACCTTGTCTATCAAGCAATGGAGAAGGCTAAGATCATTAGAGAGCGATTGAAGACTACGCAAAGTCGCCAGAAATCCTACACTGATATGAGGAGGAGATATTTGGAGTTTGAAGTGGATGACTGGGTATATTTGAAGTTGTCACCTATGAAAGGTGTCATGAGATTTGGGAAGAAGGGTAAATTGAGTGTATCTTATATTGGACCCTATCAGATTGTAAAGAGGATTGGGAATATTGTCTATGAATTAGAGTTGCCTTCCGAGTTAGATGGTATTCATCTAGTGTTTTGTGTACCGATGTTGAAGAAATTCTTGGGAGATCCTAACTTGGTAATCCCTGTGGAGAGCATTGGAGTGAAGATAGTTTGACCTATGAAGCAACTCCGGTCCAAATCCTTGATCGTCAGATTTGCAGATTGAAAACCAAGGAGATAGCCTCAGTCAAAGTCCTGTGGAGGAATCAATTCGTTGAGAAAGCCACATGGGAAGCTGAAGAAGAGATATAAGCAAAATATCCACATCTATTCGTGCCAATGGATGAGATTGTTGAAGGTAAAATTCCTTACTCTTGACCAAATTGATCGCCTTTTCTTGTTGATTGTCTATTCTCAAGTCCGAATAGAGATAGTTGATAGAAATGACGAGTTGAAAGATAGATTGATAGATTGAAAGTTGAGAGGAATTTCAAGTCAATTCGTACCTTGATATCCACCCTTACTCATGATTCGAGGAAGAATGATCCCAAGGGGGAGATGATGTAATACCCAATAAAATTACCAAGATACCCCTAGAACGAAGACGTGCGTGTAATACATCTTTCAAAGCTCAGATGGGAAATCCGAGGTCGTTGCGATCAACGTAAAAAATTGAGTTAGAAAATAATCTTGACTTGATTTAAGAGCAACTAGGTCAAAAAATAATTTTCGCAAAATTGATCAGAAATAGTAAGGGTACACGACAAGGCTATGACACGGACCTATCACGTACCCAAAACAGTGAGGGTACGCGACAGCTCCGTGATACGGACCCACACTTGTACATTTTCTCAACTTTTTGACGTGGTTGAATTTTCAAGTTCACAGGCGCGCGACAGGTCCGCATCACGAACTTGTTCCACCAAAGTTTAAAATTATAAAACTTTTGGGGGGCATTCCAAACTTTTGTCAATGTCTCCTAAAGTTGAACACAACCCTTTTAGGTCATTTTGATGAGTAAATTGGGTCAGAAACCCTATTCCAAGTCCTTCTTTACAACACTTGAAAGTTACGGCTTAAGACAGAAGAAAGAAGAATGTGAGATTGCAGAATTCAAGGAATATTCTAGACAAGTGATTTGAAGAGTTTTATTCTAGGTATGTAAGGCTAAACGAAAACATGAGATTGTTCTCTCATGTACCCCATAGATGGTATTATATGAGAATTGAAGGTTCTTGAGTTTAAATGAATGATCCTTGATTATTTTCTTGAAAAGATTATGATTTTTACATGTATTTTCATATGTTGATGATCATCAGAAACTTGTTTTTTTGAATTGAATATTTTTACATGAATTATTGCATAAACCCTACTTGTTATTTTCTTAAAGATTGCATGAAAGAAGATAGGGATTGAGTCTAGAGCCTTGATTGAGAATGTTGATAGAGATTGTGATTGTGGTGTGAGAATAATGATGAGTTGATAGAACTTGATAGTCCCATGAATTTCTATGTATGAACTCTAATGATTTGTCAATTTGATTGTTCCCTAATGATTACTCAAATCCTTGAGCTGTTGATTGATGAGATGATTAGTGTCTCTTTGAGACTGATTGAATGATGAGAGCCTTCATAAGGCTGAGTTGACATGAGTCAATTGAGATGTATTGAAAAGATTTATTGTTTTATGAGCATTAAGTCATGGCAGGAGTATCGAGCACCGAAAGAGTAAGAGTTAATCCAACTCGCACTTGTCAAACTACGTGTTCAAGTATAGGTGAGGATTAGAACGTTTACGTCTCATTGTGGTTCCCTCTGGATAGAGTCCCTGAAACAATAGAGGACTTAACTTTAACGAATAGCTGGGGTCCCTAGTGGATTCAATTTGTCCCTTATCTGGCAAGTATGGGATGGATGTGGCAATAATAGTAGCTTGTTGTACAATCACTAGCTCATAAGTGATTGTTGTCGGATAAGAAAAACTCTCAGAAAGTTCCTACCTTGAGTACTCTGATTCGAGATGTGATGAGATCAGAAGTGATGTGATCTGATAAGTTGAGACGAGTCCTTCTAAGATGAGTCAGATTTGATTGATGAGTTGATTGGTTGATGGGTCATTTGTCTACTCATTTTTCTTTCCTTTGATAGGCATTTGACATATTGATTGGTTTCCTTATTAAGTTGATTGTTATTTCTATATTGTTCTACATGTTTCGGTTTCACTCAATTATTTTAAATACTAGTATATTCCAAGTACTTACATCCCTATTTGGACTGCATTGTATTATGATGTAGATATGCAGGATAGAGGTCATTAGCAGGCGAATCATTGAGGATCTTCGAGCGTTCAGCAGATTAGTGATCCTCCCCTACTTCGGAGGATCCATTACATTAATTTCATCATGCTTTAGAGTTAGAGTTGCTTATCTTTTATCTTGATTGAGGTAGCCATGTTGTCATTGGCACCACTTAATAGTGATGGAGGCTTAATAGAGTAGAGTCAGATGTTGATGTTGGAACTTGTGAGCTAGTTTCTTTCTATTAGCCTTTCATTATATCATTACTTGAGACTAGATGATTAGATTTTCCCATTTATTCCTTATGACTTTCACTGATTTATCGAATCTGTGAATGGACCAAGGTGATAAGGCCAAGTGGTTCGCTTTGGGACTAGCAATAGTCTCTGGGTGTCGGCCACGTCTTGGGTCCCCTCCTGGGGCATGACAGGTGGCCTGGCCTAACCTGTGATTTAGTAGGGCTGGGATACGATTTTTGGAGCCCATTTAAAAAATGGGCTTTTTTGCATGGCCTGAATAAGCCGGCTGATTTGTGGAACTTTGCAATATGGGTTAGGCCGACTCGTGGGATGAATTAAAAATTAAAAATAAATAGAGTATTAAAAATAATAAGAGTCCAAACTCATAATTCATTTAAAATTTTTAAATATTAAAACTTAGATACAAATTATATTTCTATAATATGTACTCCCTCTGTCTATCTTTACTTGTCCCTTATTGATTTGGCACAGGGATTAAGAAATAGTAAATAATATGGGTTGAATATAACAATTACAATGTCTTGGAAAATGTAACAAAAAATAGCTACTATAATTGTCACACCCCGAGAGGGTACCCTAGACGTAACTGGCACCTAGAAACTATTGGTAGGCCCCAAGCGAACCACTTGGCCTCATCACAGTTATTCAATAAATAAACTCTACCAAATTAGTGGAAGACATAAGGAAGTAAATGGGCACATCCCATCTAGTCTTAAGATAATATTATAAATAAATGGCTAGTAAAAAAAACTAGCTTAACAAGTTTTAACATCAATAACTGACTCTAGTCTATGAAGCCTTTTTACTATCAAGTGGTGTCAATGACAAATTCATGGCTACCTCAATCAAAATAATAGCTAATCAAATCTAACTCTAACGCAAGATGAAATAAATATCATGAATCCTCCGAAGTAGGGGAGGCTCACTAATCAGCTGAACGTCTCAAATCCTCAACGATACGCTTGTTGACGATCTTCAAATCTTGTATCTACATCATGAAATGATGCAGTCCCAGAGGGGGAGGTTAATACGTGGAATGTACTGGTATGTAAATAGCTGAGTGAAACCAAAACAGGTAAAATAATATAGAAAAATATCAACTCAATATAGAAATCAATCAACATGTCAAATGTCCATCTAAAGAAAGAATAAAGAATAGATAAGTGACTCATCAATCAATCAACTCATTAATCAAAATAGACTCATCTAAGAGGGACCCATGTCAAAGTAACTCAACTCAACTCATCTCAGCTCATCTCTACTCAGAGGGACTCATCTCAACTCATCTTATCTCATCTAGACTCAGAGGGACTCATCTCATCTTATCTCATCTCGACTTAGAGTAAGTTTATGTACTTTCTGGGAGATTTCCTTAACCGACAACAACCACTTATAAGCTAGGGGTTGTACAACAATCACACTGATGTTGCCACAACCGTCCCGTACTTGCCATGTAAGGGAGGAATATGATCTATAATGAATCTGAACTCAGCCATCCTTTATTGATTTTAGGGATGTAAACTCGAGAGGGGACCATGAGATGTAATGGTTCAATCCTCTCTTACGCTGGGCCAGTGTAGGTAATGCATGCAAGTGAGACTTACTCTTATTCTTTTCAATGCTCGATACTCCTCCCAAGACTCAATGCTCATAAGACTCCTCATCACCATCTCAAGTAGCCTCATGGAGGCACTCATCGTCTCAATTAACTCAAACTCAAGGGTCCTCTATTATTTCAGGGACTTTAACTCATCTCAGTTAACTTAAACTCAAATGTCCTCTATTATTTCAGGGACTTCAACTCATTTCAATTAACTCAATTTTCATTCAAGAACTCAAGGACTCAGATCATCAATTAGAAGAAGTCGCTTAGACAGAACTTAAGAACTCAGTTATGAAGACTCATAGGATCATCAAGCTCAAATAAATCAACCTCATACTCATGTGAAGATTTCCTTCAACATGCTCACGTTAAGGCTCTAGACTCTATCTCTAGGCTCATTCATGCATGCTTTCAAAAGTAAACATATAGGGTTTATACAATATCTCATGAAAAATATTCAATTTAAGAAAAACAAGTTTATGATGATCATCAATATATGAAAATACATGTAATCGATACAATTTTCAAGAAAATAATGAAGAAAGTATTTCAAGAAATATATATGGGGACTCATGGACTATCAACTCATCTATGACCATCTATGGGGTACATGGGATAACAATCCCATGCTTTCATTTAGCCTTACATACCTGGGGTGAAGCTATCAAAAATCATCCTTCAATAATCCTCCTCGATCTCCTCAGTACTATGCTCTTTTTCTCTCCTCCGCAGCCCTAGTTTCTTTCAAGAATTTAGAATGGCTTAGGAATGGAGTTTAAAACCTTTTTTATAGCCAAAATGACCTATTTTGATTGTGTTTTGAGTTTAGAAGGAGTCAAAAAGTGTCTAGAACGCCCCTGACAAAAGAAGAAAATACTTTACACTACGAAATGCCTAGTGAGCTTCGCGGACTGGGAGCGCCTCAGTATATTTTCATTAAAAAAAATTTCATTGAAATTTTGAAAAAAAACATAAGTGTTGATACGCGTCCAGTGCGTGTTGCGACCCTGGCATGTATCAACACTATTTTGTGCATTATTATGAAAATTTATTTTTCGACCTAGTTCCTCTAAAATCGGGCCGAGACCAGTTTCTCACTCGATTTTTCGCGCTGATCGCAAATCCGATCTTGAATTTCTCATTAGAGTTTGAGAAGACACATTATGCACAAGAAAATGTTCTATGGGCATTTTAGTAATTTTACGGGATGTTACATCATCTCTCCCTTGGGATCATTCATCCTTGAATGATGAGTAGAGGTGGATATCAAGCACAAATAGACTCAAAACTCATCTCAACATTCACATCTATCAAGAAATCTTTCGACTCCTCTTTACTCTCAACAATCTCTATTCAGACTTAAGAATAGACAATCACTTTAGTTAAGGGTAAGGACATTACCTTCAACATTCTTATTATCAAGCATGAATAACTGTCAAGACTCTGCTCATCAATCACTCAACGAATCAAACTATCGACCCATTCGGACGATAAAAAATCACTAAGAATAGACAAATTGGTTCAGATCTAGAGTAGAAATATTGTCTTAGACATTTTCAGCATCAAGAACAAATGGAACATCGAAAGTCAATCAATTCGAATTGTTTAAACAATTTGACATTCAGTCCTTTGAACACAGGAAGGAAACCATCAACTCTAATCGAGAATGAGATCATCGATACCCAAGGCTTTGTGTACAACTCTCAAGCTTAGCACCTCATCTCAATTATGCTCCTTTTCATGGCACTCTACTCCGTCAACTTAAGCTTATAGCTCCTATTCAACTCTCTACCTATCCACATTCTCTTATTCCATTCAAGCCTTCTTCTGAGCCTCAAGGTACTATGCTTAAGATGATCATATTCATACAAAGCTAATCCTCAATACTTAGCTCTATACTTCCAAAAGAACTTTCATTAAAAGATCACAAGTCCTCTTCACTACTTCACCACTCTCACTCGCATAACAATAACCACCCATTCAAGCCTATCACTCTAACCACTTCAACTCTATCTGAGAATTTTGAAGCCTACTTATCACTTCCACCTCCACCATTCTCAGTGAGTTCCTATTCAAGGACACACTAGGACACTCTTACCTATCTATTGCATATCCTAATGTCTCATCTCTTCCCTTCTCACTATCGTTATCCCTACATGATACAAGTACCATACCAATGTCACAATAAGGATACATTCACTCCTCATTTGTCCTCATTCTCCGTCTACTACTATCAGTATCACTATTAGGGCCTAGAGGAACTCGTCATCTCCCCTTTGGCAAAATCCCAACTACTACTCATGCCTAATAAGCATGATTCTACATCTCAAACTTGACACTCTACATCTTACCATCAATAGTAGCATAATGTACCGAAGGTCAGGGCACGTATAAGATAATGTCAGAATGGAGAACTCTCACTCCCTTTCATCAATCATCGCTCCTCTACTATCCTCAATGCTTCTATCAGAACTAGAAAGGTCGAGCACCCTCGGGCTTGGAATAAAAAATTATTAGCATGATTCAATCGAGAAATCTTATTTGAGGATGTTCATAAATTACAATCTTTCTCGTCTATCAAGACTCATTCTGAGTTCACAGAACTAACGTAGTGTAAAACTCAAGTCATATCTCCTTCAACATGATTAGAAACTCTTGGATTCATGGGGTAAGATCATGATTAATGAATGAATTCATCATTTTTCGTCCTCATAATTCAACATGAATAACAATCAACAAGTGGTATACAGGATTAGGCCATGGGCATGACAGTTATATACCAGATGGGAATAGAGTATCATCTTCACTGAAGTATAAGGAATATACGAGATGGAAAAAATTAGTGCCTCATCCAAATCAACCTATCACCATCAAACACCCAAGATCTACTTCGATCTATCAAATCACCATATCTCCTTTATCTCAAGGGTCATCTCTCAAGTTTTGTGAATCAATTCCCTCTACTAGGCTATAAAAATATACCTCCACATGATCGAGAAATCACTATTTACAAGAATAGGTGTCTTGAACTCTTCTATCATTCTATAGTCGCATAAATAAATTAGCCACTAAGACTCTTTTCAAAGATACCATTCTCAGCTTCCTCTTGTCTCTATGGAAATCTCTCTCTATATTTCCTGCTCTTAATGGTGTACATTACCACTTTTCACAACTCTTACAATCTCTGCTCTTCCTTTTGCCTGCTAATACTCAACTTCTGTACTCCTATAAACTCATTTGTACAAGACTTAGACTATAATGAGAGACTCGTCATCACCTATCCATAAACCTCAATCAACTTAGTTGCTCAGGATGACAAGGAATGCTTATATCAACCTACTCCACATTGAAACTCAAATATACTATCTAGATTCTTATAGCAGTCATAACTAGAGCTTCACATATCTTTACGCAATCATGAGTACACATCTCAAGTCTCTTCTTATCTATTGAGCTATCCTTGTTTCACTCGGCTTACCTAAGGGGAACTTATACTATGTCCATAGCATCACCTTCCTTACAACTCAGTATAACTCATCTATTCAGTCATATCTCCTTATCTGACTAAGGCTCATAACTCAATGAGTCTCATGAACTCTTACTTAAAATTCATAAGCCTAGTTTAGATCTATCACTTCAAAGGTGCTCTGTTTTACCGCTATTCAACATCTAAGTTTCACCTTCAATAGTATGAATACTACAACACATCAGCATAAACTTCCTTCTAGTTTGGGCATTCTGTATCACATACTGACACTAACTCTCTCTCTCTCTTTCCCATATACCTCACCATAACAGTCATAAGGTACTCATCACTTTTTCATCAATCCTATGGCAATCAATTTGTTGTCTTATTACTTACCTAATAGGTACATAACTCTAGCTACAAGCCTCAATCGACCATTGCTCTTGCTGTCTCATCCCTTTTGTTCCATCGTCCTCCTTCTAACATCTGGAATGATTCAATTCTACTTAGGGTTCATAAGACCTCACATCTCACTCTTATGTAGTAACATTAATCTCTTTGGAGACATAAGTTTCTCTCTCATGGGTAACATCAGGAGCAAGATTTAAATAAGAGGGTCTGGGTACATCTAGAGCTAACTCGATGCACAATTAATATGAGTAATAGTGCACTCTTTCTAGTCAATCAACTTAGTACACTAGCTAGCTTCTCTCAAGCCTGGTGCAGTCTCTCTACCATTCTAATTACTATATCGCAAGGGATCTCATCAGTAAGAGTTTGAACATTACTGTCTCGATCACCTTATGGATGAGGTATAGTCGAAAGATTTAGAGCATCGCAAGTATCATCATAGGCTTCTTAGGAAATAACTCTATCGCACGATTTAGAATCTGAAAGAAGGGAAACAATTCCTACATGTCCTATAGCCTTCAAACTATGGATGTGGAGCTTTTCACACCAATAATAAAGACTCTACTAGATATGACTTTATAGACTCCCTAGGACTCTTGAACTTCTACTATGATACCAAGTTTGTCACGCCCCGGAGGGTACCCTAGACGCAACCTGCACCCAGAGACTATTTCTAGTCCCCAAGCAAATTAACTCATGGCTACCTCCATCAAAATAATAGCCAATCAAATCTAACTCTAAAGTAAGATGAAATAAATATAATGAATCCTCCAAAGTAAGGGAGGCTCATCAATCAACTGAAAGTCTCAAATCCTCAACAATGCGCTTGTTGACGATCTCCAAATCTTGTATCTATATCATGAAACGATACAGTCCCAGAGGGGGACACCAATAAGGGAATGTGCTGGTATGTAAAATAGTTGAGTGAAATCAAAATGGGTAAAATAATATGGAAGCAATATCAACTCAATATACAAATCAATCAACATGTCAAATGTCTATCTAAGAAAGAATAAAGAGTAGACAAGTGACCCATCAATCAATCAACTCATCAATCAAAATCAGACTCATCTCAGAGGGAATCATCTTAAAGGAACTCAACTCAACTCATCTCATCTCCTCTCGACTCAGAGGAACTCACCTGAACTAATCTCATCTCATCTCGGCTCAAAGGGACTCATCGAAACTCATCTCATCTCGACTCAGAGTACTCAATTTAGGAACTTTCTAGGAGTTTTCCTTAACTGAAAACAACCATTTATGAGCCAGGGGTTGTACAATGTTGCCACAGATGTCCCATACTTTCCAGGTTAGGGAAGAATATGATCCAGAAGGAATCTGAACTCAACCATCCTTTATTGATTTCAGGGATGTGAACTCGAGAGGGGACCATGAGATGTAATGGTTCAATCCTTTCCTACGCTGGACCTGCATAGCTAATGAGTATAAGTAGGACTCGCTCGTACTCATTTCAGTGCTCGATACTCCTCCCAAGGATCAATGCTCATAAGACTCCTTGTCACCATCTCAAGTAGCCTCATGGTGGCACTCATCTTCTCAATTAACTCAAACTCAAGGGTCCTCTATTATTTTAGGGACTTTAACTTATCTCAATTAACTCAAACTCAAGCATCCTCCATTATTTCAGGGACTTTAAATCATCTCAATTAACTCAATGTTCACTCAAGGACTCAAGGACTCAATTCATCAATTAGAAGAAGTCGCTTAGACAGAACTTAGTTATGAAGACTCATAGGATCATCAAGCTCAACTAACTCAACCTCATACTTGTCACGGCCCAACCCCAGGGCCATGACTGGTGTCGATTGGACACCTAGACCAACGTTCAACACCAAACTCCATCCTTACGTGTACGAATTCTACCGAAATTTCGGCAGAGCTTCCTCTGTTTTACTGACTATCTGCACCTGCAGCAGCAGCCAGAATACAATGACATGCACATATATATATACATATATATATATATATATATATATATATATACATGTCAACGCGGACTGACAAGGTATCCGCTGCGATCCTGCCGCCTAATAAAGTATCAAACATAACATAACGCGATCCCGCCGCCTGATAAGTGTCAAAACATACAACAAACTCCTACGTACAAAAAAACTATCACACCCACTACCCACAAGTGTCCACAGACCTCTATACAAATAATCCGAACGGAAGTACATATACATAACCGACTC
>JAOTQR010000100.1:6396741-6428530 GCA_025774065.1 Solanum ossicruentum | reverse complement strand
ATATTTTATTGAACACTTGTGGGTGGTAATACTAGTGTAAAACCAGGCAAATTAAAGTCTGAAATCATGCAAGAAATTTTGAAGTAAATCAATCCACTAACACTTGGTAATACCAACTTACAAACTACATCAAAAACCCTCATCAAATCTCAAGATAGATCAAAGATTCGTAGCTCAAAACATGCTTAAACAGTCACACATTTACAAAATCCCAACATAGTTCGTAGTCAAATTCATAATGGAAGATCCCTAAGTAAAATCAACTTAGAAACATGTAATTTAGGTAAAAGAGAAGCTTGGGCACCATGGATGAAAGGACCCAATGGTTGAAATCCACATACCTTAGCATTGGAGAATTCCTTGAAAATGATTTGAATGGAAACTTGAAGATTGAATGAAATCCTTAGATTCGGAATGAGATTTGGGCATTTGAATTTTGGGTGACATATTTTTCTAAGTGTTTGAGTGAGTATTGGGGAATGGCTTGTAATAGGTATTTTGATATAGTTGCTCTAAAATCGAGGTGAGACCCACCTCCCACTCAATTTTGCCCCTTGATCAAGAATATGAAGTCGGATTTTTGATATCACGCATGAATATTGAGATATATGAAAAGTACGATTTTGGGCACTTTCGAGGCATATTTTTGGGCACTTTTTGGGATCGTTTCAAGAAAGACCCCTCATTCTCCTAGTACTTTAATTTTAAATTCCTAGGAAAGAGCTTTCAAGAACAAGGCTAGGATTCCAAGCTCCTTCCTTAAGACTTCAGTTCTAATTCTCCCTAGTTTCTCAAGTATGTTAGTTGATTTATGGGTTTCCTTTCACCCATAAAGTTCCTTAGTATGCATTTTTCCTTTTCTTTAAGTTCCTAAGTTCTAATTATGCTTATAAGGGTTTTATGGTTCATATGCTACTATATGATATTCCTAAAGTTCACTGACTTTTTTGTTAAGTAAATATACATATATTTTGAAGTGTGGTATTGATTCTAAGATGGGTTTGATATGATTAAGGTTGGACATTTTCAATGTTCTTCTTAAAGAAATTTCTTAAGACTCAGGTGATTTATGATTGTTTCATGCATTAAATAAGCCCACCTTATATTTTTCAATGAAAGTTCTTATAAATTATAACTATGAATAGGGTATTTATGAAGAGCTTTAAAGTTTAGTTTTCTAAAGATATGTGTATAGTGATTGTTTCCCTAAAAGATGTTCATGAAAGTCTTTAAATTCGACCTACTCCTATGTTTGCTACTTATGATTCTAAGAGTATGTTTTTAAAAGATTTTTGTGGGATGACTTAGCACCAAGAGGACTTGAGATTGGGACTCATCCTATTAGTTGAGGCATGACGCCTAGAAGCTAAATCTCGATGTCCCTAACTATGTGCCACCATAGGAGCCTTATAAGTTAGGCTACTAGATCCATAGGCCCCGAAGTTATGAAAGAAATTAAGTTTCAGATATCTACCTTGGCAAGTAGATTCTCCTTTTCCCAATAAAAGGAGCGCATTGACTTTTTCCCAATGGAAGGAGTTCATCGGTCCTGTAGTAGCTCACATGATCTTACTATCGGTTATGGTCTATTCCCACAAGCTTATATGATTCCATGATATTCCTTGAATTCGTGCGCTAAAATGTGTAGTATCTCATATTGGTTTGAGCTATATTCTTTGTGCATGTTTAAGCTTATTTCATGCCTCATTGAGTTTATGTATACTTATATGTTATGTTTAATTATGATGTCATTACAATTTCACCATGCTTTGTATGTCACATACTTAGTACATTCGAATGTACTAATGTATATTTGCTTGCATGATTTAACCGTGTAAGGATAGGTACTCATCCAATAGCGCATGGCTAGTATTCAGCATCCAAGACTAGCTATACTATTTGTGGTGATCCCTTAGTTTGGGATTCCTACACTAATTCCTTCTAGTTCATATTTAGTTTATTTTGAGATGATGTTTTGTAGCCCTCCTGTGACATATTTTTTCTGTATTTTACTATTTGGATTTCTTTCCATTTGATGGAGACTATACATTATCGATTCCATCGACTTATGACATAGTTGGTATGCATATGGGCATAGCAATGAATGTCATTATTTTCACTATTTTTAATGTTGCTTCATTGTTCAAAAGGACACAGCACCCTTTCCCTTATGATTTTCTACATTATGTTTCTATTTATTACCCATAAATGCTTAAGATGCTTAGATGTCTTGGGTGAGGTGTCTCTGGGTATCTCATTCATTGTGTGATGACTAGGCCCCTAAGACAGGTTGTTACAAAAATTTCATTGTTAATCTATCCACGAAATGGAATAGTCCCCTCGTCGTTCGTCCCTACAAGGTTAGCTCACATAGACAAAGAAGTATCCATTAGTACATGGAATGTACTAAGTATGTATATTTGCTATGAATTAAAGAACATCACAACAATATCAATATTCATAATCATAATCAATAGAGTGAGGATACAATATGTGTCACAACCCATGCCTAGGGCTAGACATGACACGGCGAATGGGGAACCTGAAGGAACCCCAAACAAGCCTCTTAGGATATAATTCACACATCCTTGGTCACGGAAGCAAAATAAACATCAATAAGTGATATAATTAAAAAGAGAAGCGGGACTAAGGGAAGTCTTTCATAACATAAAAACATAAGAAGAGTCAAGCTCAAGCATATACACACTTAGTATCCAACCATACCTCTACTTTATAATGGAGCGGGGGCTAAGATATTTCCCGGGCTCACCCTCATGATAATAAGAGTTCAACATAAAAGAGAAGTCTCAACATATCAAGAGTAACATAGTTATTGTCCTCGGAATTGAGGACTCACTAAAGCTTTCTTTGAAGTGCCGAACTAGCCACGTGGAGAAGGATGATCAAAAGGATCTCCGGTCCCAACATAGTGATATCATGTAGGCATAGAGTATGTGTTAGTACTTGGAATATACTAAGTATGCGGGGTGCAATGCATCAAAGACATAAACCATAATATTCAAAATGCATGATCATAATCAAAGGATATATAATCACAATATGACATGCATGATCAATGTTTTTAATAATATATGCTTGTAAAACATTTAACTTGCATAGTTTACCATACATATATGCGAAGAGACCTCAACCGACATAGACCAAGCAGCTACAAGCTGGAATCCAAGGCATGACACCCCCTCAGTATAGGTGACTGGGCATGACACCCCCAGCGAAGTATGGTCTACTTGCCCAGGCAAACCAAACATGATAACATGAAATAGATGGATCCACTAGTATAGCAAGGGTAAAATATATAATCCTATGGTGACACATAGTTTAGAGACTAAAGACTTTATATAAGGACCTCTTGTGTGGAGCCCTCATCTTAAGCCTCAATCCCATAGAATACTTGAAATAATCATACTTTAATCATAACATGAATAACTTGTAAGAGACATGATAGCTTGACATGAGTAGCTCATAAAGATGGTAGACCTCTATTAGTGAGCCTAACTTGAACATGAGAGTAATAATAATCATACATGATCCCTTGCCTTGACATGAATGACTCACAAGAGGTTAAAATCTTGAAATAGGGCTCAACTTGATACTTGTAAAAATCATAGGTACTTTTCATGAATTCAATACATGCTTGAAAGCCCTTAATCAACATGAGATCACTTGACTTGTAAATCATGTAATAGTTCATCAATAACTTGAGAATTCTTGTCATATAATTTTATCAAATACATGGTGGGTTCATGATACTTGTACAAAATCATAAAATGCAAGATAAAACAAGAAGAGTAAGCCAAATGCAAATCAACCCACCAATATTGTATTAAAACCCTCATTTAGGGTATCTTGAAATCCATCACTAAAGCTCATTTAATAGTTAATAATTTCATAGCTCAAATCATGGATAGTCTCAATAGACAATATTAATTTATGTAATAAGCTTGAAATGGATATCCATGCATAATCATTCAATACATGATAAAACCCCAACATAATTTATGTTCATATTTCATAATAAAAGATATCCATAAGTAATACAACTTGAAATCATGCAATTTTCATAAAAAGAAAAAGTTGGGCTCCATGGGTGAAAAGACCCATGGATGAAGGCCCACATAGCTTAAACCTTGAATTTCTTGAGATGAACTTGAAGGAGACTTGAAGCTTGAGATAGGTTCTTGAGTTCCAAAATTTAGCTTGAAATCCTTCAATTTGAATGAGAGATTTGATAAAGTCTTGGAGAGGTTTTTAGAGAGGGTTTTGTGAGTTATAGAGTTGAAAAATGGCTAAGTATGGAAGATTTCACGTTTAAATGGGCATGTGGCTATTACCTCAATGCCCTTGGATGAAATAAGAAAACTGTGGAATATTTTACACTAGTCCATGTCTAGTTCGCGACGCAAACCAAATGCGGAGGGTCCACTTACACTAGTCCGTGCCCCAGGTGTGTCGCGGCCTGTGTGCGAACAGACATTAGAAATTTGAAAATTAGTGAAAATTATTTTATTGATACGGGTCTTCTAAAATCCTTGTTATACTCATTTCTCACTCAATTTTGCCCTCCGATCAAGAATTGACGTCGAATTTTCGAAATCACTCATGAATTTTGAAATATATAGAAATTATGATTACGGGGCATCTTGAAGCACATGAGGGGTGTTTCAATATGTATGAGCAATGCATGTTTAAAACCATGAGAAAAAGCATTATCAAAATCATTCACAATCCTAACATACATATGTGGTAATATGACCATAACAAACATATAAGGCCATGCAAACTATTATATGGAATCTCAATGTTCCCTTTACATCGAGCAAAAGTGGAGTCTACTTTGCTAAGGTAGACTCGATCCTGCCCTATAGGCTTTATCCTAGTACGGTGAGAACCTATCATTTGACCCCACCCTTTAGGATCTATCCTAGCATGGTAAATGTCCATCATTAAAGCTAAATGGATTCATTAGCACACCTTTAAGGCTGATAAACATGAACGTAATTCATATAGTGACACATCGCTATGGGACTATGGAATTTACCAATGCCCTCTCGATGCTAAGTCATATCCTACGAAATATATAAATCATGCATATACATAGCTTTAATATAATTTATACTTCATTAAATATCATACTTTCATATATTATAGAAGTGTCATCATAATCTTTCATGAAAACATCTCATATAATAGGAATAGTCCATCTACATAGCTTTTCATATGGTTTGGAGAAACTTCCCACCTTCTCATCCTCATCATCATGAAACATTAGGGTCTTAATCACTCTTATCATCATAGCATCATTATCATCATAACATCGTCATCATTATCACATAAAACATATTTTTACATACTTAAGATCTTAGTCATAAATACTATAGCTTTACCATAAGAGACTAGGTCTAAGTGTGGTTAATGAACAATTAAGTCAAAACCATGCAATTGAATGACACTCATAGAGGAAACATGCAATTGAAATAAATTTAGATCATTAGTAAAGGAACATATATCAATTTGTCAAGCTCTAGTCATACATAATTGTAATCATATACCTTCACTTTGAAAACCATATAAATCATGTAATTTCTCATAATTCATGCATAATAAGTATAATCATCATGTAGGAACCATAATCCAAGCATTCGGAATCATAGTGCAAAAATTTATAAGAAATCATCATGAAACTTTGAGAAAAGGAGAATTTACTTCATGGATGAAACTAATCCATGAATGAAACCCTACATACCTCAAGTGAGAATCCCCTAGACTTGAAGATGAAATTCTAAAATTCGTAAGTCAAATATGCAACCCTAGCTTCAATAGAGTCCTTGCCTTAGAGAGAGAAATTTTAGAATCTGGGAGAGAATTTTAAGACTAAATGAGATAGAGTGAATTAGGAATAGGAGTTATAGAAGTTAGGTTGGTTGAGTTAGTTAAGAGGGCCAAAACGAAGCAGTTTACAAGTTAAATGAATTGAAAATGTAAAAAATATCCTTCATTAGACTCTTTCAGAGCTATTAATAAGACCCCATCCATGGATCATGATTCAACCTACGGCTCGTGTCTTGGCTTGTAGAACCTGTTCCACAAAAGTTAAGCTACTAAAATTTACACCTCCCAAACCATGAACATGTAGGATGCACGTCATTCCTTTCATGGATCGTAAGTCCCTTCGTAGAGTAGTTTCAAACTTAGAAAATTTTAAGCTATTCAGAGCTTCTCTCCACGACTCCTTAGACGGAGCATGGTTCTATCTATGGTTTGTCTTGTTAATCATTGAACCCCTTCCAGAAACTCAAGAATTTTCAACTTTTTTAGACTCTGTCTGCGAGAACTTTATACAACCTGTGATCTCTTCCATGAGCCATGGATCAGGTCGTATAACCAACCTAGTCCTGAAATTTATTAACTTTTAGCTTCTAAGTTTAATAACATGCGGGGTGTTACACTCGTATATTATTGAGGTTGAACTATTGAAGTGTTGTGACATGTATTGAATGATGCAGATCTTGTACATTGTTGAGATTGGACTATTGAAAAGTTATGACATACGATGAATGACTTGAGCCATGTATATTGTGAAGATTGGATCATTGAGATACTGTGATATAAGATTATAAATGTTTATATTATCTATATTGTGTATGATGTCCTTTCTTGCGTGCAGGTTTTATAGCCCAGAGGTATGTGGTTGGGAAAGAAGGAGTGCTTAGTATTTAATTCTTTATCTATGATTAGGTTTGCTTGTTGGGTACCTTGGTATTCGTCCTTATTTTTTTCTACACATGTGTATAGGTTGTGAGTGCGGATCCTACTAACTTTCTTCATTTCCTATTTGGACTAAGATATTGATAGCTGAGAGGTAGATACTTGTTGTTCCAACGTACCCTCAAGACTATCGGATATTTTACTAGTTTTGTTCGATTTGAAAGACAAATACTATTAAGAATTGTATCATTTTTTCTTATTATGATGTATTAAAGGCTTGTACCTTGTGATAACCGGTTCTAGATGATTTGTAGTTTGGATTATGCCTTTATGCTTTATACTCTTATTATTTATAATGTTAGCTTGACTTCACTTTTGCATTATTATATATTATGTTGTTGTAAACTGTCTAGGCTAACTTGTCGTGATGGTATAAAGAGAAGTTTCATCATCCCCAAAATCGAATCATGACATCTATTGAAAGATGTTAGAGGAGAATCATCAATAGAAGCTAAAGGGACATGCCCATCATGACAAAAATTTGTTCTTGTTTTATTCACCACAACATCATTTGATTTGCTTGCTTGTTTTGAAGATGAATCGGCTCTATCACATTCATTTTCTTTTTTTTTTCTTGTTTTGAAGAAGAATCAGTTCTATGAGGTAATGGTAAGATCTACATACATTCTACCCTTCACAGACCCCACTTATAGGATTTCATTAGGTATGTTGATGTTGTCGTTGTTGATGAGATAAAACTCATAAATTAACAAAACCAATTCTTTAATAAAATTTAAAAAAATAAACTACAATACATAATTTCATATTTTTTTTTTCAAATGAGTGAATTGGTACATCAATTTAAGGTGTTTGTGCAGAAATAACATAAGAATATGCAACAACAACTGAATATATTGCAACAATTTGAGGTAATAATTTAAGAAATTAAAAGCACAACTACTTAAACAGTTGCTTTAGAAATACTTAAGTTGTTGCAATAATTTTAACAACGTAAAAGTTATTTCATCAACTATTTAAGCCACTACAACAACTTATTGCAACACCTTAAGGTTCCAACTCAAGAATTTTACTATATCAACTTAAACAATTGCTTCATCAACAACTTAGGTTATTGCATCAACTTAAGGCATTTGATAAAGCAATCTAAACAATTGTTTCATCAATTATTTAAGTTGTTACAATAACTTCGAGTTGCAAGTTAAGAAATTTATTACAACAATTTAATCGATTAGTTTATCAACTGCGTAAATTATTATGATTAATTAAGCAACTATTGATTTTTCTTGAATAACTGATTGAATGGTTGTAGTTAGTACCTTGTCTATTGAAAAAATCAAATAAATTTTGAAATTGCTGTAGCAACTATACACTTTTTGCTCTTATTATTTCTATAATTTCTTTCATACATCATTTCTTGCACATTACGATATTTGTGATATTTTCGAATTTTCATCAATATTACATCACCACAATAATGAATACAATATCTATTAGAGCAAAAACACAGACAAGCATATTCTTCTTTTTCTTTTATTATATAAAAACTCAAACTCAAACACCTAACCATGGAGAAATACTTTTACTTCTATTTCAATGATAATGTTGATAGAAAAAGAAAACGACGACAAAAATAAAAAGCAAAACGTGTGACGAAGATAAAGAAAAAAGATGAAAAACTTTAAATAAAAAGAGGAAGAAGATGGATGGAACACAATTCTTTTTTAAATAAAGTAAAAGAAATGACGAATTTGAAATGGATCAATTGAAGGATCCAATTTTAAAAAAAAATGTATATTTTAAACGATTAAAAATTTTAAGAATTGTAATCCCATCATTTAACTTAATCTTTTAATTAGTAAAAAGTTTGATTTGAGCTTATCAAATTGTGAACTATTTTTAATTAAAAACCTTTTGTCACCTCCCACTATTTTACTCCACACATACATGTGCTTTCCCCTTATCTTCATTCCAGTGCAGTGTGTGTGTAATGGAGCTTCAGTTTGCAGGCCCAGCTAAGCGTTGGTGCTCATCCTATTTGATGAAACAAGATGTAAACTATTTGATGAATCAAGATGAGAAACGACGAGCTTTGGTTATCAAATCATCGAGTAGTGGTACTTCACAAGGACTGCAGAAATGTTCAAAGAAAAACCTTTCTCGTATACTTAGAACAGAAGCCGCTATTAGAGGTGTCGAGAGGAAAGTGAAGTCAGATAAGTATACTAACCTTTGGCCCAAGGCGGTTTTGGAGGCTCTCGATGATGCTATTAGGGACAATCGATGGCACTCTGCTCTTAAGGTTGCTTACTTTCTTTCTTGTTCTGGGTTTTTAGAATATTCATTCCTTGTTAATGACATTTATAAGGGTTATTGAACGCACAGATTCAAAAGAAAAAAGACAGAAACAAATTGAGATGTAAAAGAAGACATCTTCAGAACTAAACTAATGTACATTTAGTGAATTGTAGAGAAAAAAATCTTGTAATTCAATGGAATAAACTGCTCCAGATTGTCTTTTTCATTGTTCTGATGAATTCTAGAACTAAAGCAAAACACACAATTAATAGTCATTCTTCTTTTTTCTCATGGTTTCTCCAGCATTTAGGATTCTGATTCATTTGAGTCTGAAACAGACCATTTGGTTCTCTTCCAGTAATTTGAAGATGTGGTCTTACCCAATTGCTTTTCTAGTAACAGGAATGATCAATGAAACTTGGCACTCTACTGTTTCAACAAACATAAACATACAACAGTGACTTATATAGCAAATATGACAAAATTCAGATATAGATTATACACAATTCATTCTTTCTGAATTCATAGTAAATACAGAAATTACTTTTCTAATCATGCCTTTTGTGTCTCCTATATTTTCATTCAGCTCTGATGATTTAGATTGTCCATAAAACTCCTTCTCTGTTCCTTCCTTGTATCAACTCATAAGTGTCCATCAAAATTCTTATTCTTGTATCTTGGGCATCCCCTCAATCTTCATGCCAGTCGCAGTGCATTCCTATCAGTGTTTTTGATTTATCTGCACCTGTGCAGCAAAGGCTATATCCTAAAACATTATTGTCAGATACAGTTTTCTTCTTTACAAAATCAGATAGTGCAACTGATCATCTTATCTCGTGTTTTTCTAAGACTCTTGAAAAACTTCTCTTCAAGCCCCTTCGCTATTCTTCTGCTTACACTCTTGATCACATGCACAACTAGAATGGAGTGGAGGCTAGAAAAATGGCTGACCTATTTTGAGTTTAAGGTTCAATATTTTAATTCTGAACATGAAATCATAATTAGTATTTCTTTCCTTTGGATTGCATTGTTTTCATTTATGAATCTTCCATTTCATATACATGTTAAAGCCTATGTCCCCAATAGTTTGGACTGAGGCTTAGTTGATTTGTTTCACCCAGAAGCCTATGTAGTTGTTGCTGTGTTCAGAATAAAACTGTAGATAAAATTGTATTTGTGATTTTTCTGACATAAATGTGTTCTTACTCCTAGATTTTTGACCTTCTTCGCAAGCAACGTTGGTATGAGCCAAGATGCCATACATATACTAAGCTTTTGGTAATGCTCGGCAAGTGCAAGCAGCCAAACCAAGCTAGCTTGCTTTTTGAGATTATGCTAGCCGATGGGCTTCAACCAACCGTAGATGTTTATACTGCACTTGTAAGTGCATATGGTCTTAGTGGCCTCCTTGATGAGGCACTGCAAACGATTGATGATATGAAATCAGATAGTAACTGCGAGCCTGATATATATACTTACTCGATCCTTATTAAGTGCTGCACTAAATTTCGTCGTTTCGATATGATTGAATACATTTTGGCCGAGATGGTGTATTTGGGAATTGAAAGTAATTCTGTGACGTACAATACCATAATTAATGGCTATGGTAAAGCTAAGCTGTTTGATCTGATGGAAAGCTTCTTGACTGATATGATCGAAAGTGAAACTGCCTTTCCAGATGTTTTCACCTTGAATTCAGTAATTGGGTCCTATGGCAGCTGTGGGAAACTTGAGAAAATGGAGAAGTGGTTTGAAGAATTTCAGGTAATGGGAATAAAGCCAGATGTTATGACATTTAACATTCTAATCAAGTCATATGGAAGAGCTGGTGTTTATGAGAAAATGGAGTCTGTACTTGATTTTATGAGGAATCGATTCCATTCTCCAACAGTTGTGACTTACAATATCATCATTGAGACATTGGGGAAGGCTGGCCTTATTAAGAACATGGAACAGTTTTTCCTACAGATGAAGCATGAAGCGGTGAAGCCAACTTCATTCACTTATTGCTCTCTTGTCAATGCTTATAGTAGAGCCAGACTTCTGGAAAATGTTGATTCAATCATGAGGCAAGTAGAGAATTCGGATGTAGTTCTAGATACTCCTTTTTTCAATAGCATCATCAGTGCTTATGGTCATGCTGGTGATATAGAGAGGATGGTGGCATTGTTCTTGGAAATGAAGGTCAGAAAATGTAAACCAGACTACATCACATTTTCTACCTTGATCCAGGCGTACAATTCACAAGGGATGATCGAAGCTGCAAATGACTTGAAGACTAAATTGATTACTTCTTGTGGTATCCAGCCTCTTTTTCTCCGTGTGCATATCATTTTTGCTTCATAAAGTATGAATCATCTTAGAATAACAGTTAGTAGCATATTTCTAGCTAAGTGCAGATGATTAAAAAGGCAGTAGTATTCTCTAATAAGTCAATTTTTATTTTTCGCTGTCATGTGTACTAAGTTCTCATTCAATTGACTCCTTGATATCTGACACTTTGTGGTTACATTTTCTTAGAATCAAATGAATTGGTCAACAGCTAGTGCAATCTATCTGCTACCAAAGGAAACCATTCACTTGGAGTTCTGTTCATCAATGTCAATGTTGTGAAAGTGGGCAGAATGTAAAACCGAAAAGCTTTCAAGCAGTCAAAAGTGGTGAGCCAAAGTTGATGGGCTTTTGCGAACTCAAAAATCTTGCTTTTGGTTACTGAAGAGTTAACATATTTCAAACTAAGTTTCTTCAACCCCCCCTCCCCCCCCACCCACGCCACCCAAAACCAAACCATAATAGAGGTGCTTTATTAGCTATCTATAAAAATGAACGTATTTTGCCAGCCAGACAACTATGTTTTCTGAATAGATTCATGTTACCTACTTGTCTATTATGAATACATTGGGTGGAACAAATCAACCGAGAACTGTCTTTTCTTTGTTTTTGTCCTTTTTTTGACACTTCCTCTCTTTGGTTTTTTTTTTTTTGGATAGGAAATATCATCACTTTTGCAAATTCTTTCTCTATCTCTGTCTCTCTATCTACATCCAAATTTATTTAGTTACTGAGAACTGACATATCTATTTGAGTTTGGGTACTTCATCATAACAATGATATCTGTTTGTTTATAAGGATGGTATAACAATTCGTAAATTAGATGACATGGATCCAAGGAGAAGAACATAGTGAGTTTATTTGCAGCAATGCTTCTGTTAAACTTTTGAAGGCCTTAATCCACAGCTAGAGAGATTTGCAATTTCTATAAGCTCTTACTAGGGAATAGTTTGGTTTAACTTCTCTGAGTCGCTTTACAGTTTGTTTGCCTATGTATGTTATTTTCACGACACTTTTTTTCCTTGTATTGGCATATATATATATATATATATACAGGTAAGAGAGGGAGGGAGCAGTTAAAGTTCTGGTGTTTACTATGTTAATGAATCAGCTGTGCTGTGCTGTCTGTACTCTGTAGTGCAACATCTGGATTCATCTTCAGTTGAAACCTCAGTGATGCTTAGGTGAATGAAGCTTTTTGAAGTAGTGGGTGCTTGTGATGGATAATTAACTTCTTTGTAACATTGAAGTAGTGGGTGATTATTTCAGCTGTCACTGTGGGGTTGTCTGTTGCAGTATTAGTAGTCATGCAGCAAGGCCTTTTCTTTTATTTATTTATTTTTTTCTAAAGAGAGCTGCCTCATGACCATTCATGGGTTTTGAACAGGTCACTGATGTAACAGGAATTCTTTCAAAAGAGCAAAGCAATGGGCAGATAGAGCTTATTACACTTGCTGATTTTCTTCCTTGTACATCAGGTTGTTTTACCTCTTACTAGCAGCAAGTCTCGAGTAACAGATATATGGAGCAATGTTGTGTAAGATAGTTTTACCATTTACTAACCCTTTTCTTTTTTACTTGTTACTAGGAAATGAATTTCTATATATGTTTGATATACTACTTGAGCGGCGAGTGAACATCACTTTCTTTGAAGTGGAGTAATATCTCAAGACTCCATTTGACTTTCTGTGGAGTTCGACGGACCTTATTGCAACAGTTATGTACAACCACTTCAATTGGAGAAAGTTCTCCTCCAAGCTTTCAACAGTATCCTTCAAACTGACCTCTAGCAAGTGTATTGATGCCTAAGCTTATTTCCCTTAGAAACCTGCAAGGTAGGCACCATAAACTGCTCCTCTTTATACCTACATCAACATTCAAGAATTTGATATACCAAAGTTGTCAAGATAGTAGATAACTTATAGAAGTTAACTAAGCTATAATGAAGGAAAATGCAGAGTCAATTTCTGATGTAATTTGACGACCTCAAATTCTATGTTATCTTTCATGTTCTTTCACTTGGCTTCAAATTATACATTTGTTACTTGGTGTTGTGAGGCTAAAATTTTAACCGTCTCTGTTGAACGATGTAGAGTTGGTACTGAAAATGTATGAGTTATAACAAAATTATTTTTGTTTTATGCACACCGAGTTGAGTGGATATCACATGTTAATAACTCGAAAATTTCAAATACTTGCTTCTCAAGAATGGTGATACAAGGTGGAGGTCGACTAGAATCTTAATCGTATGAGATACGTATAAATAGATCACAAAAACAGTTGGGATGATTTTAAATATGTGCCAAAAAGTTGTTTGTAAAAGAAGATTTCGGAAAATAATAAGATGAAATATAGTCAAATTTATTTATTTAATCACGGTCTATTTCTAATTATTCACGGTTCAACCATGGCTAAATAATGTTTTTTTATTAGTCATGGTTTATTTTTATTTTTTATTAGTTACAATTTGACCATAGATAAATAATTAATTGTTTCTTATATATTTTTTTAAATAACTACAGTTTTTGTGTGTATGTAATGTATCAATGTTATATAGATAGTGCATAAATATGTATGGATATTGTATAATGGTGTATGAACATGTACATAGAATGTATAAATAATTATTAAGTGTATAGATATTTGTATAAATTGTTATTAGTGTATATGTAATGTATTGACATAGTATAAATCATATGTCAATATAATACAAATGGTATGTAAACATATATAAATAATGTACAAATAATTGTGTTGTGTATATATAATATATCAATATTGAATAAATGTGTATAATCCTGTATCAAACTATATGACTAATTATGTAATGTACTGATATTTTATAGATTTTCATATATTATCACCTTGATAAATAAAAACATAAATGAAACAAATAATACAAAAAAACATTTCCACAAAAAATTGAAACAATTAGAAAAGAAAAAAAAATCAAAAAATATATAGATAACAGGAAAGTATTTTTAATACCGTTATTTAGCCACAGTTTAATGGTTACTAAATAGCGATAAATTGTTGCTAAATTATGTCAAGTATGACCCTTTTGTCCGAAATGGATCATTTTGAATAATTTTATAAAGTTGGGCCACAAAAATAATAAATAAATAGTAAGAAAAACTATGCAAAATTGATCTAATGTGAAATTATTTATTCAAGTTGGACCAAACCCAAACTATCTACCCTCAATGTACCCACAATCCAAACTATTTATTCTCTTCCCCCACTTCTCCCTTTTTATTTACCCCATGACGTAATGCTAACATCAACATGATGTTAACATTAATATTATGAAAATAATTCTCTGTGATATTTTGACGGTATATATATACCATACCAATATCATATAGAATGAGTTCAATCCTTTGTGATACTCTAGGGGTATATTATGTCACCTCGGGAGGGTATCCTTGGCGTGATCGGCATTTGAAGAACCATTGTTGATTCCCAAGAGAACCACTTGACCTCATCGTCACATCAACTCGACAACGGAAAATAACTCTAATAGAAAGGCATTATATGAAACAAAATGCAACTCCGCTACTCATAACATTTAGTAAATAAGTTTAGAATACAAAATACTCCACAATCCTCTATTCAATGTCTGTGAAGCCTCTACTCAACAAGTCTAGATGGTATGACAAATCATGAACACCCCAAATCAAAGAAAGAAAGAAAAAGATATACTAAGTCAACTCATAAGATAAGGGAGATCCTCCAGAAAGCAAAGAGGGCTCACCAACTCTGGAAATGCACTGATCTGAGGATCTCAACAATGCGCAGACTGAAGTCGTCTATCATCTGAATGTGCCTCATGAAAAGATGCAGGCCTAACTGGACATCAGCATATGGAATATATTGGTATGTAAAATAACTCAATAAAAGTAAAGCTTAATTCACTAACCTCGACTCAACAACTCATGCTCAAATCAGTTTATGCAAGTTTAGAGTAAAATCATGCTTTTAAAAGTAAGCTCAATAGGCATAGACTCATTTTAAGATATCATGCTCAATCGATATTGCTTGGGAGTTTCTCTTAATTGACAGCCTCATCCAACCACCTTTAATTAGGTGATGCACAACGAATTCAACGTCGTTGCTACGTCCACCCTTAACTTTCCATGGAAAAGTGAAATTCCTCAAATTATATGACTAATTATGTGATGTATCGATATTTATATGATTTTCATATATTCTCACCTTGATAAATAAAAACATAAATGAAACAAATAATACGAAAAAAATATTTCCACAAAAAATTGGAACAATTAGAAAAGAAAAAATATCAAAAAATATATAGATAACAGGAAAGTATTTTAATACCGTTATTTAGCCACGGTTTAATGGTGACTAAATAGCGGTAAATCGTGGATAAATTATGTCAAGTATGACCCTTTTGTCCGAATTGGATCATTTTGAATAATTTTATAAAGTTGGGCCAAAAAAATAATAAATAAATATTAGGAAAAACTATGCAAAATAGATCTAATGTGAAATTAAGAACCTACCCTTGATCTACAGGATATGAATGCTAATCATTGATTCGAAAGTGCCACAGTTTATTCAAGTTGGACCGAACCCAAACTATTTACCCTTAACATGACCGAAACTATTTACCCTCTTACCCCACTTCTCCCTTTTTATTTACCCATGACGTCATGCTAATATCAACATGATGTCAATATTAATATTATAAGAATAATTCTCTATGATATTTTGATGGTGTATATATCATACCAGTATCATATAGAATGGGATCAATCCTTTGTGATATTCTAGTGGTATATTGTGTCAAAACTCGGGAGGGTACCCTTGGCGTGGCCGGCATTTGAAGAACAATTGTTGATTCCCCAAGAGAACCACTTGACCTCATCTTCACATCAACTCGACAGCGGAAGAATAACTCAAATAGAAAGGCATTATATGAAACAAAATGCTACTCATCTACTCATAGCATTTAGTAAATAAGTTTAGAATACAAAATACTCCACAATCCTTTACTTAATATCTATGAAGCCTTTACTCAACAAGTCTAGATGGTGTCATGACAGGCCGTGAATATCCAAATCAAAGAAAGAAAGACAAAGATATACTAAGTCTACTCATAAGATAAGGGAGATCTTCCAAAAAGCAAAGAGGGCTCACCAACTCTGGAAATGCACTGATCTATGGACCTCAATGATGCGTGGGCTGAAGTCTTCTATCACCTGTGTCTACCACAAGAAAAGATCAGACACAAATGGCACTATATGGAATATACTGGTATGTAAAATAACTCAAGAAAAGTAAAGCTCAACTCAATCACCTCGACTCAACAACTCATGCTCAAACAAGTTTATGCAAGTTTAGAGTAAAATCATGTTTTTAAAAGTAAGCTTTGTAGGCATAGCCTCATTTTAAGACATCATGGTCAATTAATGTTGCTTGGGAGTTTCTCTTAACCGACACCCTCATCCAACCACCTTTAATTAGGTGATACACAACAAATTCTTCATGGTTTCCACGCCCACCTTTAACTTGCCATGGAAAAGTGAAATGCCCCAAAAAGTACCCGAAAATTTACCTTGGAAATGCCCATATTCATAATTTTATCATATCTAAAAGTCCGTGCGTAATATCAAAAAATCTGACTTGATATTCTTGATCAGGGGGAAACATTGAGTGGGAAATGGGTCTAACCTCAATTTAGAGGACCCGTAGCGAAATTTCATTTTCGCCAACATTTCATTTCTAGAATCTGTGTGCATTAGCTCCGCGATGCGGAGCCATCGCAGAGGAATGTATTTTGTTGCCAATTTTTTAGTTTCGACCTAAGACTTTGGGGTGTTGGGCCTAAGCCTTCCTATGCATAAAAACACCTACACTTGGTCATTTTTCAATCCCACACCATTCAAGACATTCCCTAAAATCCTCTCTAATACTTAGCCAAATATTTCACTCAAATTCAAGTGTTCCAAACTCATTCTAGATCTCAAGAAATTCATTCATACTTCAAGTTTCCATCCCAATCTTTATCAAGGGAAATCTCCAAAATTGAGGTATGTGAGTTTCAACTATTGGGTCCTTTCACCCATGCTGCCTAACCCTCCTTTTATACAAATCACATGTTTCCAAGTTGATTTATCTATGGGGACCCTTATTATGAAATTGACTATGAACTATGTTGGAGTTTCATAAAATGTTGACTACTTTAGCATGTTTTGAGCTATGAATCTATTGCCTATGATGAGATTTGATGAGGGGTTTCAATGTATCTTGAATAAAGGTGTTACAAAATATTGGTGGGTTGATTTACTTCAAGTTTTCTCGCATGATTTCACTCTTGAATTGCATGATTTTTAACTAGCATTACACACCATCAAGTGTTTGATAAAATATCCGATTATGGATTCTTGAGTTATTGAAAGTCTATTGCATGTCTTATGAATTAAGTAACTTTATGATGATGAAGATAATGTATGTATGTGATGAATTCATGAAAAGTATCTATAATGTTGCAAGTTGGGCACACATAGTTGAGGGGGTGATATGTCTCAACCATTTTGATGTGGGGTGGTATGCCTATCTACCATGTTGAGGGGCATATACGTTGACCAATTTGATGGGGGTTGGTATGCCCATCTACCATGTTGAGGGGTATATATATTAACCACTTTGATGGGAGGTGGTATGCCTATCTACCAATTGAGCGGTAGATTCCTCAATTACTTTGATGAGGGGTGGTATGCCCATCTACCAATTGAGGGGTACATTCCTCAATCACTTCCCAAGGGGGTGGTAATGCCTTATATTCCGAGTACTATTTTGCATGGTCTATAATGATGGTCTCTTCCTACATATGTAATATGTTCTATACAAGAATGTATTACTTCAACCATTGATCATGCATACCGTATTACTGTTATACTAACCCATTGCTTATGTATATAAATTTTGATTACATTGTCTATCTCTTGTTGCATTGCATCTTACATACTTAGTACATTCAAATGTACTAATGCATACTCTATGCCTACATGATGTTACCATATAGGAACCAGAGACCCTCATGATCATCATCCCCATGGCTAATTGGTCATCTTGAAGATAAGCTATTGGTGAGTCCTCAAAGTTCGGGGACATTAGCTATGCTACTCTTGCCTTTGTCATTTCTTTGTGGAACTCTTTATACTATGAAGGTGAGTCCAAAAAGTGTCTTGGCCCCTGCTCAATTATATGTTTAGAGGTGTCGTTGGAACTAGTGACTAATGGTACTTGAGCTTTCACTCTTTTATGATTTATGCTATTAAGGACTTCCCTTAGTCCCTCTATCCTTGTTTATACTTTCTTGATGTTGTTTACTTTGCTTCTGCTACCAAGGATTTGTGATTGATATGCTAAGAGGCTTGTTTGGGTTTCTTCGGAATTCCATTCCCTATGTCACATCTAGGCCCTAGGCTTGGGTCCTGAAAAACTTAGTATCAGAGCACTAGGTTGTTAATGGTCCTTGACATCCAACACACCGTGTCGGTTAGAGTCTTATTCATGGTTGTAAAGTGCACCACAACTATGAGCAAGAGGCTATGAGACATTTTAGGAAATGTTTCCCTTCTTCTTAATCCATGTCATGCTATCGAAGTTAAGGTAAGGCTTTCCCTTAATAAATATTCTTTTCTATGCTAGATCATGCCTATCCCAAGAGGAAGAAGAGCTGGTACACTCAAAGAAGAACTGACTCATGTTGAGTTCCGAGATGCTATTGCCATGTTAGCATATGCTATGACTCATTAGTTCAACCAAGGGTCCCAAGTCCCTTATGCTCTATCTAGGGTAAGGGACTTCATGAGGATTAACTTACTAAAGTTCCATGGGTCCAAAGTGGATAAGGGCCTTCAAGAATTTATTGATGAGGTGTATAAAGTGTTGTCTAGTATGGGTGTTAGATCGGAGGAGAAAGTGGAGTTGGTGGCCTACCAACTCAAAGAGGTAGCCCAAATATGGTTTACTCAATGGAAGGAAGAGATGGGGAACAACAATGTGATCCTTTGGGAGGAGCTTAAGGAGCATTTCACAATCGATTCTTTCCACTTGATCTAAGGGAGGCCAAGATCATGGAATTTATAAATTTGAAGCAAGGGTTCATTAGTGTGAGGGAGTATGCCCTCAAGTTCAACCAACTCTCTAAATATGTTCCAAAATTGGTGGCCGAGCCAAGGACTAGGATGAACAAGTTTGTGATGGGTGTATCCGATTTGGTGAATGAGGAGTGTCTTGTGACCATTTTGATAGGTAATATGGACTTGTCTCCCCTCATGACTTATGCTGAACAATTGGAGGGGGAAAATTGAGAAATAAAAGGGATAATGAAGCCAAGAGGGCCCATTTTGAAGGTAGGTTCCAAAGTCCCAAGGGTGGTCAGTTTCATCAAGGCCAAAGTTCTTCCATTCCTCCTAATAGAAGGTTTGCTAATAACAATCCAAGGGTCCAAGGTGGTGGTGGTGGTGTGGTTCCTAATACTATGTGCCCAAAATGTGGTAGAGGTCACCATAACCCATGTTTGAAGGAGACTAATGCTTGTTATGGCTGTTGTGCAGTGGGTCATAAGGTGATGCATTGTCCTCGTAATCAACATAGGTGTATATATGGCCGTCCAGAAGGCGATGGTGCAAATGCCGGTCCTAGAAGAAGTGGAAGTCAATAAGGTGGTGCCCTAAGGCACAATCGATTCTATGCTCTTCAAGGGAGGCAAGGGGTAGATGAGGTGCCCGATGTCATCACCGGTATGTTAGTCTTTGATTTTGATGTGTATATATTTATAGACCAGGGTGCCACTCTTTCTTTTGTTACTCCTTTTGTTGCCAAAAAGTTTCATGTTAAATCCGAATTACTGTGTGAGCCATATGAGGTGTCTACTCCCATTGGGGCATCCATTGTTTCTAGAAGAGTGTATAGAAATTGTTCCATTCCCATTTTGCATAAAATATTGCCTTGTGATTTTGTTGAGTTGGATATGGTGGATTTTAATGTCATTCTTGGGATGGATTGGTTACATCCATATTATGTCTCTATTGATTGTAGAACCCGTAGGGTCTAATTCCAATTCCCTAATGAACCCGTCCTTGAGTGGGAGAGTCATTATGTGGTGGTCAAGGGTAGGTTTATTTCTTGCATTAAAGTCCAAAAGTTGATTTCAAAGGGGTGTCTCTATCATCTTGTGAGGGTTAGGGGTGTTGAGTCCAAAGTCCTTCCTGAAGAGTCAATCCCGGTGGTTAATGAGTTCCTTGATGTCTTTCCTAATGAGCTTCTAGTGTTCCTCCCAAAAGGGAAATAGATTTTGGCATAGACCTCCTTCTTGATACCAAGCTCTTTTTTATTCCCTCTTATCATATGGTCCCGACGGAGTTAAAGGAGTTGAAAGAGCAATTGAGGGATTTGTTGGAGAAGGGTTTTATTAGGCCTAGCCAATCACCTTGGCGTGCACCGGTGTTGTTTCTTAGAAGAAAGATGGTTCTCTTAGGATGTGTATTGATTACTAGCAACTTCATAGGGTTACCATAAAGAATAAGTATCCTCTACCAAGGATTGATGATCTTTTTGACCAACTTCAAGGGGCTAGTCACTGCTCTAAGATTAATCTTCGGTCCGGGTATTGCCAAGTGAAAGTGAGGGAGTGTGACATTCCCATGACGGCCTTCCAGACTAGGTATAGACACTATGATTTTGTGGTTATGTCTTTTGGGTTTACCAATGCACCGACTATCTTCATGGATCTTATGAATGGGGTCTTCAAACCTTACCTTAATTTGTTTATGGTGCTTTTTATCGATGATATCTTGATCAATTCCCATAGTGAGGGGGAGCATGTGGATCACTTGAGGGTGGTGTTACAAATCTTGAGGGAAGAGAAGTAGTATGCCAAATATGAGAAATGTGAGTTTTGGTTGAAAGAGGTTGTGTTCCTAGGTCATGTGGTGTCAGATGATGGTATTAAGGTGTATCCTAAGAAGAAGAAAGTAATTAGAAATTGGCGTAGACCTTTGACTCCGTCGGATACAAGAATTCTCTTGGGCTTAGTAGGTTATTACCGGAGGTTTGTAAATAGGTTCTCTTCTATTGATTCTCCTATGACTAAGTTGACCCAAAAGAAGGCAAAGTTTGTGTGGAAAGATGAGTGTGAAAAGAGTTTCCAAACTTTGAAAGATAAGCTTGTCTCTACTCCTATCTTGTCTTTACCGAAAGGGTTGGAAGGGTTCGTTGTGTATTGTGATGCCTCAAGAATTGGTTTGGGTTGTGTCTTGATGTAAAATGGTAAGGTGATAGCTTATGCCTCTAGACAACTCAAGGTTCATGAAAAGAATTATCCTACCTATGATCTTGAATTGGCCGCCGTGATATTTGCTTTGAAGATTTGGCATCATTATTTGTATAGGGTGCATGTTGATGTGTTCACCGATTATAAGAGGCTCCAATAAGTGTTCACGCAAAAAGATCTCAATTTGAGACAACGAAGGTGGTTAGAGCTTCTTAAAGATTATGATATGAGTGTGCATTATCACCCCGGTAAGGCTAATGTTATGGTCGATGCTTTGAGTAGGGTGTCTACGGGTAGCCTAGCACATGTTGATAATTGGGGCAAAGCGGTGGCTAGAGAGGTTCATCAGTTAGTTAGATTGGGAGTTAGGTTGGAGGAGGTTGATAATGGTGGAGTAGTGGTGATTGATCCATCTAAATCTTCATTGATTGAGGAGGCGAAGGTAAAGCAAGATCTCGACCCCACCTTGTTAGAATTGAAGGCCTTGGTGAGAAACGGTAAGGTGGAGGTTTTCTCCCAAGGAGGAGATGGTGCCCTTAGGTACCAAGGTAGATTGTGTGTGCCTTGTGTTGATGACTTGAGGGAGAAGATTCTTTATGAAGTTCATAATTCTTCCTATACTATTCACCTAGTCTTACAAAGATGTATAGAGATTTGAGGGAAGTGTTTTGGTGGGGTGGCATAAAGAGGAATATTGCTAAATTTGTGTCCGGTTTGCCATAATTGCCAACAATTCAAAGTCAAACATCAAAGTCTGGGTGGCCTAGCCCATGATATAGGGAATCCTATTTGGAAATGGGAGGAAATTAACATGGTTTTTATGGTTGGGTTACTTAAGACTAGAAAGCATTTTGATTCTATTTGAGTTTTGGTCGATAGAATGATGGAGTCAGCTCATTTCCTACTGGTTAAGACTACTTACGGTGCCAAAGATTATGCTAAGTTGTACATTCATGAATTGGTAAGATTGCATGGGGTGCCCTTGTCTATCATATCAGATCATGATGCTCAATTCACTTTGCACTTTTGGAGGTCCTTCCAAAGAGGTCTTGGTACTAAGTTTAAGTGTAGTATGACCTTTCACCCTCAAACGGATGGCCAAGCCGAAGGAACTAACCGAACTCTTGAGGATATGCTTAGAGCTTGCATTTTGAAGTTTAAGGTTAGTTAAGATAATCACCTTCCATTCATTGAGTTTTCTTACAACAATAATTATGATTCAAGCATTAGTATGACTTCTTTTGAGGCTCTTTATGGTAGGCATTGTAGGTCTCTGGTTGGATGGTTTGAAATGGTGGAGATGACCTTGTTAGGCCCGAATTTGGTTATGGAGGCTATGGGTAAAGTGGTGTTTATAAGGGAAAGTTTGAAAACAGTCCAAAGTAGACAAAAGTCCTATGTCAATGTGAGGAGAAGGAAGCTTGAGTTTAATGTTGGTGATTGGGTCTATTTAAAGGTATTACCCATGAAGGGTGTGTTTAGTTTTGGTAGGAAGAGTAAATTGAGTCCAAGATTTGTGGGTCCTTATAAAGGGTCGAGGAGGATTGGTATGGTGGCCTATGAGTTGGAGTTGCCCAATGATATGAATATGGTTCATCCAGTCTTCTATGTGTCTATGTTGAGGAAATATGTTGGTGACCCAAGCACTATTGTGCCTTTGGATGTTGTGGGTGTGGTGGAAGACAATTTGACTTATGAAGAGGTTCCCGTAGAAATTTTCAATAGACATGTGAAGAGGTTGAGGAACAAGGATGTTTCTTTTGTCAAGGTACTTTAGAGAAACTAACAAGTTGAGAGTGATACATGGGAGGCCGAGGCGGACATGCAAAAGCGATATCCCTATCTCTTCGAATCTACTCAATCCTAAGGTACTAATTCAAATACCCTATGTTATTTCAAGTCTTATGTTTCAGCCCTTATGTCATGTGCATCCATTCATGTTTATGTTGACAAATTCATGGTGATTTTGACACTTATGTTGAGATTTTGAAGGTGGTGTTTAAGTGCATAGTTCTTGTTGGGGCTGATTCCTTCATGATTACTCTTCTCATGTATGTTTCTTTAATATTCGGGGATGAATGTTCCCAAGGGGGAGACATTGATATGCCCCAAAAAGTGCCCAAATATGTGCCTTGGAAATACTTATATTCGTAATTTCTTCATATCTCAAAATCCATGCGTAGTATCGAAAATCTAACTTCATATTCTTGATCAGGGGGAAAACTGAGTAGGGTATGGGTCTAACCTCGATTTTAGAGGACCCGTAGCGAAATTTCATTTTCGCAAAAATTTCATTTCCAAAAACTATGCGTGTTAGCTGCACGACGCGGAGTCGTTGGGAGCAGTGTATTTTGTTGCTAGTTTTTCAGTTTTGGCCTAAGGCTTTGGGGTCTTGGGACTAAGCCTTCCTATGCATAAAAACACCTATACATAGTCATTTTTCAACCCCATACCATTCAAGACATTACCCAAAACCCTCTCTACCATTTAGCCAAATATTCCACTCAAATTTAAGTATCCCAAACTCTTTTCAGATCTCAAGAAATACATTCAAGCTTCAAGTTCTGATCCCAATCTTCATCAAGAAAATCTCCAAAGTTCAGGTATATGGGTTTCAAACATTGGGTCCTTTCACCCATGGTGCCCATCCCTCCTTTTTATACAAATCACATGTTTTCAAGTTGATTTATCTGTGTGTTTTTCTTATTATGAATTTGACTTTGACTATTAATATATTTTGAGCTATGAATCTATGTTCTATGATGAGATTTGATAAGTGGTTTCAATATATCCTACATAAAGGTATTACCAAGTGTTGGTGGGTTGATTTAATTCAAGTTTTCTCATATGATTTCACTCTTGAATTGCATGATTTTGAACTAGCATTACACACCCGCCAAGTGTTTGATAAAATGTCAGGTTATGGATTCTTAAGTTATTGAAGGTCTATTGCATGGCTTATGAATTAAGTGACTTTATGATGATATAAGGAATGTATATATGTGATGAATTCACGAAAAGTATCTATAGTGTTGCATGTTGACCACACCTAGTTGAGGGGGTGATATGCCTCAACCACTTTAATGGGGGGTGGTACGCCCATCTATGTTGAGGGGTATATTCCTTGACCACTTTGATGGGAGGTGGTTGCCCATCTACCATGTTGAGGGTTATATACCCTGACCACTTTGATGGTGGGTGGTATGCCCATCTACCAATTTAGGGGATAGATTCCTTAATCATTGATGGGGGGTGGTATGCCCATCTACCAATTGAGGGGTCGATTCCTCAATCACTTCCTAAGGGGTGGTATGCCTTAGATTTCGAGTACTATTTTGCTTGGTATATGATGATGGTCTCTTCCTAGACATGTAACATGTTCTACATAAGCATATTTTTCTTCAAGCATTGATCATGCACACCATATTGTTGTTATACTTACCCATTGCTTATATATATGCATTTTGATTACGTTGTCCATCTCTTGTTGCATTGTATCCTACATATTTAGTACATTCAAATGTACTAACACATACTCTATGTGTACATGATGTTACCATGTATGAACCAGAGCCCCTCATGATCATCTTCCCCGTGGTTAGTTGGTCATCTTGAAGATAAGCTATTGGTGAGTCCTTAAAGTTCGAAGACATTAGCTATGCTACTCTTGCCTTTGTCATTTCTTAATATTGAACTCTTTATGCTATGAGGGTGAGTGTGGAAAGTTTCTTGGCCCCCTGCTTAATTCTATGTTTAGAGGTGTTGTTGGAACTAATGACGTAATGGTGCTTGAGCTTTCACTCTTTTATGATATATGCTATTAAAGACTTCCCTTAGTCCCTTTATCCTTGTTTATACTTTCTTGATGTTGTTTACTTTACTTCTGCGACCAAGGATATGTGATTGATATGCTAAGAGGATTGTTTGGGTCCCTTTGGGTTCCCACTCACCGTGTCACGTCTAGGCCCTAGTCTTAGGTCATGACACAAAGGGCAATCAACTTTCTCATGGATCCATAATAAATGTCCACTTGTGGGACTAGAGTCGCCAAAATGAGCTGTAGTGACTATCCTATGCTGGTAATGTAGTTCTGTGGGTTAAAGTAGATGTATAATAACTCCCTGCTCGGTACTCGATACTCGTTTCATGACTAAAATATGCTCGATTCATCAATAAAGTCAAAACTCAACCGAGTGAATAGCGAGTCAGTCATAATCCTCCATTATTGGATAGGTACGACCAACCCCTTTTAGGGTATCTTATCTCAATAATTCATTAACACACTCAATCAATGCAGATCATCAAGTTCAACTTAGTCTCAAACAGTCATTTAGACTCACTAAACATGACTCCTCAGGTCGTACAAGCAAAATACTCATATATAATAATATGTGGCTCTATGCAACATATTCCTCATACTCAATCATGCTCAATTACTCAACTCTAAATGCTCAATTTACATCAACTCAAATATTCAATGATATGAATAAAATTTCATAAACATATGATTTAGGGTTCATGCTATCAAGTACGAAATACATGTATAAATCATCAATAATCATGCAATATAGCAATTATCTCATGTAGTATAATAAGACCTCATGATGAAAACAAAGATTCAAGGTTAGGGTAGTAGAATTTCTCAAATCCCAACTCTTTTCCAAATTTTGACTCAAGATGTTATAGGGGCATGTGAAGAAAGAAATTTAACATTTTGTTAAGCCTTACATACCTGGGAAGTGAAGAAATAATCGAACTTCAATCAATCCTTATGCTTGAATTGAAAACCTTAGCTCTTTCTCCTCTCCTTTTGCTCTGAAGAAAACACAAGTGTGGAGTGAATAATGAATACCCTTAGAATTTGTTTTAAGACCCTATCCATACCCAAAACGACCTGGGATTTATTTAAATAAGAATCTGAATAGACAAAAATACCCGTCATTAAAACTGTCGATGGGGGTCTATGAGACCCCATCTACGAGTCATAGATGATTTTACAAGTAATACAAGGCCCCTTGTAAACTAGGGATCAGAAAGTTGAAGTCACTGGAAATTAGTATGAAATCTCATCTTATGAGTTGTAATGTGTTTTACGAGTCGTAAACTCCTTCTCGTAAATAAGATGAACCTGCAATCAAAGTCACTAGAATTTGTCACGAATCCCTCCTCTACGAGTCATAAAGGGTTCTACAAGGCATAAAATTCTCCTGTAAATTGAAGGGTCTTGAAGCTCAAAGCTACTGGAATTCCCTGCGAGACCCCTTTTACGACTCGCAAACCTCTTTACGGGTCGTAATGTCTTTCGTAAATCGGCTTTTGTAGCTTTATCTCAGATTTTTTCTCAACAACTCTTGCACATCTATGTTTATATCAGGTAGGAACGAATTAGGAGGTGTTACATTATCTCTTCCTTAGGATCATTCGTCCTCGAATGAAGAAAAATCTAGGGATTTAGTTTAAGGAATGATCTCCCTATGAACTCTATCAATCAACTAGCTCTCAACTCACTCATGCAATCAACCAATCAAGAAATTTAGCAAGTAAAATAATCAAGCTATCAACAAATCATATCGATCCTCATCGGACTCTAGAACTCTATCGTCTATCATATGGAGAATAAAAGGAGGACTCAAGGAACGAAAATTCAAGAATTTTGAGGAAATTACTTACCATCAACTCTCTCATCACCAATAGGCAAGAATAAATGAGGGTATTTGGCCTTTATGTGCTCATCCGCCTCCCAAGTAGCTTCCTCTACTAATTGGTTCCTCCATAATACTTTGATAGATGCAACCTCTTTGGTTCTTAACATGCGAGCCTGACGGTCAAGGATTTGAATAGGGATATCTTCATAGCTCAAGCTATCTTTCACTCTAATACTCTCAACAGGCAAAACCAATTGCAGATCTCCCAAGCACATGTTGAGCATGGAAAATGTGCAAGACTTAGTGGATGGCCTCTAACTCTGGTGGTAACTCTAACTCATAAGCAATATTTCCCACCCTCTTTATGATCTGATAAGGTCCAATGTACCTCAAATTCAACTTCCCTTACTTTCTAAATCACATCACACCCTTCATGGGTGACACTTTCAAATACACCCAATCGTTGACCTCAAACTCTTAGTACCTTCTTCTTACATCTATGTAGGATTTCTGTTGACTCTACGAAGTCTGCAATCATTATAGAATGATCTTTACCATATCCATAGCTTGATGAACCAAGTTTGGTCCAATCAACCCTGCTTCACCTACCTTAAACCACCCAATCGACAACCTATACCACCTCCTATATATGGGGCCATCTGAATGCTCGAATAGAAAGCTGTTATTGTAAGTAAACCTTATCGAAGGCAAGTGGTCATCCTAATTACCTTTAAAGTCGATGGTGCAATCACTCAACATGTCCTCCAAAGTCTGAATAGTACGCTCTGCTTGGCCATCCATATGTGGGTGAAAAGTAGTGCTAAGATGAACCTTCATACCCAAAACCTTCTAAAAAGATCTCCAAAATTGGGAAGTAAATTGAGCTCCTCTATCTGAGATAATAGACAAATAGACCCCATGCAATCTAATAATCTCCCTTATAATAAAGTCGGGCATAATCCTCCGCAGTGTCAGTCGTCTTGACTACTAAGAAGTATGTAGACTTGTGCAGGCTTTGTCATCCAATAAACTATAACTCAAATTGGATCATGATGTCCGTAGGACCTTGATAAACCGATGACAAAGTCCATGTTAATCATCACCCCTTTCCATTCTAGAATCTCAAAGTTTTGAGCCACTCCACATGGCCTTAGGTGCTCAACTTTGACTTGTTGGCAATTTGGGCACTTGGAAACAAGCTCAACAATATCTCTCTTCATTCCACTCCACCAGTAGACTTCCCTCAAGTCATGGTACATCTTAGCAGACCTTGGATAGATGGAATATCTAGAAATTTGGGCGTCTATCATGATCCTCTCTCTAACACCATCAAGATCGAGAAGCCATTACCTTCTGCTTATGCACATCCTCCTTCAATTTCAATAAATAGGGCCTTGATCTTATTTCTTCTTCACCTCTACTACTAGAGATGATGCCGACCCATTTTGTACAAGAACTCCTCCTTCGCTTGATTCGTCTAATTGGATAATCGTGCTAGTCTATGAACCTCCTTAGCTAACTCTCTCTTCTCCTCTTCCACATGGGTGGTGCTTCCCATGGACAACCTGCTAAGAGTATCAACAACCATATTAGCTTTACTTGCGTGGTAAAGGATGCTTATGTCATAAGTCCTTAAGTAAATCAAGCCATCTTCTCTGCCTCAAGTTAAGCTCCTTCTGGGTAAAGAAGTATTGCGGGCTTTTGTGGTTTGTTCATACATCAACATGTGCTCCATATAGGTAGTAGCGCCAAACTTTGAGAGCAAACACCACTGCCGCCAACTCCAAGTTATGAGTGGGAGAATTCTTCCCGTGCACCTTAAGCTGTCTAGAAGCATAGACAACAACGTTCCCCCTCTATATCAATACACATCCCAATCCGACTCTCGAAACATCACAGTAGATGATGAATCAATCCATCCCATCAGGCAGGGTCAACACTGGTGTAGTTGTTAAACCTCATTTTCAGCTCCTAAAAGCTTTTCTTACATTCATCAGACCATTGAAACTTAACCTTCTTCTGAGTCAATTTGGTCAGAGGTGCAGATATGGAAGAAAATCCCTTAACAAACCTCTAGTAATTGCCAGCCAACCCCAGAAAGATTCTTATATCGGTCGGTGAGATTGGTCTTGGACAATTCTTAACTTCCTTAATCTTTAGATTATCCACTAGAATTCCATCTCCAGAAATCACATGACCTAGGAAGGCCACGGACTTGAGCCAAAACTCACACTTAGATAACTTGGCGTATAGCTCATTGTCTCTAAGCGTCTGCAAGGTGACTCTAAGGTGATTGGCATTCTCCTCCTCATCTCTAGAATACACCAAAATATCATCAATAGACACAATCACGAACATGCCAAGATACTGTCTGAACACTCTGTTTATCAGGTCCATAAAGGCTGCAGGTGTATTTGTCAACCCAAAATACATTATGAAGAATTCAAAATGACCATATTGGATTCAAAAAGCTATCTTCAGAATAAGATCTATCCTTTTTTTTGCATGAATAAGATCGTAGTACCCCATAGAGAGACACTCGGCTTAATGAATTATTTCTCTAACAAATCCCTCAACTACTCCTTTAACTCTTCAACTCTACAGGGGTAATTCTATATGGTGGGACAGAAATAGGCTAGGTATCAGGGAGAACATCAATTCTGAAGTCGATTTTCCTATCAAGAGGGACTCTAGATAGATCCTTAAGGAAGACATCCACTCACAATCAAGACAGACTCAAGAGTAAGGGGCTCAACATCATCAGATTTGTCTCGCACGAGGTGATAGGTACATCCTTTAGAGATTAATTTTTGGGCTTTGAGGTAAGACATAAACTTACCTTTCAGCGCAACAAAATCTCCCTTCAACTCAATAATGGGCTCATTCGAAAACTAGAATTTGATAGTCCGAATTCGACAATTAATAGACACACAACAGGTGTGAAGTCAGTCCATACCAAGGATCATATCGAAATCAACCATCTCCAACAACCAAATTGATAAGACTATCCCTATTATAAATAGACACCAAACAATTTCTATAGATTCTCTCAACTCGAATTAACTCATGAACAAGAGTAGAGATAGAAAATAGCTCAAGTAAGCACTTAGGAAAAATCTCAAATCTACTTTCCACATATGGCATGAAAAAAGAACAAGTTTAACTTGGATCAAGTTAAGCATAGCTGTTAGAACCCGTAAATTAATTTAGACCCCGAAAGTCCTTAATTGGTTCGGTTTGACAAAGTTTGGGACCAAACGTGACATTTCCCCTAAGTTTGGTCCTTAAGAATAATTAGTTGTGGCGTCATGTGTATATGTTTCAATTTAATTGGTGCAAGTGGATGGAGGGGCTTATATATACATGTGATCCTTGTACAAGAACAACATTTTCCATACTTAGCCAAAATTTCAAGAAGCAACTAGAGAGGATGAACAATAACCTCTCGGGTTACTGTAGCAGCATAAAAAAATTTGCGATTTTTCGCGTTTTCAATTATTTAACGCTTCAAGATCGATATATTGAGTCCACTAAGTAGTGTGGAGGCGTTGGTTTGTCGAGGAAACGCGCGGTTTAGCGGTTACGAAAAAATTAAGTCTTGAAAGGGGTGTAAAGGTATGTTAATTGTTAGCTTTGTTTGGACTAATTAGAGGTTGTGAATATGTTAGAAATGTGTTAAAGTAAAGGAAAAACACAAAAACTAGATTGTTTGATAGTCGAATTGTGAATTCCGAGTTGGGGTTGAATTGGAGAAATTTTGCATAATTGATATATATTGGATTTTTGCTATGTAGTTGTGTTTAATTGTCATAAAAGTTATGTTTGTGGGATGAAAGAAGTACTAGAACTATATTTAGACGCTTATACAAAAGATAACTTGAATCGGAATCCCGTTAATGGTATAACATGGTGTTTTGAGCGTCGGGAGTTTGTGTTGAGCGTTGGGATGATGTAAGATGGTTTTTGAAGTGTGTATAAGGTATTGAAGATGGTAAATATATGTTGAAATGATGGCTGACCTGTTTTTGCATTTTATGCCGAAATCGCGTTTTGTGGTATCTTCGCTATTTATAGCATTGGAAGTGTTGTATTGCGATTGTAGGTTGTTATTGTTGTGTTGATTGAGTTTTTAAGCTGAGATAAATTCTCGGGGTAGCATAGTTTAAGGGGGAGATGCTGCCAAACCATTTATACCGTTTAGAACGAATGTTTAACAAATTAAAGATGCGAGGTAGATACTAATTGTTGACATTATCGTAATTTGTGTAGATATTAAACGTCCGGAAATTTAAGCTGGGTGAATCTTATGTTGAAGTTAAGTGCAAGCGAAATTAAGGTATGTAAGGTTTTTTTTTTCCGACTTATGGCATGAATTAAGAAGTCCGATGTACGACTTATGTTTGAAAAATTTCATGTTCCTTTAGAAATTAAGTCTAAGTATAATCCATGTCTAGTTTGGCCAATT
>JAOTQR010000100.1:6332599-6396641 GCA_025774065.1 Solanum ossicruentum | reverse complement strand
AAACATGCTTAAGTAACTCATGCTCATATAGGATATCATATATGTAGAATAGACCAAGCTAGATTTCCAAAGTACAAACCTCTTGGTTGGTTAATGATGGTATGAAACCATCACCCTGGTGGTATGGTACAAATCCCGATGATAATTTCACCTTATCACCCTGGTGGTGAAGTACAAACCCCTCACATGGTTGATGAGTACAAACCCCCACCTCGGTTATCAAGGTTCAAACCCCTCGACAAGGTTATCCGGGATCTTTGTCCCCCCGGATTGGGCATGGTCTAGTGCAACACTTTATATAGATTACATCATATACACAAGCTTCTTTCATCATCATAATATCAATCATATCATATTTCATGCTTTGGACCTTTAATTCCTCAAGAAACCACATCTAGACATTTTATCAAATACTTAGAGGGTGTGCAATGCTAGTATAAAATCATGAAATATAGAGATGAAATCATGCAAGAAAATTTATTATAAAATTATCAATCAATACCTTGCAACATCCTCAACCAATATATATCAAAACCCCTTATCAAATCATACAATAGATTCAAGATTTATGGATCAAAATATAGCAAAACAATCACAAATTTACATAGCTTTAACATAGTGTGCAGTGAATTTCATAATAAGTAAGACCCATTTATAAATCAACTTTAAATTATGCAATTTGAGAAAAAAGAGGCTTGGCTATCCTGGGTGAAAGGAACCTATGAAGAAAAACCACATACCTTAGCTTTGGAGATGAATTTGATGAAGATTGAAGATAGAGACTTGAAGCTTGAAGAAGAACCTTGAAGGAAAACCTTAGTTCTGGATGAGGGTTTGAGACTTGAATTGGGTAGTGAAAATATGGCTAAGTGTTTGAGTGAGAATAGGGGAATATTTAGGATGATATGAGGATAAAATATGACTAAGTACAGGTAAAAATACGTTTAGGAACACTTAGGCCCAAGACCCAAAAGCCTTGGACCAAGATAAAATCCCCAACAATAAAATACACAGGTTTGTGTTTAGTCCGCGACGTGAACCTATTGCCGAGGCAAAATTAATACATGTCCGCAACAGTTGCGCATCGTGGCACTATTGCGGATCGATTCTGGATAAGAAAAATTGTGAAAAATGAAATTGCTAATCGTTTGCTCATAAATTGGGATTAGACCCTTTTCCCACTAATTTGGGCCCCCTGAATAAGAATATGAAGTTGGATTTTCGATATTGCATACGGGTTTTGAGATATATGGAATTTAAAATTTCAGACATTCCAGGCTTATTTTCGGGCAATTTTTTTTTTTTACATATAGAACATATCATATATGTAATAAGAAACCATTAAACTATTGGTGGATCATCACATCCTACCACCCTTGGTGATTGAGGTACAAACCCCGTCAATAGGCTGGTGGATCATCGTACCCTACAACCCATGGTGCCGGAATACAAACCCCCTAATAGGTTGGTCGATCATCATACCCTACCACCCATAGTGCTGGAGTACAAACCCCCCAATAGGTTGATGGGTACAAACCTATCAACCTATTGTATGATGGGTACAAACCTACACCATGGGTGGTAGGGTGAGACGATCCATCAACCAATTGAGGGGTCGATACCTCAATAGACTATGAACTCAATAATGATGGTCTCTCCTTACACACGTATTATGTTTTAAATAAGCATGATTTTACTTCAATCATCATTCATATATGCCATATTGCTATATGTTTACCCATTGCCTATGTTATGCATTTTGCTTTTGGTGCTTATCACTTGTTGCATTGCATACTACATACTCAGTACGTTCAAATGTACTAACACATACTCTATGCCTAAATGATGTCACCATTTAGAAACCGGAGCCCTGCTTGATTAACCTCCTCCATGTGGCTAGTACGACTTCTCCCAAGCACTTTGGTGAGTCCTCCATTTCGGGGACGATGCTTATGACCTCATGTTATGTTCTAAGACTATCTTTTTTTTAATATATATGTTGACCATGAGGGTAAGCCCAGTAGATTTTCTTGGCCCCCGCTCTTACTTATGTAGTAGAAATGTTGTTGGACATGTCATGTGTAATGTTATAAACTTTGCCTCTCTCTTAACTCTTATTGTTTATGATATGAAAGATGTCCCTTAGCTCCGGTTATTCCTATTTACTATATCTTGTTATTTTATTGCTTTCATGATACATGCAAAGTAGAGATGACACCAACATGAGTGGCATGTACCCCTCAAGACCATTCACAGGGAGTCAAGCAAAAGATCTCCAAGAACTACAAGCAATGTTCATGAAAAAGGAAGCATTAGAGGAACTTAAGGGTCACCAAAGAAAGACTCATAATGTGTGAAAGGTCTATCAAGGTGAGAAGAAGGAAGAAAAGAAGCCATGTGTGCAAATGGCTACTACTTGAATTCAAGGATTTGAAAAGAAGACAACTAAACAAGGCCCTTACTCATAAAGGTTAAAATTGTAAAGAAAATGTCTTCTTTTATTTACTTAGTATAAATAGTCTTATTTTATCATTTGGAAGACTTAGACTATGTTGAGTATTAAATTCTCAAATTGTAGTATCTTTTTAGTGAGTAATTAGTGAGTAATTAGGGTGAACTCTTAAAATTACTCATTGACTTGTTTGCTTAGTTAATTGAAAGTTGCCCATTTGTATTTCTTAGTTTCCTTCAATTTTTCCTTCTAGAGTTTTATTTGAGTTGTTGAAATTAATTGGGAGGTGAGGGTTTTAGTCCCTTGTTGCCCATAATTTTAATAGTTTGAATTTAATCTACATATCATGTTATCTTTGTTCCCTTTTCCCTTTCTTTCTTATTTGATCTTTATCATTTGGTATCAAGAGCTTAGGTTTAGATTTGTTTTTACAAATCTAGGTCTTGGAATTTTGATCCACTCAAAAATTCAAAAATCTAAAAAAAAATCCAATTTTTTTTTTAATTTGATATTTTTTTTTGACACTAGATTCTTGTTCACTAGTGTTTTTTGAGTCTAAATCTTAAATTTCATTTAATTTGGAGATGTGGAAGTGAAGGTGTCATTGAAGGGTTTTGAGCATTCAAACTTTTCAAATTTTGAAAGTGGGTTCTTTGATTGGGAAGAAATTGAAGGTTGATGATCATTGGGGTTTGTTTTCTACATCAAGGGGAAGCTAATCCTAAATTTTGAGCCAAATTCCAAGTTGATTTGAAGGTATTTGGATTTAGTGTGTGTTCTTGGTGGTCTAGGTGTTCTTGAAGATATTCAATTGTTCTTGAATAAAAGAAGATCAAAAGGTGCATTTGATATACTTTTCTCAATTTAAAGTTGGTCCAAGTTATTTGTTGGCCTTCGTGCAAATTTGAAAAGGAAAAAAAAAAGAATCTGAATTTTTTTTAAAAAAAAAAAAGTTGAAAAATTAATAATTTCCATGTCAGTGCCAAATCAGTGCCAGTCAGTAGTCAGCATCCAGTCAGCAGCTCCAGCCCTTGTAGACGCACCATGTGGCGCATGTACTGCAGTTTCAGAGACTTAAAATCTGCAGACTGTTTAGACCCCAAATTTTTTCTAAGTATGGGAGGTTTTTTGGACATAAATTTTTTTAAGTGTCCAAACGAAGTGATTCTTTCTTTAGAATTTTTGTGCTTTAAATCTCCAACTATTTAGCAAGTAATTAACATATTTAACTACTTCTTAACTAGTTTTAATCATCAAATCAAACCCCTTTCAAGTCATGAACACGTTAAGCCTTCAAAAAATAAGTGTCTGAACTCAATTCTTCTTTTTTGTCACTCATTTTTCTCTCATTCCTCAACTATTTAACAACTAATTAATATCTTTAATTACTTGTTAACTAGTTTATAAACATTAAAATCATTTCCTTGATTCTTCAGATTAGGTAACGACAAATATTTTCTTCTACTTTTGTTACTTAGTTTTTTTTAGTCTAATATTTCTTGTGCCTCTTTCTTCTAGTTTTTCTTGTTTTATTCATGTTCTTAAGCTTTGTTTGAGTCGTCCTTCTTTCAAGAGTCATAAGAATCCACTCATTCTTGTAAAGCGCATAAAATAAAGTCTTTTTCATGGTTGTAAAGCGCACCACAACTATGAATAGGAGGCTATGAGGCGTTTTAGGAAATTATTTACTTCTTCATAATCTATGTTTTGCTTTAGAACTAAATATATGATTTCTGTCTCTAATGGTTGGTCTTTTGCACTTCTAATTCAAGCCACCAAGAAGAATGGCACAAAGAGCTCCTAATCCCAAGGGTGATCTGGCCCCTCGGCTCTACAAGCTCCCCAAGAAGAAAAAGGGATACTCATGCCGAGTATCAAAATGTGGTTACTTTGTTGGCATGTCCATGACCAACTAAGAGATCCAAGCTTCTCGTGCTTCTACTCCGGCCACGAAGGTAAGAGACTTCACAAGGAAGAATCATCTGGAGTTTCATGGCTCCAAAGTGGAAGACGACCCTAAGCATTTATTGATGAGTACAAAGTTCTTGCTATTATGGGAGTAAGCTCGAAAGAAAAGGTGAAACTTGTGGCTAACCAACTCAAAGGCCTTGCTCAAATTTGGTTTGCTCAATGGAAGATGGAGAGGGAGAATGATGAGCCTATTCCACGGGAAGAATTCAAAACTGTCTTCCTCAACCGTTTCATTCCTATTGAATTAAGGAAGGCAAAGATGATGGAGTTTATTAATCTCAAACCAAGCTCTATGATTGTGAGGGAGTATTCCCTCAAGTTTAACAAGCTCTAAAAATATTCTCGTCACTTGGTTGCCGACTCTAGGATGAGGATGAACAAGTTTGTGTCGGGAATATCCGACTTGGCTAATGAAGATGTCGCATTGCTATACTTGTTGGTGATATGGACTTATATCAGCTCATGACTTATGCCGAACAACTTGAACAAAAGAAGCTTAGAAAGAGGGCGACTTGGCTAATGAAGATGTCGCACCTCTATACTTGTTGATGATACGGACTTATCTCAGCCCATGACTTATGTCGAACAACTTGAACAAAATAAGCTTAGAAAGAGGGGAAGTGGGGAGTTCAAGAGGGCTCGTTATGATGGTGGATTACAAGGTGCTAAGGGTGGTGGTCGTTTTCAACAAGTCCACAAATTTCAATGCCAAGGGTTAACGAATGCTCAAAACCAAATGTTCTATAATGATAGGTGCCTAACCCTAAAGCTCAAGATGGAAATAGTGGACCGACTCTTCCTAGGTGCCGAAATGTGGAAGGCATGGTGGTAAATGCTTGAGAGATTCAAATGTTTGCTTTGGGTGTGGCAAAGTAGGCCACAAACTTGTTGATTGTCCTAATGCCCAGAAGTGCACGAGCGTAATTATCCTATCCATGATCGTAAGCTAGTAGCCGTGGTATTTGCTTTGAAAATGTGATGTCATTATTTACATGGGGTTCATGTAGATGTCTTTACCGATCACAAGAATCTTTAATATGTGTTCACCCAAAGAGATCTCAATTTGAGGCAAGAAAGGTGGACGGAACTTCTTAAAGATTATGATATGAGATTACATTATTATCCCGTGTAAGGCTAATATTGTGGCGGATGCTCTAAGTAGAGTATACATGGAAAGTACGGCTCATATTGATGATGGTAAGAGGGAATTGGCAAAAGAAGTCAATCGGTTGGCTAGATTGGGGGCTAGGATGAATGAAGTTGAAAATGGAGGTGTGGTAGTTTTTTTTATAGCTTCAAGTCCTTTGATTGAAGAGGTAGAATCCAAACAGCCCTTGACCCCGCTTTGTTAGTATTGAAAGCATTGTGAAAGAGGGCAAGGTGGATGGTTTCTCCCTAGGGTGATATGGTGTCCTTAGATACCAAGGTAGGTTATGTGTACCAAATATTGATGGATGGAAGGACATGATTTTGAAAGAGGCACATAATTCTTCCTATTCCATTCACCTTATTCTACAAACATGTAGAGGGATTTGAGGGATGTATATTGGTGGAGTGGTATGAAAAGAGACATTGAAAAATTAGAGGTTGTCACAATTACCAACAAGTCAAAGCCGGACATCATAGGCTAGGTGGCCTAGCCCAAGAGATTGCGATTCCTATTTGGGAGTGGGAAGAGATTAACATGGATTTTGTGATTGGGTTGCCTAAGACTAAGAGGCATTTGGATTCCATATAGGCTATTGTTGATAAGATGACACAATTGGCTAACCTTTTTACTGACTAAAACATCTTATGGTGCCAAAGATTATGCTAAATTGTACATCCATGAGTTGGTTAGATTGCATGAGGTTCCACTAGCTATCATTTCGGATCGTGGTGCTCAGTTTACTTCACACTTTTGGAGATCCTTCCAAAGAGACCTTGGTATTAAAGCAAAGCTTAGCACGATCTTTCACCCACAAATAGGTAGTCATGCCAAAAGAATCATTCAACTCTTGAGGATATACTTAGGGCTTATGTTTTGGAATTTAAAGGTAGTTGGGATGAGCACCTTCCACTTATTAAGAGTGCTTACAACAATAGCCATCACTCTAGCATCGGAATGGCTCCCTTTGAAGCTTTATATGGTAGACGTTATAAATCCCCGGTTGGGTGATTTGAAGTGAGAGAAATGATTTTGTTAGGTCCGAATTCGGTTATGGAAGCCTTGGAGAAGCTGAGGTTAATAAGGGAAAAATTGAAGATGTCTCAAAGTAGGCAAAAATTCTACTCTGATGTGATGAGAAAGGATCTTGAGTTTAATGTTGATAATTGGGTATATTTGAAGGTCTCACCCAAAAAGGGTGTAGTTTGATTTGGTATGAATGGGAAATTGTGCCCAAGGTATGCAGAACCTTATAGAATTTTGAGGAGAATTGCTAAAGTAGCTTATGTTTGGAATTGCCTATGGAGACGAGTCTGGTTCATCCAGTCTTTCATGTGTCTATGTTGAGGAAGTGTGTAGGTGACCCAAACTCTATCATGCCTTTGGAAGTTGCTGGGAGGAGAATTTGGCATACGAAGAAGTTCCGATTGAGGTATTAGATAGCCAAGTGAAAAGGTTGAGGAAAAAAAAAGATGTAGCATCCATCAAAGTCCTTTGTAGTAATCAACAAGTCGAAAGTGCCACTTGAAGCCGAAGTGAACATGAAAAAATGATATCCTTACCTCTTCCACTCTAATCAAGCGTCAAGTAACAAGTTAGTCCTATCTATAGAGTCAAGTCATGTTATTCAACCCTTTCATGTCATGTTGCATGCATACATACTCATAGGAACAAGATTTGGTGATTTTTACGAAAATAATGTTTAAGTTACATTGATACATTCATGTGGGCTGAAAGTTGTCTAATCACTCTTCTTAAGTATGCTCCATCATATTCGGGAATGAATGTTTCCAAGAAGGGGGAGATATTGTAGCACATCTCATGCGACTCGAGAATGTCCTTATAGTGTATTTCTCGAGGATTAGATATGAACATCAATACATCAATCCGAAGAAGTCTATTCCATATTTGCTCTTATACAAGGAGAGCGTTAACCTGAGCTCAGACATCAACTTGTTACAATTGGGCCATCGAGCACCTACTCAAAACCTAGATAGGAGAACCTTGATTTTCAACCAATTAAATTAAATCATGTGAACAATGACATAACAGAAGATAATATTGAAAATAAGATCTTAAGAATTACCAACTACTGAGTTAAGAGTAATAATTTGCTTTCGCATCAAACACCTGAAAACCCTAAATCATCTACTCTAACTTGTATAAGAGCTTCTAAGAATAATGCATACATAAAATAATGACATGACTTTCATCATAAGGAATGAAGAGTAGAAGCTATTGGGCATTGTATTCGTCCTCAACTATAGAGCATCACTTACCCTGTAACCAAACTATGCCAAGTGGCGTAGCAAGAGTAGCATCAGCACTAACAACACATACTATCGGTCAACCCGATACCCACCAAATACTATACAAAAAAATAACTAAATAGGACATGATGCAACAGACATCCGAGGTCAACCTCTACACATATACTCAGACCACCCCTCTCTACTGAACTCTCAACTCAAGTGTAACAGGACATCACCCTTCTATTCACTCCATTATTCACTCTGACACCGAGTAAATGAGTCTAAAAAACCCCACCCTACTAAGATTATCTAGCTAATCTACTACTCTCCCTTATGCTTTATCTGACCTAGAATAATCAACTACTCACTTACAAGACAACAAAATTAAGGTGATTTATGAATTCCTTCCCTTTTTGATATACTGGCGTGTCATGGCAAGACCTATCCCGTATGGTGGCCCCGCTATAGCAGTATTCCACCAACCAGTGTAGCCTACTTAGAGACATAATCCAAACTTATTCCTCAAGTCCCCATCCACACACATAACAATAAGACACCAATAATCATAGGCTCTTAAGTCACCAAATCCCAACTTCACAACATACCTCCTGCCCTTGCCACTTGCTCACCTACAAACCCGCACCCACAACGCAGACATATTCTAGAACCACCACATGGTAGACCACCCATATGCAAAAAAATAACACTTACTAGATCATGCTCGTGTGTGTGGGTGTACCATTCACGACAATAGTATCAATTGTCGTAGTCAAATATGGTCCTTCCTTATCAATTATTACACAGGTTGGACATGCTTAATAATTATCACGTAGATTCCTCATCACCACACACATAATCATTATCATTCACAGACAATGGTTAATAATGGTTCTCATAGAGCCCACACTTAAAGTATTGGTGCGTCGACATGACACCCAATCTAACAGTTAGTATGTTGGAATGGGACACCTTTTCAATGTGTTGGAACATGACAACCAATCCAATTATGTTTCGAAATGTCACAATATGTAAGAAAACGTGACACCTGATCCAATTATCACAATCACAATGAATGAGCCACACACTTGCACAATCAAATAATAGGTTTATTGTGTTCAGTATGATTGGAGACAATCATTTTATTAAGTTCATTCCATCTTTCTCAACTAACATACGTGCAGATAATACTAATCATATAATTAAGAGCACAAATAACCCAATAGGAACTACACCATCAGCAACCTGCATGGATATAGGTACATGCACAATTTGACCTTGGACTTCCCTGATTATCACAAGCCTAGGACCTTATTATAACCCAACAATTTATTTACACATAGCTTTTCACAAGTATCATCAATCAATTTAGCGTGAGGCACTACAATAGTCAATCAAAAACTAGGTCATTACCACTAGCCACAGGCAATTCACTATTCATGTAATTTATTCATGCCCTAACAATAACAACTCAAGTAACATCCAGACTTTATGCCCAAGGTCTAGGCATGATCTCCTGTCAATATACATTATATTATACGATGGGAACGGTTTACAACTACTCAACATGGAAATCCTAGCCTACTTGAGCGCCAAGCTAGTGTTGGGGGTCAAGAGCTCTATTCTTGCCTTCCGAATGACGAACCAGTGGATACAAGCCTTTTTGTGTTTTGTAGCCTTCCTTGCACTTAAACCCTTTCTTTTCTCCCTTCCAAAGCCTAGAGCAACCTTTTGAGAGCATTTAAGGTGACCCTCGACTATTTTACCACTAACAGAGAAGAGAAGAATGAGAAAATCCACATTTCAAAGTTCCTAACCAAGACTGTCCCAGTAAGGTGGGTCCTATCCCGCCATGGCGACACTTCATGGCATAAAAATATTCCCGTTATTGCGAGATTAGCTAGGCAAGACCCACTCAATCATCAAAGCTTCTTGCCTCACCAATTAACGATAGTTCAAGTCGTTACATCAAATTGCGATTATAAAAGATAAATAGAAATATGTTAGTAATATTCTTGAAATTAAGTAGGTCAAATTGCGCGAGTCATAACCCAACTCAACTTTTAGCCATTTAAACCCAAAGTAAATTTAGACAGGTTATGACCCAACACAATTTCTAATTCTATCCATTTTAATCTCACCAGTATCAAGTCAACCCACTCATTTGATACCCCTAGACAACATTAAATTGCCATCACATAATTATATGTGATAGCAGTGTTGTCGATTCTACATTGCCAAGTCTTGTCTCCAATCCATTAGAGGTTTCTGAGCAGCTCAGTTCTTTGCAAAGAACCCACAAGCTGGAATTTATTTGTGACCTTTTATCATAAGATATGACATGACTGCAAAGCAACATCATGCAAGAAGATTCGTTCCTAGACTCAACACTGCAATTACAAAAAATGACGCTAGACATATTACACAAAAAAGACCAGCTCAAAATTTCACTTTGCAGCTATAAGAACTGTACAAGTATGTAGATGAAAGTATGCTGGGACGAATATGGACATTGGAATCTTTGTTAACCTTGAATTTCTACTTCCAGTTCTCCCAGTTTAGCTGTCAAAGATGAGAATCTTGAACTGGGACATAGGTTAATGAACATATGTGAACCATAGCTGCACATTAAACAATTCAGGATAAGTTATTAGATTACAAACATTGGAAAAGTAATAGATTTTTCAAGTTCGAATTTCCTCTTCGATATTTCTAGTTTGAGTAAAATTTAAGCAGCAGAAAAGAGATTTTCTAATTGAATGGTGAACCCTCTTATCTGACTCCAGCACCCTGTAATAACATGTTAACTCAAACACATACAGAAGATTCCCTTACCTTATAATGAAAGTTACACTGAAAAATCATGATTCATCAACGTCGTTTTTGTTAGAGTGACTGGCAGTCTGCTATAATTTCAAAGTAGACTTCATGTATCTCAAAGCAGATCGTAGCATTGCTCTAGCTTTTCTATCTGGGATGCATTCAGATACTAGCATTTCTTCATAAACAGCTGGAACCTGAAAGCCAAAATATTTAGCTGATCCCTACACAACTCGGATGTAGGAACCACAATCCCGTAAATTTGACAGAGACACCAATCTCAATGTTAAATTCATTATAATACTGCCATTTATACAAAAACATGATACTTTTGCTGCATCAAAAGATTGTGTTTCAGAGTTTATATGAGGAAATAATCCCTCAATATGCTAACTTAACATAAAAGAAGATCCAAGAGTAAGACATTAGGTGGAAAAAACAAAAGAAATAATCAAGAAGATACAAAGTGGCAACTCCAACTCAACAGAACAAATAAAAGTAAGTGTCTACCCTTTCAAATTTCTCCACACGTATCAAGGTTTTCATGAGAGTGGTGTAAGTAACAACATCCGGCTTCATATCCTGCAGTTTTGTAGGATATGTATGGAATTTAGTAGGTTATATAGTCAATAAGGGGCGAAAATACAGAAATTTGTATATTTACTACATCAGGATAGCGATGTATATGTACAGGAAAATGGTAAGGTGAACTCACATTTTCTTTCATATATTTCAGTACAGCAAAAGCTTCAGCATCTCTCCGATCCTCACCAAATGCATTGATTAGTGAGTTGAGAGCTAACAGGCTAGGCTTTAGACCATCTCCCTTCATGATCCTAAAGGCATTTACTGCTTGTTCAGACAATCCCTATTGGTGGAGAAAGAAACTTTTTACATATGTAATCATAACATATCTTGAAGATAAAGAATATAGATCTACATAAGGCTAAAATATTGAGATAAGATATGAGGTTAGCCTGCAATGCACATATATGTCCAGCGCCTGATTGGTGGAGTTAAGCGGATTTCAGGCTTCTTTACAGATTCCTTGATTTTTGGAAGATGAGCTTAAGCCTATGGAAGAGCATTTATCCAAGAGCTAAAATTATTTGGTAAGCCAAATTAAAGAGTACAAAATGTTGAGGAATGGGGTCTAAAGATAAGCTATTAACCGTACAATGACAAGGCTCAAAGATGCCTAAAGAATTGGGTTCCACAAAACTTCAAGAGCGAAGAAATTTCGTGCAACAAGCTAGGTCAAGAAGTACAAATACATCAGCACAAATTTGGCACCCAAGTTTGGAGAGGAATCCAAAGCAAACATTCAAGATTTTCTAATTCCTTTCCTAGCGCAGGTTTTTATTAGTTTCCTAATCTATTCATACTAGGTTTAATGTTTTCCTAATTCCGAAGAATGTTGGGATTTTTTTTCCTTAATCAGCTAGTTATTTCCTAGTTCTTTTTTAATTTGTATCTCTAACCAAATTTGGTTAGACTTTTTAATTAGCTTGGCTGCTCCTCATAGTCTATATAAAAGAGTTATCTTTGTTTTCTTTGCCTTGGATTATTAATGATATGGAAATGTTCTCCTCTTTACAACTTTGTGTGTGGTGACTTGGGATTAATCATGTAACCCTACAAAAGCATTCTTTAGGAAGTACAACAATCTTGTTCTTGATATCTTTGGTTTTCAATATGGACCTAACTTAAAAGATTGACGATACGAATTTTCAATAATCATTTTGTTCCATTTGGAACCTTTTCATTCTAATAATCAGTTATTTGTCATTTAGGACAACTAGTGATTCTCTAAATCTCACATTTATCCTCATACTGACTTACAGTCTCTAACAAAACTAAGAAACCTCCTGCGAAATTCAGCACCTAATGTAAGTGTACTAGCAACTAAATATACCTCTAAGTTAATCATTTTTTTGCAATATTTTGAAGTGAGCTAAATGTGAATTCATAATGAATTTGACTCAAGTTACCGATTAGTTTGTACTACCTATACAAATACACAATAAAAATAAAATAAATATATATTCAGGGAAGTTATGACCTAAGATATCATGTGAGTAAGCAAGCTATGGAATTTTCACAAAGCAGTCCATCATAGGTCATAATAAGTTTAGAGTTATTTACCCTCTGTGCATAGGCATTGATCAAGGCATTATACATTGTTGAGGATGGCTTCAACCCTGCAGACTTCATCACCTCCAAGCACTCAATAGCATCATTGAACCTTCCTGACTGTCCATAAATATTAATTAGCGTGGTGTATGTAACAACGTTGGGCAGGAGGCCCTGACTCTGCATTTTACTCAACAGGCCCTTCACTTCCTCCCATTTCTCCAGCTCACCAAAGGAATTAATCATTATATTGTATGTGGTGGTGCACGGAGAACATCCACTTGCCTTCATCGCCTCAAACAGCTCCTCTGCCTTACTGTGATGGCCATGCTTACTATGGCAATCTATAAGTGTGTTCCATGTAACAGTATCCGGTTCAATTTCCTCCAACTTCATCCTTTCAAATGTAGACATTGCATGATCTAAACAATTGTACTTCCCAAAAGTATCAATCATTATGTTATAAAACTGCCTATCAGGATTCACCCCACTATTCTTCATTTCTTTAAGAACCTGAAATGATCTCTGCCACTCTCCCCTATCACGATAACTAGCTAAGATCCTACAAAACACAAATGAATTAGGCTGAACATTATTAGCTTCCATTTCTTTCAACACAATTCTCGCACTTTCCCACCTACCTGCATTTCCATAAGCATCAATAAGCAAGCTGTATGTATGTTCATCTGGTGCGACCCCACTCCTCTCCATCTCTGACACCATATACTCAGCATCCTTCAAAGATCCAGTTTTAACATACCCTTTTAAAAGGGCATTAAACGCCCTCGTCCTTGGCTTTAACCCGCCTTCTTTCAACTCCTCAAAAATAGCCTCAGCCTCCTCGGTCCTGCCTGAATTACCCAACTCAGATATCAAGTTAACAACAGTAGCTGTTTTAGGGCTTAACCCATTACCTTGAACAACACCCATGAAACCCAAAGCTCTATCAACATCACCAGCTTTAGCGAAACCCACAATCATATCATTCAACAATTGCCCGTCAAGTTCAATCATATCAGCTTCAATTTCATAACAGAACTTGTCTAACATAGTCAAATCAATAGAATTACTACGAATAAGCGACTGAATAATCAAACTATAATTAACATAGTCAGATTGATACCCGTCTCTGCGCATTCTACACATCAAATTAAGGGCTTTTTCGAAATCACCGTTTCGTGCACAAGCACCAATAAGTGCATTGTAGGTTAATGGCGTCAATGTTTGCCGCTGTGAGAGCAAAAAAGCCTCGTACAACTTCTCGGAGCGTCCGAGCGCGTGAATGAGAATTGAGTAGAGCAGTTCGTAGGAGAAACAAACGTTGTGCTTCTGAAGCCATGTAACGAGTGCATAGGCTATGGAAATCGAGGATGGAGTGGAGGAAAGACTTTTCAGAAGAGAGTGCCAGAGTGGAGCCGGCACGGCTCGGTATGACTCAGCGAGCCGCAACTCGGTCGGATCGAGTTGTGTGTATGAAGAATTTTCTGAATTGAACCCGGTGGTGGAAAGAAATTGAAGCAGAGGAGTGAAATCGTAGCGTTGATTTGGGTATGAAGCGACATCTTCCTCTTCTTCTATATTGAATTGTTTGGAGATAGAGAGATGGGACTGTTGCCCAAGAATTTGTCGGCGATTGGCGAGAAGACGAAATGGATAACGCAATTGCAACGGCGGAGGAAGTAACAGAGTGCTCATCCTCCGTCTTCTTCTACAGCAAGTGAAGGTTGAGGGCAGAGATAAACCAACCATGTTTTTCACTTCCAGCAGCTGGAGAGCAGATATTTTATACGTGAAGCTAATTCATGTAAATATTTTAAAATAATTTAAATAAATTAGATTAAGGGATAGAAAAATGAATAATATAATGATTAATAATAAAGGCATTTGCATTGAAATTATTATTTTTATCAAGTATTTCATTCATCGCTTTTCACCTAATCTTGTATTTAGTCTAAAACTTTATAACAAAAGTTCTTTTCAATTATACCTTTGATTATTATGAAATTTTCTATTTAAAAAGTAAATTATTTTTTTCTTTGACTTTTAACTAGTTATGAGAATAATAATTTTATCATAATATTTGCTATTTTCTTACTTCAATTATTTGAGACTAAATAATTATATTCTTAATAAATTTATCACCAAAAATATTAATTTTTAATTTAATAAGGATATAACATTTATTATTAAAATAAAAAAGATGATAAATAATTGTAAAAAAAAAAGTTTTGGCAAATATTTGCTCGTTTCAATTTAAACGATATAGTTTTTTTTTTATATATATATATATATATATATTGAATAAATAAAATTAACTAAACAACTAGTTCATGTCCTACGCTAAAAAGATATAAATTAACATAAACGTAATGGCCCAGGTCCAGACACGATCCAACTATACATACATAAAAATATGTGCAACTCTCTAGACTCTTCCATTTCCTTTCAACTTCAACGATGGCTAGGTATTGGTCTGTTCTTCTTCTCTTGCTGTTGTCCAGTGATTTCCAACCTTCGTCTGATGTGGGTCTTCAATTCTGCCGCTACATGATTAAAAGTAAGTCTTAATTCTTCCATTGTAGTAGATCTGTCTTCAGTTGAAAGTAGGTCCAAACTTGTTTTGATTTTTCTTCTGTGTAGCACCTCTCTTTTTCGTTCGATGTTCATGAAATGATCAAAAAGTGCTCGAAAATCCTCATAATCATAATTTTCATATATCTCAAAATTCATGCGTGATATCGAAAATATGACTTCATATTCTTGTTCAAGAGGTAAAATTGAATGAGATATCAGTATAACCCGAATTTTAGAGGATTCGTAGCGAAAAATGAATTTCATTAATTTTGAATTCTAGTGACGGTCCGCGTTGGTATTGCAATGCGCCGCTATCGCGGACCAGTGTTAATTTTTGTCAGTTTTGTTATTTCGATCCAAGGTCTTTGGGTCTTGGGCCTAAGTCTTCTCATACATAAAAACACATATACTTAGTCATATTTCCCCAATACTCTCTAAAACACTTAGATTAATATTTCACTCAAAATTCAAGTGTCAAATCTCATTCTGATTCTTAAGGTATTCACTCAAACTTCAATTGCTCATCTCAATCATCATCAAGGAATTCATCAAAGTTGAGGTATGTATGTTTCAACCATTGGGTCCTTTCATCATATGGTACCCAAGCTTCTTTTTTACTTTAATTGCATGTATCTAACTTGATTTACTTATGGGTCTTAGTTATTATGAATTTGATAATGAACTAAGTTGGAGTTTCATAAAAGTGTGACTGTTTAAGCAAGTTTTGAGCTATGAAACTATGATCTATCTTGAGATTTGATGAAAGGTTTTAATATATATTGCATAAGGGTATTACCAAGTGTTGGTGGGTTGATTTACTTTAAGTTTTCTTGCATGATATCACTCTTGAATTGCATGATTTTATACTAGCATTATACACTCACCAATTATTTGATAAAATGTCCAATTTTGAATTCTTGAGGTATTGATGATCTATTGTATGACCTATGATTTGAAAGACATTATGATGATGAAAGGAATGTTTATAAGAGTCATTTCCATGAAAAGTACTTATAGTATTGTAAGTTGATGAATCACCTAGTTGATGAGGTGATGCCTCAATCACCATGGGTGGTAGGGTGAGACAACCACCAACCAATTGAGGGGTTGACACCTTAATCACCATGGGTGGTAGGGTGATACAACCACCAACCAATTGAGGGGTTGATACCTCAGGCACCATGGATGGTAGAGTCTGACAATCCATCATAATATTGGTCTCTTCTTACATATGCAATACATTTTGTAGAAGCATGTGTCAAACATCATTCATACATGTCATATTGCTATTAGGTTATCCATTGCTTATTGAATTGTATTTTACATATATTGCCTATCTCTTGTTGCATTGCATCCTACATACTTAGTACATTCAAATATACTAACACATACTCTATGCCTATATGATGTTACCATGTAGGAATCAGAGCCCCACTTGATCATCCTCTTCCTCTACGTGGCTAGTACTATCTTCTTAAGCAAGTGTGGTGAGTCCTCATCTTCGAGGATTTTATTGTATGCTTTTGACTATGAGGGTGAGCCCGGAAAGTTGTCTTGGCCCCCGCTAAATTCTAAGTTTAGAGGTGTTGTTGGACAAGTTATATATCATGCTTCAACATTGACTCTTTTGATGGTTTGTGTTATGAAAGACTTTCCTTAGTCCTTTTGTCCTTATTTCTACTCTCTTATTGTTGTTTAATTGCTTCTACGACTGAGGATGTGTAATGATAAGTTAAGAGGATTGATCGAGTCCCTTCGGGTTCCCCATTAGCCGTGTCACATCTAGGCCCTAGGCTTGGGTCGTGACAAACTTGGTATCAGAGCACTAGGTTAGAAAATTGCAGAAAACTGAACAATTATACAATATTTGCCTTATGTAACACGGTGTTAACGGTCATCGGCATTCAATACATCACATCGATTAGAGTCTTATTCATGATTGTGAAGCGCGCCACAACTATGAATGGGAGGCTATAAGGCATTTTAGGAAATGTTTCACTTCTTCATGATCTATGTCGTGCGGTAAAGTTAGGTCCTCTAGGGCTTATAACTAATGATTAACCATTACATTTTAGAATATGTCTCAAGCTACTCAGAACGATGATATATATAATGCGGAGGTTAGCAATGCTTTATGGGTATTGGCCAAGGCCATGACCCCCCAACTCAACTAATCGGTGGATACCCTTGAGACTTCAAATGGTAAGAGTAGAGAGGGAAAGGCCAAGAGAGCCCGCATTGGAGCTAGGCATCCATATGTCACTCGTCCTAGATGCCCAAGGTGTGGGAGGAAACACGATGGCACATGTTTGAGGAACACAGGTAGATGCTATAGGTGTGGTGAGATGGACCATAAGATAGTCAATTGTCCATATGCTCGAAAAAGGAGAAGTAGAGAGTCTAAGAAGACTCGGTATGAGGGTGGCTTCCCAAGTGCTAAGAGTGAGCGTCTCCAACAAGATCACAAATTTCGAAGCCAAAGGTTCTCTAGTGCACCAAACAAGAAGCTTTCTATTAATGAAATGATTAACCAGAGGTTCCAACGTAGCAATGGTAGGATGACTAAACCTAAGTGCCATAGTTATGGGAAGAACCATGCTGGTCCATGCTTGTTATGGTTGTGGTGTGGTGGGCCATAAGGTTGTTGATTGTCCACATGCTCGAAAGAGGTGTAAAGGTGGTTGACCTCAAGAACAAGATAGTCATGTTAATCAAGAGGCTCAGGGAAGGGATAAGGCATCCAATGTCGCTACTAGTAAGTTCAAGTTTTCTTTGACCTTGTTGTGCATGCCTTGATTGGTCTGGGTTCCACTATCTCTTTCATTATTCCTTTTATTGCTAATGAGCTTCATGTGTGCTTCAAATTGTTGTGTGAACTTCTCTTTTGTGTCTACCTCATTGGTGAATTATTGTTGCTAGAAAGCTCATAGAGATTGTACCATGTTCATATTGCATTCGGTCTTGCCTTATGACCTTGTTGAGTTAGGTATAATGGATTTTGACGTCATACTTGGGGTGGATTAGTTGCATGCATATTGTGTCTCCATTGATTGTAGGACCCGTAGAGTTAGATTCAAACTCCCTAATGAACCCATCCTTGAGTGGGGGGATTGTAAAGTGGCAGTGAAGGAGTAAGTTAATTTCTTCTCTTAAGGTCCAATTGATCTCTAAGGGTTGCATTTATCATCTTGTAGAAGTTAGGGATGTTGAACTTAAGTCATTCCTATTGAGTTGATTTCGATGGTTAATGAGTTTTTGGTGTCCTTACTGATAATTTGAATTTGGGATAGTGCTTTCTAGTTAGGCTTATGCATCGACTTTGTCTATAAGTCTCATGAATAGGGCCTTTAAACCCTACCTTGATTGTTTGTGGTGGTCTTCATTGATAATAGTTTGATCTATTCCCATAGTGAGTAGGATCACGTGAGTCATTTGAGGGTGGTGCTACTAAAATTAAGGGAAAAGAAGTTGTAGGCCAAGTATGAGAAGTGTGAGTTTTAGTTGCAAGAGGTTGCCTGCTAGGTCATGTGGCATCAGGGATGATATTAAGGTGGGTCCTAAAAGACAGAAGTGATTAAAAATTGGCCTAAACCTTTGACTCCATCGGATATTAGAAGTTTCTTGAGCTTATCGGGTTATTATCGAAGATTTGTGAATGGGTTCTCTTCTATTGCTTCTCTCATGACTAAATTGACCCAAAAGAAAGCGAATTGGAGTGGACCAATGGGTGTGAAAGGAGTTTCCAAACTTTGAAGGAGAAGCTTGTATCTGCTCCTACCTTGTCTCTACCGGAAGGGTTGGAAGGATTTGTTGTGTATCATTATGCCTCAAGAATTGGTTTGAGTTGTGTTTTGATGCAAAATGGTGAGGCAATAGCCTATACTTCTAGACAACTCAAGGTGCATGAAAAGAATTATCCTACTCATGATCTTGAATTGGACGTCGTGGTACTTTCTTTGAAATATTTGGTGCCTGTATGGGGTGCATATCGATGTGTTCACTGATCCTAAGAGCCTCTAATGTGTGTTCACTTAAAAGATCTTAACTTGAGACAATAAAGGTGGTTAAAGTTTCTTAAGGATTATAATATGAGTGTATATTATCACCTCAATAAGGCTAATGTTGTGGTCTATGTTTTGAGTAGGGTGTTTATTAATAGCGTAGTTCATGTTGATGATGGTGGCAAGGAAGTGGCTAGAGAAGTCCATTAATTGGCTAGATTGGGAGTTATGTTGGAAGAGGTTGATAATGATGGTGCTGTGGTTTTTGATATCTCTAAATCTTATTGATTGAGGGGGTGAAAGCAAAGCAAGATCTTGACCCCTCCTTGATAGAATTGAAGGCCTTGCTGAGGGATGGCATGGTGGAGGTTTTCTCCCAAGGGGAGATGGTGCCCTTAGATACCAAGGTAAGTTGTATGTGTCTTGTGTGGATGACTTGAGGAAGAGGATTCTTGATGAGGCTCATAATTCTTTCTATTCTATTCACCCCGATTCTACAAAGATGTATAGAGATTTGAGGGAAGTGTTTTGCTGGGGTGGTATGAAGAGGGATATTGCTAAGTTTGTGTTTGGTTGCCATAATTGCCAACAAGTCAAAGACGAACATTAAAAGTCAGGTGGCCTAACCCAAAATATAGAGATTCCTACTTGAAAGTGGGAGGAAATTAACATAGTTTTGTGGAACCGCCCAAGACTAGAAAGGGTTTTGATTCTATTTGGTGTGGTTGTCTAGAAAAAGGAATTGCTTCTATGGCTTGTGAATCCTTACAGAGTGTTGAGGAAGATTAACAAGGTGACCTATGAGTTGGAGTTGCCCAATGACATGAATATGGTTCGTCTGGGTTCTACATGCATCTAGGTTGAGGAGGTGTGTTGGTGACTCAAGTACTACAGAGCTCTTTGAAGTTGTGGAGGATAAGTTGGCCTAGGAGAAGCAATATTTGTACCTCCTTCATTCCATTTAAGCTTATGATACCAAATCAAGTCCTTTTCATGATTCCAAGTCTTAAGTTTTAGCCCTCATGTAATTTGCATACATTCATGTTTAAATTGACAAGTTCATGGTGATTTTGACACTTATGTTGGAATTTATTTTGAAATGATATTTAAGTGCGTTGTTGCTTTCTTGTATGGGTTGAAATTATCTTACTTACTTCTCTTATATACTTTCTTGAACATTCGGGGATGAATGTTCCCAAGGGGAGATATTGAAACGACCCCAAAAAGTGCCCGAAATGTGCCACAAAAATGCCCATAATCATAATTTCCATATATCTCAAAATCCATGCGTGATATCGAAAATCCAACTTCATATTCTTGTTCAGGGGGAAAAATTGAGTGAGAAATGTGTATGATATGAATAGAGTCAAGGCTCTTAGCGTAGATACATAACATGTCCAACAAGCACCTCTAATACATAGATAAGAGCGGAGGCCAAGATAAAGCAACCGGGCTCTCCCTCATTGTCAAAATAGAACATAAAGAAGAACGTCTCAATACATAATAAGAGCAACATAGACTGAGGTCCCCGAAATGGAGGACTCACCAACTAGCTTGATTAGTATCGAACTAGCCACATTGAGAAGGAGGATGAACAACTTGGGCATGGTCCCTACATGGTGATATCAATGTAGGCAAGAGTATGTGTTAGTACGTTTGAATGTACTATGTATGTAGATGCAATGCAACAAGAATTAGGCATCATAGTCAAAATGCATAACAATAAGCAATAGGCATAATATAACAATATGACATGTATGATCAATGCATAAGTAAAACATGCTTATATAGCTCATGCTCATATAGGATATCATATGTGTAAAAGGGACCAAACTAGATTTTCAAGGTACAAACCCCTTGGTGGTTGGATGGTTTCACCCCATCATCCCAGTGGTGTAGTAAAAACCCCTCACACGATGGATGATAATCATACCTTATCACCACGGTCACGAAGTACAAACCCCTCACATGGTTGATGAGTACAAATCCCCACCTCGGTCAATAAGTACAAACCTCCACCTCGATTACGCCGACTCTTGTCCCCCCGGATCGAGTATGGTCTAATGCAACACTTTATATAGAGTATATCATATACATAAGCTGATTTCATCATCATATAGTCAGTTATATCATATCTCATGCTTTGGACATTTAACTCTTCAAGAAACCACATTCTGACATTTCATCAAACACTTAGAGTGTGTGTAATGCTAGTATAAAATCATGAAATATAGAGGTGAAATCATGCAAGAAAATCCATTGTATAACCATCAATAAACACCTTACAACACCCTCAAGCAACATACATTAAAACCTCTCATCAAATCTTACAATAGGTCGAAGATTTATGACTCAAAACATAGCAAAAACAATCACAATTTCATATAGCCTTAACATAGTGTACAGTGAATTTCATAATAAGCCAGAACATTTGTAAATCAATTTTAAATCATGAAATTTAAGTAAAAGGAGGCTTTGGTATCATTGGTGAAAGGAACCCATAAAATACACCCACATACCTTAGATTGGAGATGAACTTGGTGAAGATTAGAGATAGAGATTTGAAGCTTGAAGAAGAACTTGAAGGAAAATCTTAGTTTCGGATGAGGGTTTAATACTAGAATTAGGGGAGTGAAAATATGGCTAAATGTTTGAGTGAGTATTGAGAAGTGTTTATGTCACGACCCACGTCTAGGGCCTAGACGTGACACGGTGAATGGAAAACCCGAAGGAACCCCAAACAAGCCTCTTAACTTGTCGTTACACATCCTTAGTCCCGGAAGCATACAAAGACATATAGATTAAGAATAGGGGCAATGAGACTAAGGCATAGCTTGCATAAACGTCATAATCAAGAGTCAAGAGTCAAAGCTCATACATAAATACACAACATGTCCAACAAGCACCTCTAATAAATAGATAGAGCGGGGGCCAAGACAAGCTACCGAGCTTACCCTCATAGTCAATAGAACATAAGAAAGTGTCTCAATACAAGGATAATAGTGACTTAGACCAAGGTCCCCGAAATGGAGGACTCACCAACAAGCTTGGAATAGCACCATCTAGCCATGTGGAGGAGGATGATCAACTTGGGCACCGGTTCCTACATGGTTATATCATGTAGGCAAGAGTATGAATTAGTACGTTTGAATGTACTAAGTATGTGGGATGCAATGCAACAAGAGATGAGCTTCATGATCAACATGCATAACATTAGGCAATAGGCATATTATAGCAATATGACATGTATGTTCAATGCATAAGTAAAACATGCTTACGTAAATCATACTCATATAGGAAACCATATGTGAAAAGGAGACCAAGCTAGATTTCCAAGATATAAACCCCTTGGGGTTGGTGATGATAACACCCATCACCCTAGTGTGTGAGGTACAAACCCCTCATCAAGGTTAGTGATGACTGCACCCATCACTCTAATGGTTGAGTCTTTGACCCCTCAATTAGGCTCCCGAATTAGGAATGGTCTACCATAACATTTTATATAGTATTCATCGTGTACATACGTTCATTTCATCATCATATAGTTAATCATATTATATCTCATGCTTTAGACCTTCATTTCCTTATAAATCATAATCGAACATTTTATCAAACACCTTGGGGAGGGTGTCATGGGGCTAAAAGACCATGCAGTTTAGAGATGAAGTCATGCAAGAAAATCTGTAGTAAAACCATCAATCAACACCTTACAACATCCCAAGGCATTCACATCAAAACCCCTCATCAAATCTAACATTAGATCCAAGATTTAGAGCTTAAAACTTGCTAAAACAACCATATTTTCATGAACTAAAATCACTATGCAGTAAATTTCTCAATATACAAGACCCACATGTAAAATCAACTTTAAATCATGCAATATTAGTAAAAAGTAGGCTTAGACACCATGGGTGAAAGGACCTAAATTTTTCAACACCACATACCTTAGCTTTGGGGAAGTTCTTGATGAAGTTTGAAAATGGAGGCTTGAAGCTTGAAGAGAATCCATAGCTTTGGATGAGGATTTTGGGTCTTTAATTTGGGAGTGAAAATATGGCTAAGTGTTTGAATGAGTGTTGGGAAATGTTTTGGGGGATGTGAGGGTGAAATTTGGCAAAGTATAGGTAAAAACACGTTTGAGAAAAAACTTAGGCCCAACACTTAGAAAAATCTAGACGAACTAAGAAAAACTATGCAGAAAATAAGCATCTCCGCATTGCGGAGTGGACGCTGAGGCTCTCTGGAAATCGCACTAAGCGAAATTCATAATCCGATTCCTTTGCTTTAAATTCGAGGTTAGACCCTTGTCACCCTAATTTGGACCCCCTGAACAAGAATATGAAGTTGGATTTTTGAAATAACCAACGGATTTTAGATATATGGAAAACAAGATTTCGAGCACTTCCGAGGCATGTCGTTAGGCACATTTTGGGGTCGTTTCAGTTTAGGATGATATGAGGGTGAAATAAGGTTAAGTATTGGTAAAAACACGTTTGGAAATACTTAGGCCCAAAACTTAAAAGTCTTGGACCACACAGAAAATCACTGGATAGAAAATTACACCTCTCTGCGTCGCGAAGAGGGTGCAAAGATAACTTCTCTTCATCTGCGCGCCTTCCACACGTTGTATTAGGGGCACGAAATGCTCATTAGAATTTGTCACTTGAAAAATCATAATTGCTACTTGCTCTTAAATCGGGGTTAGACCCTTTTTCCCCTAATTTTGACCCCCTGCACAAGAATATGAAGAAGGATTTTTGATACCGCGCACAAATTTTGAGATATGTGGAATTTAAAATTTTGGGCATTTCGAGGCACATTTTTGGGTACTTTTTGGGGTCGTTTCAACCATTTTATCCCAAGTATGACATCAAAATCACCATTTCCAACTCAACAAGATCACAAGGCAATATCTTATGCAAAATGCAAACGGGTCAATTTCTATACAGCTTTCTAGCAACAATAGATGCACCAATAGGAGTAGATAACTCATAAGACTCACACAACAATTTGGGCAGCAAAGGGAGTAACAAAAGAAAGAGTGAAACCCAGATCAATCAATGCATACACATCAAAATCAAAAACTTTTAATATACCGATGACGACATTGGGAACCTCCTAAACTCCTTGCCTCCCTTGGAGTATGTAGAAGCGATTGTGCCTTGGGGCACCACCTTGTTGACCATCGCTTTCCAAAGGAACTGCATTTGCACCTTGAGGACGAACCTCCTGACCCTTGTTGCGGTTACGAGGACAATAAATCTTTTTGTGACCCACTTCCCCACATCCATAACATGCATTAGTGTCTTTCAAACATGGGCCCTCATGAGACCTGCCACATTATGTACACACATTATTACGAACCACACCACCAACACCTTGGGCCCTTGCGAAATTATTGGCAAACCCCCTATTAGATGCAAGAGAAGACCCTTGGCCATGATGCAACCAGCCACGCTCTTGACTTTGGAACTTTCTCTCAAAACTAGCCTTCATGGCCTTATTTCTCCTCCTCTTCCTCAAATTTCCTCCTCCATTTGTGCAGCATAGGTCATCAAATAGGACAAAACCATGTCACTAATCAACATAGCGGGCCGATATTCCTCACTCACCAAATCGGATACACCTATCATGAACTTGTTCATTCTAGACCTTGGGTCAGCAACTATGTGGGGAGCATGTTTAGAGAGTTTACTGAACTTGAGGGAATACTCCCTCACACTCATAGACCCTTGTTTCAAATTCATAAACTCCACCATATTGGTCTCCCTAAGCTCAAGAGGGAAGAACCGATTAAGAAAAGCCGTCTTGAACTCCTCCCAAAGCACCACATTACATATTCCTTTCTCCTCCTTCTATTGATTAAACCATATTTGTGTTGCCCTTTGAATTGGTAGGCCGTCAACTCTTCTTTCTCTTCCAATCTAACACCCATGATAGCCAATACCTTGTAGACCTCATCAATGAACTCTTGAGGGTCCTCGTCTACCTTAGAACCATAGAATTCTAGTAGGTTCGTCCTTTTGAAGTGTCTCACCCTAGACCCAAGGGTAGGAGCATGAGGGGCTTGGGCCTTTTGATAACTTGATTAGCCATAGCTTGAGCTAGCGAAGTGAGAGCATCCCGGAGCTCACCATGAGCCGGTTGTTCCTTGGGAGTGCGAGCTCTCTCTCGACTTGTGTAGGTATGATCTAGCATGACAAAGAAACATCGTTAGGGGGGGGGGAACCTTACTTTAACTCTATAGCATGACTTTGAACATTAAGAAGGGAAACATTTCCTAAAACATCTCATAGCCTCATACTCATAATTGTGGTACACAATACGACCATTATAGGACTCTAATCGTCGCAGTCTGTTAGATGCCAAGGACCATTAACAACTTAGTGCTCTGATACCAAGTTTGTTACGACCCAAGCCTAAGGCCTAGACGTGACATGGTGAATGGGAAACCCGAGGGGACCCCAAACAAGCCTCTTTACATATTATTACACATTCTTGGTCGCAAAAATATTAAACAACATTAATAAGAGTAGAAATAAGGGAAAAGGGGGCTAAGGGAAAGCCTTTGATAACATAAGACATCATTAAATCAAGAGCCTGCTTGGGTGGCCAGTCACATTGCTGAGCTGGGTCTAGAGCCTGCTTAGGTCACCACCCATATGGAGCCTATTTACAAGGCTTCCCTATGTTTTCCCACCATGTTTTGGTGAGAGATCATTAGATGTCACATCTGGCCTACATTAGCAGATAACATACACATCGAAGTGAGCAGTACTGGTTGCCTGTATCTTCGCTAGCAACAAGGTTAATTAGGCTCGAATTATAGTGGAGCAGATTGATGAGTCGGTGCTCAAGAGGTCCACCTCGATTCCATTTTTGATCTTGATCTATCAACTCTATATTGCATGCAATGTACATATATTACATCATCATGACCACTTGATTTTGACCTTACATACTCTGGATACCAGCCTGATTAAGGCTGATGAGAACCCCGTGGCACTTTAGAGGATACAACCTCCTCCTATGCCTGATACATTTGCTCCAGAGCCACCACATGAGGGTTCGATAGCTGCCCTCACTATCACTCCAGCTACTATGACTGATGTGAGACCCCTTGTAGCCTAAGGCAGTCAATATTGAGAAGGGTCCCACTTTAGCTGCTCCTTTACCAGAGGCTTCTACATCACAAATATCCACACTAGGCATGGTTCACGTGTCCACAATTTCTATTCATGCCATGGCACAAAGGTTATGAGGGACCGAGGCTCAGTTATTTCGGCTCATGCAGCAACTTCGGCTAGGGTCTGCACACAATTGTGGACTCAGAGGAGCGATGCAAGGAATTTGCTATTTCCATAGTTTAAGAGTATATTGCTATGGTGGATGCCCGTATTAATGGCTTTGAGGATTGGGTACAGAAGAGGTTAGCTACGGCCCGACCATCAGATCTGTCAGCCCTACATGATGAGACTGCAAAACATATGGCTAATGTGACTTATCCACTAGTGACATCAATTACAGTTCCAGAGGATCCACCTTTGGAGCCGCTATTAAACGATCCCAAAAAGTGCCCGAAAATGTGTCTCAGAAGTTCCCAAAATCATAATTTCCATGTATTTAAAATTCCATTCATTATTTCGAAAATTTGACTTCATATTCTTGTTCAAGGGATCAAATTAAGTGGGAAATGAGTCTAACCCAAATTTTAGAGTAACCGTATCAAAATCTGAAAATCGCAAAAACGCGATTTAGGAGGATCAACTTTAAAGGGGCATATCTCTTAACACACAATGATCGGGTGGCCGAAAACCTATCAAATTAATTCTCTTTAAATTAGCTTTCCAAAGCGCTTAGTTTCACCTCATTCTAAGTTTGGGTGAAGAATTTATGCCCATTTTCGTAGAACTCGTTTTGTGAAGAAATACAAATTCCAGTAAGTAATCCACATCGCTTTGGCAACACGGACAAGTGTTATTTTGGTCCTATTTTTTTTGACTTCAGTCCAAGACTTTCAAGTTTTGGGCTTAAGGGTTCCCATACTTGAAAACATATGTACTTAACATTATTTCACCCTCATATCATCCTAAACATTCCTCAATTCTCACTCAAACACTTAGATAAATATTTCTCTTAAAATTCAAGTCCCAAAACTCAAGACCTATCTTAAGGATTTTATTCAAGCTTCATGTCTCCATTAAAGTCTTGTTCAAGAACTTCTTCAAAGCTAAGGTATGTGGGTTTTAGCCATTGGGTTCTTCCACCCATGGTGTCTTAATCTATTTTTTACTCAAATTGCATGATTTAAAGTTTATTTACAAATAGGTCTTGCTTATTATGGAATTCACTGCACACTATGTTAAAGCTATGTGAAATTATGACTGTTTTGCTATGTTTTATGCTATAAATTTTTGATCTATTGTAAGATTTGAGGAGGGGTTTTGATGTAAGTTGCTTGAGGGTGTTGCAAGGCGTTGATTGATGGTTTTACAAAAGATTTTCTTGCATGATTTATTATCTATATTCCCTAGTTTTATACTAGCATTACACACACTCTAAGTGTTTGATAAAATGTCTAGTTATGATTTCTTGAGGAATTGAAGGTCCAAACCATGAGATATGATATGATTTACTATATAATGATGAAATGATATTATGTATATGGTAAATTCTATATAAAGTGTTGCAGTAGACTATGCCCAATCTGGGGGGACTAAGAACTCGGATAACCTAGATGGGGGTTTATACTCATCAACCTAGAAAAGGGTTTGTACTTCTCCACCAAGAGATGGGGTGGCATCATTATTAGCCTAGATAGGGGTTTTTACTCATCAACCTAGTGAAGGGTTTGTACTTCTCCACCAATGTGATGGGGCGGCATCATTACCAACCTAGTGAAGGGTTTGTACTTGTCTACCTAGTGATGGAGGCATCATCACTAACCTAGATGGGGGTTTGTACTCATCAACCTAGTGAAAGGTTTGTACTTCTCCACCTAGGTTATGGGGCAGAATCATCACCAACGTAGTGAGGCGTTTGTACCTCACCACCTAAGTGATAGGGAAACATCATCACCAACCTACGAAGGGGTTTGTACTTTCAAAATCTAGCTTGATCTCCTCTACACATATGATATCTTATATGAGCATGAGTTATTGAAGCATTTTTTACTTAAGCATTGATCATACATGCTACATTGTTATATTATGCCTATTCCCTATTGCCTATTGTTATGCATTTCTATTATGATGCTTATCTCTTGTTATATTGCATCCTACATTCTTAGTATATTCAAACGTACTAACACGTACTCTATGCCTACATGATGTTACTATGTAGGAACCAAAGCTCTATTTGGCCATCATCCTCCTCCATGTGGCTAATGGTATCCATTCAAGCTAAGCGGTGAGTCCTCCATTCCGGGGATATTGGTTTCATTCCTATGCTATGTATTAAAGACTATCTTTCCTTTTTGGTATGGTTTGATTATGAGGGTGATCTCGGATGCTTTTCTTGGCCCTCACTTAGTTCTATGTTAAACATTTTTGGACAAGATTTGTATTATGCTTGAGCTTTGATTCACTTATGACATTCAAGCTATTTAAAAGCTATTTAAATATAAGTCTCTACCCTTAGTCATATTTTCCATTGTCTATGTTTCTTATGTTGATTTATCTTATTTCCACGACCAAGGATATGTAATGATATGCTACGAGGCTTATTTGTGGTTCCTTCGGTTCTCCATTCATCGGTCACGTCTAGGCCCTAGGCTTGGGTCATGACAAAGATGGTATCAGAGCACCAGGTTGACAGATCCTTAGAATCCAACACACAACATCAATTAAAGACTTATTCATGGTTGTGCTATGCACCATAACTATGAGTAGGAGGTTATGAGACATTTTATGAAATATTTCCCTTCTTTGTGGTCTATGTCATGCTTTAGAAGTGAAATAGGGTTTTCTCCTCTAACGAATGTTCTTTGCTTTTCTAATTGATCATGCTACTTCGAAGAGGAAGGCAAAGGAAGGTAAGTTGAAGGTTTAGAAGTTGATGGATCTGAGTTTTACTATTTCTCTCATTATTTCTTTTGGTCGCTAATGGGTTTCTTATGTGTTCTAAACTGTGATGTGAACCTTTGGTGTTTACCTCTTGGTTAGATATATTGTTGCTAGAAAGTCCATAGGTATTGTTCTGTGTATATATTGCATTAGGTCTTTTCTTCTGGCTTATTGGGGTTGGCGTGGTGAATTTTGATGTCATACTAGGGATGGAATGGTTGCTTGCATGTTTTGTCTTCATGGATGATAGGACCAGTAAATTAGATCCTAATTCCTTAATGAACCCGCCCTTAAGTGGAAAAGTCTTGATGTGGTGGTCAAGTGATAGCAAGGGGGTAGGTCCATTTCATGTCTTAAGGTACAATTGATCCCTAAGGGGTTGCATTTATCATCTTGTGGAAATCGAAGGTGTTGAACCTAAGTTGTTTTGTTTATAGAATTATTTTTAGTGGTAGATAAGGCCTCAAATGTCCCTTTCCGATATTTTGTAATTGGGGTCGTGTCTTTTGGTTTGACAAGTACACCGGTTATGTCTATAAGTCTCATGATTAAGATCCTTAGTCCCTACTCTAATAGGATTATGGTTGTTTTGGTGATGATATGATAGTTTGTTTCCCTAATAAGGTAGTGTATGTGAGTCATTTGAGAGTAGTACTACAAAGTTTAAGGAATAAAGTTGGATGCTAAATAGGAGAAGTGGGAGTTTGGTTGTAAGAAGTTTCTTTCCTAGGTCGTGTGGTGCCAAAGTGGGAATTTGGTTGTAAGAAGTTTCTTTCCTAGGTCGTGTGGTGCCAATTATGGTATTAAAGTAGACCCTAGTAAGACGAAGGTGATTAGAGATTGTCCTAGACCTTTGAGCCCATCAGATATTAGGAACTTCTTGGGCTTAGTGGGCTAATGCCGGAGGTTGTGAATAGGTTACTTTTTATTACTTCTCCTATGACTTAGTTGACCCTAAGTAAGGCCAATGTTGTGACCGACGTTTTGAGTAGGGTGATTTGATAGGTTCAAGAGTTGCTATCTCTTGTGTGATTCCTTTGTGCTAATAGGATTCATGTGTGTGTCCCAGATGGTTGCGTGAGTCTGTAGTGGCTAGAAAAGATCTATAAGGTTTCCTTATGTTATCATTGCGTCGAGTCTTGTCTTGTGATCTCGGTTGGACTTAGTTTGAGGTTCTGGACGTCTTAGGGTAGTTTGGGCTACTTGCATAGCATGCTTCCAATGAGTGTAGAACCTGTAAGGTTGTCTATGATGGTTGAGGAGGGTCGAATTATTCGGTCAACTACAATGGGTTAGTCACTTCTCCAAGATTGATCTTTGGTATGGGTTTTGTCCCCAAGTGAGAATGACGGTATGTGATATCCCTAAGTGTCTTTTTTGGACTAGGAATAAGCATTATTAGTATTGATGGAGTTGTTTGGTTAACTTATGCACTAGTGGTGTTTGTGGTTTCTTGAATAGGGCCTTAAAACCCTACCTTGACATGTTTTCAGTGGTCCTTAGTAATGAAGTATTGATTTATTTAGAGCTTGTGAATTATTTGGGGATAGTATTACAAGTCTTGGAGGATGAGAGGTTGATTACAAGATATGGTAGGTGGCATTGTGGGTAGCAAGAAGGTGGTCAGAATTTATTTAAGGATTATGGTATGAGTGTGCATTAGTTTCTCCAGTAGGACTAGTGTTGTGATTGGTGCTCTAAGTAGTCTGGTGTGTATGGATAATGGTGGCAAGGAGGAGACTAGTGGGGTCCATCATTTGGCTAGATTGAGGGATTAGGATGGAGGAAGTTGAGCATGGTGGTGTAGTATTCTTGATGGTTCTAAATCTTCTTTGATTAAGAGGTCTAGATTAAGCAAGACCTTGATTCCGTCTTATTAGAGTTAGAAGTTTTGGGTCCAAAGAAGGTAGAGTGGAGGTAGTCTCCCTAGGGTGAGATGGTGGTTCGTGGCGACAAGTGGAATAGGTGTGGTTAAGGTTGAAAAATGAGTTATGGTTGTGAGTCCTTATAGGATGAAGAGAGAAGTTGGTAAGGTTGCATAAGTTTGGGGATTGCCTATGGATAGGGGTTTGGTTAGTCCAGTTCTTCATGCTTCCAGGTTGATGGGATGTGTTGGTGACTCTAGTACTATATCACTCTTTGAGATTGTGGATGATGTGGAGGATAAGTTTGGTTTAGGGAAAGGTCCCGGTGGAGGTGTTGGATGGATGAGTGGAGAAGTTGATTAATGAGAAAGTGGTGTTCATTAAGGCCCTCTTGAAATGATCACCAAGTCAAGGGTGTCTCCAAGGAAGCCGAAACGGTCTTATGGGAGCGATATTCATGCCTCATTCACTCTAATTAAGCCTAAGATAGCGACTAAGTCATTCTTGTGATTCCAAGTCCTATGTTTCAGCCCCTATGTCATTCATATGCATTCATGTTTAAGTTGGCAAGTTTATGATGATTTTACACTTATGTTGAGATTTGAAAATGGTATTTTAAATGTAATGTTGCATTCTTGTTGGGGCTTATTTGTTTATGATCACTCTTGTCTTGTATGTTTCTTTTACATTCGGGGGCAAATGTTCCCAAGGGGGAGACATTCAAACGATCCAAAAAATTGCCCGAAAATGTGTCTCGAAAGTGCTCAAAATTGTAATTTCTGTGTATTTGAAAAATCTGTTCATTATTTTGAAAATCTAACATTATATTCTTGTTCAGGGGGTCAAATCGAGTGGGAAATGGGTCTAACCCGAATTTTAGAGAAACTGTATCAAAATCCAAGAATCGCAAAAACACGATTTAAGAGGGTCAACTTTAAAGGGTCATATCTTTTAGAACGAAAAGAACTGGGTGGTGCACGACCTATCAAATTAAAGTTCTTTCAATTAGCTTTCCAACGTAGTTGGTTTCACCTCATTCCAAGTTCAGATGAAGAATTTATGCTCGTTTGCCATAGAACTCATTTGTGTAGAAATGTAAATTCCAGTGAGTAATCTGTGACGCGGACTAGTGTTATTTTGGTCCTGTTTTTTTTACTTCGGTCCAAGACTTTCAACTCTTGCGGCTAAGGGTTTCCATACTTGAAAATACCTATACTTAGCCTTATTTCACCCTCATATTATCCTAAGCATTCTTAAATACTCAGTCATATAGACTAATATTCCTCTCAGGATTCAAGTCCTAAAACTCAAGACCAATCGTAAGGATTTCATTCAAGCTTCAAGTCTCCATCAAAGTCTTCTTCAGGAGCTTCTCCAATGCTAAGGTTTGTGGGTTTTAGCCATTGTGTCCTTCCACCCATGGTGTCCTTATCTCCTTTTTACTTAAATTGCATGATTTAAATTTGATTTACAAATGGGTCTTGCTTATTATGTAATTCACTGCACACTACCATAATGCTATGTGAAATTGTGACTGTTTTGCTATGTTTTGAGCTATAAATCTTTGATCTATTACATGATTTGAGGAGGGGTTTTGATGTATGTTACTTGAGGGTGTTGCAAGGTGTTGATTGATGATTTTACAAAGGATTTTCATGCATGATTTCATCTCTATATTCCATGGTTTTATACTAACATTACACACCTTCTAAGTATTTGATTAAATGCTTAGTTGTGGTTTCTTGAGGAATTGAAGGTCCCAAGTATGAGATATTGTGACTGACTATATGATGATGCTAGCTTATGTATATGATAAGTTCTATATAAAATGTTGCATTAGACCATGCCCAACTCGGGGGGACTAAGAACCTGGATAACATAGATGGGGGTTTGTACTCATCAACCTAGTGAAAGGTTTGTACTTCTCTACCTAGTGATGGGGCAGCATCATCACTAACCAAGATAGGTGTTTGTACTCATCAACCAAGAGAAGGGTTTGTACTTCTCCACATAGGTGATGGGGTTGCATCATTAGCAACCTAGTGAAGGGTTTGTACTTCTCTACCTAGTGATGGAGTAGCATCATCACTAACCTAGATGGGGGTTTGTACTCATCAACCTAGTGAAGGGTTTGTTCTTCTCCACCAAGGTAATGGGGTGGCATCATCACCAACCTAGTGAGGGGTTTGTACCTCACCACCTCAGTGATGGTGTGGAATCATCACCAATCTATCAAGTAGTTTGTACTTTGGATATCTAGCTTGGTCTCTTCTACACATATGCTATCCTATATGAGCATGAGTTACTTAGCATGTTTTACTTAAGTATTTATCATACATGTCATATTGTTATATTATGCATATTGCCTATTGTTATGCATGTCGATTGTGATGCTTATCTCTTGTTGCATTGCATCCTTCATAATTAGTACATTCAAATGTACTAATGCATACTCTATTTCTACATGATGTTACCATTCAAGCTAATTGGCGAGTCCTCCATTCCTAGGACATTGGTTTCATTCCTATGCTATATATTAAAAACTATCTTTCTTTTTTGGTATGCTTTGACTATGAAGGTGAGCCCGATTGCTTATCTTGGCCCCCACTAAGTTCTATGTTAGAGGTGTTGTTGGACAAGATATGTATTGTGCTTGAGCTTTGACTCACTTATGATATTCAAGCTATATAAACATTAGTCTCTCTCCCCTAGTCCCATTTTCCATTGTCTATGTCTCTTATGTTAATTTATCTTACTTCCACGATCAAGGATGTGTGATGATATGATACGAGACTTGTTTGGGGTTCCTTCGGGTTCCCCATTCGTCGATCATGTCTAGGCCCTAGGCTTGGGTCGTGACACACTATTTTATCTATTTTCTTCAGAGGATCACACACAACATTCCCATGGGAAGAGACCCCTTCTTGAGGATAATGATACTAAGGAGAGGTGTGTGCATCAGAAGACCTCTGAGGTTGATGAGGAAGAGGCAGAAGATGATCTTGGGCGAGTCTTGAGGATGTCAAGAGGAGAAAAAGAGTTAATACAAGCCTAGGAGAATGATAGATTGATAGAAATTGGCTCATCAGGTGCAGCTGTTGTGCAGACTACCCCGTAGGAGGGAGATGATCAGAGGCAGCTCGAGACTGTGTCCTAGAGGTACAAAGATATGTTTCTTTTTGACCCCTTGTATTTACTTTGATTTTGATATTGCACATTGAGGACAACATACAATTTTTATTCAATGGGGTGTGGGTAGTTATAGACTAGGGTGAAGTCTGAGTAGCTTTTGGTCTATAACTACCTCAAATTTTGATCCCGAGGTTTTCTTGCCTGTATTCTTTTTCCTGGTAGATATTTAAGTTTTGTTGATCCGACATGTTTATGATTTCTTATATGATATTTACAGTATGTAGTGGTAGAACATATGGCATGTAGCTTGTTATTGATGTTTTATGAAATATTTTGAAAATTGGTACCCATCAAAGTTTTTAAGTAGTAGTTGTATTGAAACCATGCATTTTTGATTGATTTGTTAATATCTGTTCTAATTAAGCGAGGGCAATTTGATACATGAAGAATGATCTGTGAGTTTTTGTTGGCTATGTGTACAATGCCATGTGTGTGTGAGTTGATTTTGTTATATTCTTGCATTATGAGTTGATTCAGAACTTGCCCTATTACTCTAAGTTGGATTGGAGATTATATGGTTTAGGAAGGGATCTTAGGCCCTTGTTCTTTGAATTAGTCCACTTTTTTCCTAAAATGACCAACCAAGTGAGAATTTCATCCCTTGTTCCAAATATTTGAGCCTTGCATATACCATTACTTTCTTAACACGTGATTAGCCTAACCTTATCTAGTGAAATACCTTGAAATTAGCCCTGGACTATCTTTGAGTATTGTGGCAAAAAGCCTAAGTTTAGGGTAGCTAACAAAAGTGGCCCTAGTTTGGGGAATAGACAGTGTGCACTTTGATATAGGCTAAAAGCCTAAATTTAGGGTGGCCAAGCAAAATGATGTGTGAAAAAGAGGCAAAAGTTGAACATTATGAGAAAACACCCAGAAAAGCTCGAATATGAAGAAACAAAAGGGAGAATAAGGTGGAAATGATTGAGTTGGTAAGGTGAAAGTGTTAAAAAGCATGGTTCAAGGTTGGCCTTTTGTCACTAGTTGTCCGAAATGGCATACCAAAGACCCATGAGCCTACGTTATAAGCTTATAAATTCCTAAAGTGATCCTAACCAAATTAGTCAAAAGTTTGGGTCATGAGTATATGAGCAAGCCTGTGATATCAGTCATCATGCATGAATGCCATTTTTGAGAGTGAGGATGCTTGGACAGTCCCATGATTAAATTCTGAAATCTTCATTTAGTGTTAAAAGGGTCGTCTTTCCTGTGAGAGCATTTGCGTTGCATTTTCAACATTTTACTTGTTCAATGATTATAGATTGTTGATATTCCTTTACTTATCATAGTTTATTCTTTGGTTTGCTAAATAACTATATGATCTAGTTTTGAAAAAGCTGATATAGGTACTTGAATTGGATTTGAGTATGGTATATGTCATTGGGTTGATTGCTATGTGTTGCTGTATTATCTATATAGATTGAGTTGTCGCTTGAGGACAAGCAACAACGCTAAGTTGAGGGCGTTGATGTGCTGTCAAATGCAGTATAGTTGATGCCTAAAAGTTAAGATTTTTTGTGGTCTCAATGTGACTTTTATGATTTTTATGTATTTTTGTGTTTGTTTTTATAGAAAAAGTATGTAGGCACAATTTTGGGAAAAGTTGCAGGTGCTGCTGATTTTTGAGGACATATGAGACCCTCTACGAGTCTTATCTCAATTTACGAGTCATAGAAGTGGTCTCAAGGTGGTTTCTAGTGTTGAAGCAAAAGATGAAGTTTAGCCACAAGAGACCCAATTACGAGTCGTAGTTTCATCTATGGGTCGTGAAGGGAGGTTTCATAGAGATTTCCAGTATTGATCAGATGTGGACCAAGTAATTCAAATAAGGACAATGAGAAGTTGATATGAGTCGTAGATAAGACTATGACTTGTGAAGGTGTTTCGTATAAGTGAAGTCCAAGATGTAGGAGGCTGACCACGAAAGCTTGATTATGGCTCGTAAGCCTAGTTACGAGTCATAACTGCGACCCATATCATGCACCGACCAATTTTTAGAATTAATTTAGGGAGTTAGTTGTAAATACTATAAATAGAAAATACTAGGTAATTTAAAGAAGTTTTGAGTTTTTCAGTTATTGTACAGAGAGAGAAGCTGAGAATATAGTATAGAAGAAGAAATTAGAATATTTTTAGAGTTTTAGTTTTTGAGACTACATTTTTGAGAAGAGATTCACTTGTGGATTAAATTCAACTTTCAATCTTATGATTCTCAATACACATTGGGTTTTATTTTTCCTCAACCTTCTTGGGTAAGTGATTAACCATGTTTTCTCTATTCTTTGTTTCTTTATTTTCCAAAGTTATGAGTAGCTAAACCCATAACTTGGGGTAGTGGGGAACCATGAGATCTAACTTCGAAAACCCGGATGATTTGCAATTCTTAGAATGGGTATTCGTATGTACTAATTATTTCTCATCATTTCCAATGTTTTCTAGTAGTGGTCAACATTAGAACTTGCCTAGTGTTACCTTTCCAATCCTGGTGGTAATGAATAGGAAAAGAGAATGATTAACAGAATACTATGGGTAATGGTTAGTTTAGCATACTATGGAGATGGGCCAAGTCCCATAGTGAAATTCAACCATCACCTTTGACCAAAAGGTTGGAAGAAACTAAATTACCATCCTACATGCAATATTCTAACTTTGAATTATGATATCCGAGGATGTTAAGTTAGTGAATCATGGGGAACACAATACCCAAGTTGCTTTCCATTATTGCTTGTCTTCCAGTTTTATTTGGTCTACTTTAATTTCCTATTGATCGTTGCTAACAGCCCCCCTTTTTTAGAGATTAATTTAGTTGATTCTTGAATTCATTATAGGTGAACCAAGTTGCAAAGTCCTGTTATCCCTGTGGGTTTCGACCCTAACCTTTGTTAGGTTTATTACTTTGACGATCGCTTCTACTTCAAAAAGAGGTGTATCCTAAGCAGTGATCATGAAGTTCCAGTTTCAAGCTGAGTCTGGTCATCCCCCTCCTGCGAGGTAGTCTCCTCAGTTGTGGTGCACTATTCGGAGGGGCCAATACCTCTCAATTGTTCATGCTCACGAGCTAGCCTCATCTCTGCGTCATGCCTTGACTCCCTCAAGGCATGCTCGAGATCTTTCTCCTCCGCCCTTGCATATACACATCCTTCTATCGGATGCTCATTTGCGGAAGGTCTCTTCCCAAGGGAAGAATCGTTACGCTTGTCGAGAGAAAACAAATTAAGCATCGACATCAGAGATGTCTCCTCTAGCAATGTAACTTGTGTCACAAGTGATGTTGTCAAGTCAGCCCTAAGAGTCTGGATCTCTGTCTTTATGGCTGTCAAATCTGAAGGCCAGGCCTCGACCAATCTCTTCTGAAGCCGCTCCACAAAGGCATCAATTCGGGTATCCACTGCAGAAACACTCTCCTGAATAGTAGTAATGGTGAATGCCAGCTCTACTCCTCTGAATCTACAATAGCCTGCCGGACCGATGGCCTAATCTGCTGAACAAGCTAAGTCAACTATGACTTAGCATATGATAGTCTCCACAACATGGCTTGAATAGAAATGGTGGACACATAAGCGATGACCGTTGTAGGAGTTTGTGACGTAGTGGCCTCTAGTGTGGTAGCAACAATAGTGGGACCTCTCTCCTCATCTACACCACACTATGGGGGCCTCTCCTCAATAGTAGTAGTAGTGGTGGTGGTGTCAATCTCTGAACAGTCAAGCGGTGGCACCTGACGAATATCTCTAGCAGAGGTGAAGGCTGTGCGTGTCGGAGTGCCACCGGGTTCTCGTTAGCCTTTATTAGGCTGGGCTCCAAATTATGGTAGATCTCAACTAACTGGTCGATCTAGTGCCAAATCTCAACCCTAGATTCGACACAGATGATGTACATCAAAACTGGAAGTAGGATGGAGGTGGCCCTCTTTAGTGCAGACTTATGTATCGGCTCCACGATGAGTCGGGCCCAATCTATGTCATAACTAGCCAAGATGCTGGAAACCATAATTGCACACTTTGGTGTTAGTATATTATCTACCAAGGTCTGTCGTATGTATGATATAACAATGGCCCACCAAAATTTAGCGAGGAAGCTAAGGGAAGCCTTCACGATCAGCTCCGTGTGGGTGGTGACCCAAGCAGGCTCCGTACCCTGCTCTTCTATATGATTGGCCATCCATCTCAATAGTGTGGTTTAAAGCTTAGGATCCTTCATAACCAATAAGTTCCTAGCCTACCCCAACCAATAATTAAACTTCTCTGTAGATCTGAAGGTACGGTAATCGAGATCAAAAAGCATACGACGAATGGTCTCCTCTGAAATATTGACTAGCCGACCTCTTTCTTGTGTCTCTATGAGCCTGGGATGAGTAATAGGTTTCTTCCCCTTATAAGAATGTGTTGAATGGTGGTTACGATGCATAGAACACCCTCACCAAAACCTGGGAGTACCAACCAAGTGACTCTGTCAGCCACATGAGCCCATAATATATCATCATCTCTTGTAGACCTGGGACAAGGCTAAGGCCATTTGAGATCACCCTAGGCTCCTCATACATAGAATGGATAGGCTTGCCCCACTCATTAGGTTGCATGCCCTCTCTAAAAATCTCATCCATGCCCTCGAGGCACCACCGGTTCGCATGGGCATCTAGTGCTGATGAAGAAGTTAGTATGACAGAGGTCTCAACATCTTATCGATCCTCTAAGCCCTCCTAAAAACTTGACTGCTCTCCTGATTGCATCATCTAGGGCATACTACTGCCACTCTTGTCACTACCTTCTTCTTCAGACTAGGAAGGATTATCAACTTTAGCCTGAGTACGCCTAGCTTTGGTTGTGGTTGCGGCTGCTTTGGTTTGTTTTATCTCAGTCTCGGGGTCTGGTGAGACATCGAGGATCTCTAGTGGCCCACTCGGCTGAGGGGTCTGCTCATCATCACTAGGATCATCCCAGAGCTTTCTCTTAAAGGCCTCGATCTTTGAGCGATTTCCTTTCGGGGCTATAGTACCTAAAACATAGACATAAACACACTATGGTTAGCCATAAGTATCAAGATTTAAAATGCAAAATGTTATTTGAATCAGTTGCGAAGGGTTCTATGAAAACCCTTTACGAGTCGTAGAGAGCACTACGAGTCATAAAGTGCACTTATAGATAAGTGCATCAAAACAAAATTGGTCACTAGAAATGTCTATGAGACCTAGGTATGACTCATTAAGTGGTTTAGGAGTCATAGACTGGGGTCGTATAAAACTCTAGCGAGTAATTAAAAATCGACAGGGATCTACAAGTCGTAAAGTGATCTATGACTCATAGAAAGTCTCATATGATGAATGCTTAGAACATAAAGTTTATGCAATTTCACACGAGGGGAAATTATGACTCTTAGATTTCTCTGCGGATCATAAAAGCCTCTCATGAATCGAAAAGTTCAGGCACCTGATTTTCTAAGCCCATCACACGAACCTCAAAGAACATTTCAATGCTTAAATCTATAGACATCAAAGCAAGAATACACACCCACATGATTAGCACACAACAACCATTACCCATAACAATTTCAACATATATTCAACATATCAAAATGATCTAGCAGCAAATACCCTACAATTCCGACCATCTGATTTTGACTCAAACAATATCATGATCCTGTGTTATCAATAACCAATTTACAGTCATAATCTATTCAATACCATTTAATCAAACGTGGTGGATGATCCCACATTTATCAATACCAAAGCTAAATATACCCAATTTCCCTAATCTATTAAGCAATTAAATCATGGGCAACCCTAATTTCACATTCACAATTTAAATTCAACAAGAATTTCATTCTTAAACACCAAACCTATCATAATTGTCACGTCAAAAAATTAAGAACAAGGAAAATATATAGATTAACATTAAATCTAGAAACATACAAAAATAGTGATTAACTTGAAGGAGAGAGAGAAGGTGAATGAACACAAAACCCTAAGTGCCATCTCACCGAAAAATAGTTAATGATGATCAGAAATTAGAGGGGAAGAGAAAATTTAGGTGATTTGAAGTCAATTAGGTCAAAAGTGGGGTCAAATAATTTGACCCCTCTTTTATACCTACCAAGTTGACTATGAAAATTATTGGGCCTGTTTCTACGAAACCCCTATGAGTCACAGATGGATCTACGACTCATAAGTCATGGTCTTGTAGAACCCTCAACACTTAGCAAAATTTCAAAAACTTACCTGAGGTCTATGAACCTCATTCATGACTCGTAGTTTGATCTACGAGTCATAAAGTTGGCTCGTGGAGTGGAGTGTACATTTCTTTTGCTTACTAGAACTTTCTATGAGATGAGGTATGAGTCGTAAATCACTCTACGACTCATGGAACCAGTCATAGAAATTGGACCTGATGCTTTTTTCAGCCAAATTTGCTGACTTAGTCCTGTACTTGCATGCTCTTCATGAAATACATAATTACCTAACATACAACCAACCCAATGTCAAACATTGCAATCAAAACAAACAAACATAACTGCGTATGAATCCAGAAACTTAAAATAAACCTAGAACTATGCAATAAAATAAAATCCTTATGTTACCTCCCAAGTAGCGCCTGATTTATTATCATGGAACGACTTAGCTAGCTTAAGTAATCAGAATTCCTCAAGCTTTGGTGAATCCTTTTCACCAAGGGCTTTTTGAATCTGCTCTAGTTGCATTGATAAAAGTCAAGACTGAGTATTTAGCTGTTGAATGGCCACAGAGTGTTGGTCATCTCTGAGGTTTAACTTGGCAATGTTGGATTTGATATTTTTCAATGTCTTATCTTAAGTATCTGCGTTCTTTAACAACTTGTCATAATCCCCTCAATTCTTGAGTTCCTGTCTCCCATATCATAATTGTGTGGGGATACATTTGTTTGATTAGAACTCATATCAACAGTTCTTACACAATCTATTAGATGTCTATTCCTAGGCTTTCACTCATGGTTGGATTTGACTACTATGTTCATGTGCTCAAGCATTTCTGTGAATGGTGCACTACAAACTGACCTCCCAAGAGGGAAACAACACATGCTTAACTATTAGCATCTAGAGCTCGATAGAAATTCTCCACCAGGACATTCACAGGAATCTCATGGTCTGGTGTATTCCTTAAGCATCTATTCAATCGCTCCGATGTATCAAGGAATGAAACACCAGGGAATTGCTTGAAGTGATTGATCTGGTCCTCCACTTTAAACCTATTTGGTTTGATGAAGTACGTTGCTAAGAAATCCCTCTGCATATCCTTTTTAACTGGTGATCAAACTCTGCGGGAGCTCAAATAGCCATAATGTAGCATTGTCTGTAAGAGATAATGGGAAGACATAAAGTTCCACAGAATTCCTAGACAGATTTTGTGTCCCTACCACACTCTTACAAACAAATGCCACATTGTCCAAGTGGCTATGATATTCTGATGGTAAGCCCGCAAATAACCCACGGTTCTCAGCATCTGAAGTAACCTACTAGAGACTGTTAACTTTGTGTCTGCAGGTAGTGGTGGCAACACAATAGCTCCAGTCATATCCATAGCTATAAAATTTAACATGTACTAATTCCACCGATAAGCATTGTCATTGAAATCCTGAGGCTATGGAATGTCCTCCAAAGAAGGTGGGTTCTCATTCCTATCATCATCATTATTAGCCCAATTCAAAGCTGCATTGGCCACATTATTGGCATTTTCTTAGGCCATTCTTCTTACGATTCATTGGATTTCTAGATCAAATGTAGATAAGAGATTGCCTTAAACCCGAGTGTTGGTCATACACTACTAGTATACCCTTCAAAGAAACAAAAACATAAACAAAAGTAAAATACAAGGAAACTAAGGATTGACAATAGACAATTACAGGTGAATTCAACTAAGTCTAGTCATACTCTATGATAACGGTGCTAAAATCTTTGATCACGCCCATGTTACACCTAGAGGATAAAATAGTCATTGTCAAATGTAAAAACTAAACTAGGTTAGGGTCAAATCCCACAGGGAATACATAGAATCATGAGAATTCACAAATAAGCAATTCAAGTAATTAAATAATTCAATTCCCTGAAGGGTTTTTTTTGAAATAATTGATAAGAAACTAAAATAATCTAACTGAAACTAGAGAAAATCAACAATAAAGAATAACTAGGGCATTGTGTTCCCCATGATTCACCAACTTAGTATCCCCAGATAACCCAATTATAGGTCAGAGCACAATATGCAAGATAATGATTTAAATTTTGCCAAGTCCTTTGGTCAAAGCTGATAGGAAAATTTTACTATGTGACTTGGACCATCTCCATAATGTGCAATACTAACCATTACCTATAATCCCAATCAACCTCCCCTTGGCCCGTTTTGGTTGATTAGACAAGAATACATCATCAAATACTGTTAATCAATCTCTTGTCCTATTCATTACTACCTTGGTCTAGTAAGTAATACTAGGCAAGTTCTAATGTTGTCCACCACTAAAAAACATGCAAAACAAAGATAATTGATTAATACATGCAAATACCCATTCCATGAATTGCAAATTATCTGGGTCTACTTTGTTAGATCTTCATGGTTTTCACAACCCTACTTGTAGATTTAGCTACTCATGCTATGGATAGATGAAGAAATTGTGAATTGCGAAAATATAACCAGACACTTACCCAATTGAATTGAGAGTCAAGAAAATCAAAAATTGATTGAAAATCACAAGATTTGAAGATCAAATTAATTCACAAGTGTATTCTCTCAATTTTCTCTCTATGTATTGTATTCTAACTCTAATTATAATGAAACTGACAACTCTCCCTGAATAATGACCTAAAAATACTAATTATAGTAATTACAATTAAGTCCTTAATAAAATAAAAAAATTAGTTGGTGAACTTTATGAAAGGTATTTACGACTCGTAATTTGATTTATGACTAGTAATCGGGGTCTCATAATTAGCTTTTGGGATCTTGGACTTCTCTTCTACGAACCATGTTCACGACTCGTAATTTGATTTAACTTATATTTCAGACTCGGGCTTCAACTACTTCAAATTATCCCTCTTTGAAAATCTTCACAAAACTTGTCTATATGACTTGTAGAATGCTCTACACTCGTATAGAGGTTACGTATAGCTAATCTTTAGATATCATCCTTCACTGAAATTTGTCACAAAACTACCTCTATGGCTCGTAGAATATTTTATGACTTGTTGAGTGTCTCGTAATCACCAAAAATCAAAAAACTCCGTAATTTTTCCCCAAGTCATAACCAACCCAGTTTTCAGCAAAATTAAACACAAAAACACATAAAAGCCGTTAATATCACATTGAGAACCCATAAAATCTTAAGTTCATAGCATCAAACGTGTTGTATTTTGAAAGAATATCACTACGATTATGGAACAATAAAGAATAAAAAGGTAGAAACTAGATCATCCATAACCCTAGGAAAGTGTGCATGTATGCATTAATTTTCTTTTTGTTTAGAATGCTTTTTAATGGTGGCCAACATTAGAACCCGCCTAATTCTTACTTACTAGATCAAGCGGGTAATGAATGGGATAAGGGATGATTAAATAGATTCGATATGATCCCTCTTGTTTAATCAACCTAACCACTCAAGAATGGTTGTACTAGAACAAAAGGTAAGGCTTAGTAATGCAACACTACGAGGATTGATCAAATCGTGTGATGAAATTTGTTTCTCTCCTAGATCAAAGAGTTAGGCAAACATAACTTACCAATTCTGCATGCTACACACTAGAAAAGGTCACAATTATCAAGCTATAATGAGGTAGGAATTCATGGGCAACACAATACCCTAGTTAATACACTTATTGATTTCACAACACTTGTTTTTCATACATTTGATTATAGTTTAGGATTACTTCTTGAATTTTACAAAACCACCCTTTTTGGATGATAAGTAGATTAATTCAATTTAATTGCTCATAATTACTTCAGGACTAAACCTTATTCCTTGTGGATCGACCCTAACCACGATTAGGTTTAATATTTTGAATGCGATCGCTTATACCTTCATTAAGAAGAGTAATTTGGCTGATATCAAAATTTTGTCACTATTGCTGGGAATACAAATTCTAGACTAGTTTAATTAGGGCGATTTGTAAATTAATTCTTATTTTCCTTATTTTAACCTTTGTATTGTTTCATCATACAGGTGTAATGTATACCCAATACTCATGGTCGAGGCAATCCCTTGATTCAATTCGACTTAGAGATCCAGAGAACATAAAAAAGAATGTCCCAAGAAAATGCTTCAAATTATCATGAAAATCTTGCACAACATCTGAATAATGATAACCCATCGTAACCTGAGGATGTGAATCCACTACTGCAAAATCTTTAAGCTACTACTGATATATGGAATCAATATAGGCTTGACCCTAAAAAAGTAGATGTCACCGAAGCTATTATGTTACCGCCTTATCGGATGACATGAAATTTGTCATTTTGAGTGGGATGTAACAAATGCTGCAAAATAGATGGTTATACGTGAGGTTACCATCAGAATATTCGCATAACCATCTATGCAATGTCATCTTCATCTATAAGTGTATGATAGGAAACAAAAATCTTTCCATGGATGTTATTGGGCTCCATATCTTCCTATTGTCTCTACCAGGCGAAGCGATAGTATAGTTATCCAAATTTCCACAATCACCAGTTTGCTTAAATGCATAAAACCATTTTGGAGAGGTTCTTTCCAAGGTCAAAAAAGCTAAAGAAGAAGGATTACATCAGCAACTTTGAGCAGTTGGATGTTAATTCAATCAGTACAACATGGGAGAGATTTAAAAAGTGTTTGAGGAGTGTTCTAGCCCATAAGATCATTGATGATTCCTTGGTGGAGATTTTCTATCATTCACTGGATGATACTTGCAAAGATGTGGCTGACATAATAACAAGTCACTCATTCTTAGATTGTCCATTTCTAGTTATAGCTGAATAATTGGAAAAGGTGGTAAAGACGGTTGTGCATGGAGTTCGAGAGACAAGTTGACTACTAAAAGCTCTTTCTCATTTAGAATGAACTCAGAGAAGGCCGAGATCAAGGAAGAGATGATGTAAGAGTTGTCTTAAATCTGAAGTAATATGGGTTTGTGATGAAAAAAAGTCACGAATGAGCAAATGCAGTGAATCATCAGCCTATACGAGCACCCATTTATGAGGCACCCTATTATGAGGAGGATACTTGCTTTGTGACTTATCAGATGACTGGTTTCCAAACCAATGCCCAAGGGACAAATCAGGACTATTTGCACCAAGGTAAAGGGAATCTAGGTCGGAAATTCAATAGAGACAATGCATACAGAGACAATAATCGAGGTGGTAATTGTGAAAATATAGGGAACAAGATAGAATGGTAACTGGGACACTAAGATAGGTATAAAAATTGTTTGTATATACCACCAGATAATCATGATTCTATTGTTAGTAATTCGTGGATTGAGGAGATGTTCGATAGACAGTTGAAGAAGGATGACGTACAAGATAAGATCTTGAATGGGATGAAATATGATATCTTAAGAATTAATCATAAGGTTTAGTCTCATTTTGTGGCTTTCAAGTAGCCGGAGCAACAATTTGGTTAGATAACTACATAGTTAAACTAGCTCAGAAGGGTATATTCCCAAGCCACACAGTGCAAAATCTAAAGAATTATGGGCAGTGTATGGCAGTGACAACATGAGGAGGCAAGTAGACTATTGACTCATTGATGCTGGTAGATGATGATGAGGTTCAAGAGGAGACAATAGAGAGAAAAAATAAAGAGATTGGAAATGCTAAAGCCAATTATGGGGTGAACGATGAAGTGGAGACACCAAATAAATTGAAACCCATACCTAGGCCTCCACCTCCTTTCCCTCAGAGACTCAAGAAGAAGGAGGAGGAAGGTAAGTTTTAGCAATTCATTTCCATATTAAAGTAGCTAACTATAAACATTCCTCAGATCGAGGCATTGGAAAATTCTCGAGTATGCCAAATTTATGAAAGACCCAAGTGACGAAGAAGAGGATGGTGAGCCAAGAGCTCTTGAAAGAGATTCAGCATTGTAGTATTATTGAAATAAGCTCCTTAGTGGAGAAGAAAAAGGATTCATGAGTCCATATTTCAGACTCATTTTGAGATGAAATTTCAAAAAAATGTTGCCCTTAGTGTACTAATAATTCCAATTGGTAACAAATATGCATGCACTATGACATGAAACAGAGTTAAATATGTGCAAAAAGACAAGACTTCATGGATCTTGGAAACTGGAAAAAGTTCTAAAAGGCGGTGAAAATTAGTGTCGCCGACATCCTCAACGAATCGCCAAATGCTCATGGAGATCGCCTAACTATGCTGCAACTAAGTTTCTCAGCCACGTCAAGAGTATGGTTAGGATTGATGTCATAAAGCATACTCTGATACGCCGAACTGCATAAGTGATCACCTAAAGTTGCAACACCCAAAGCTCAAAACACTGACATAAAGGCGATAAAAAGAATATTTTGGTGCATCGCCGAATTGGAAGGGCAGAGAAAAGTGTCATCGTATAATCTTGTAGTGTAAAAAGCCTCATGAAGATGCACAAGAAAGTGGTCAAGTGCATATTTGACACATAGACGGAGTTCTCAATGATGGTCGGCCTTGACCATCGAATCATATTTTGCAGCACAAATATTCACACATTTGCACGGAGTATATAAGCAATTTTAAAAAGGACATGATACATCATCTATTCATTCCATATCAGAACAATTACATAGTACTAGTGGTACATAGAACTTTCCTCTTAGAGTACCAAGAAGGCTACGATTTTAAAGCTTTTGGGTAGTAAATTGGAGAGGATTAGTTGGTGATAACCACTAATTTGCACTTAATCTTCTTGCCCATGACTTCTGCTACTATGTATGGTTATCAATCTTTAATTTCTAACATGTCTGGCTAAAACCCCCATGTTGGGGTGTGCTTTTGATATGGGTCTTTAATTTATTTAATGGGTTTGTGATACCTTGACTTCTTTATGGTTGATTTTATGTGAATTTATATTTGTTCTGAAATTTAATGTATGCATTTTAAGGTTGCAAACTTGGGGTTTTGTTTTGGATTTTTGATTGTTCCTTAGTTGGGATTATTAGTACATGGAACAGATGTAATGTCCAGAAACCTTATGGGGTTTCAGTTGATATTCACATTCATGGAGTCAATGGCCAAGGTAGTAGGTGTTTTGCTCGACTTCTTAGGCCAACAGTGTCCTTGACGGTTCGCATGTGATATCTGAGTTGATTCATGCAAAACATCCATATATCATGAGTGATTTGGGTTACAAGCAACCTAGCCTATTTATACATCAACACAATTAGTCAAGTATCTAGACACATTTGTTAGATTACTACTCATATTTGCACATCCCCAACATCATCTCATAATAATTGTTTAATTTGATAATTAGAACTAGTTAGTTGAACGCTATTTTGTTTATCATAACCCCTCCAGATCCTATAATCACTTGGTCTAATGAGTCACTTCCGCATTGAAAAGTGATTCGTTAAGGGATTGATGCCAACCTCTAAAGTTTGGTTATTATGCTGATGATGATTAGCCCTTCAGCCTTTGAGTAGTCGGGTAGAGCGACATCAAAGATGGTGCTATTTCTAGGGAATTGCGTGTTCATATTAGAAGAGTTTGATGAGCTTCCTACCTGTAGTTAGAATTTTATTACTATTTTCTTGTTATTTTTGTTGTTGAGGGTGGTTGGTGTAAAACAAATCACACTAAATAGGGAAGGTAGCTAGTAATGAATTTAAAAAGGGAAAAATATGAAGTGAGTGCAAGAAAAACAAATATATTCCTAAATTGTGAGCTAAAAAATGGAAAAGTGTGTGAAAAATAAAAGACAATGAGTTGAAAAACTTGAATAAGTCACCCAAAGAGGTTTGACATAGGAGAAGGGAAGAAAAAGTTGAAAATGTCAGTGTTGATAGGGCTAAAGTGTAAAATAGTGCAATGTATAGGAGGTCCATTAGTCACTATGTTATGAAAATATCACAATGAAGCCCCTTTAAGCCTACATTACAAGTTAAGAAAGTTCTATAGTGATCCTACTCCAAGTAGTCAAAGGTCATGATCATGAGTATAAGGGTAAACATATGGTATTGTCCACAGAGTTTGTATATCTAATATCAGTGTGAGTGATTTTGCTAGTCCCATGTACTGACTTTGAACATATCATCATTAGTGAGATATGGGACATCTTTTCGTGAGATCACTTGGGTTACTATGTTGATTCTAGGTTGTTCATTGATTGTTGCTTTTATTTGATCTCCTTGCTTGCCATAGTTGCACTGTCGTGTATTGATCTATATGAGTTTTTTTGGTTAACTGTCTGATATGCACTAATATATTTGATTGGGTATCTTTGATGGGTTGAGTTATGGTGTATGCCATTAAATTGAGGTCTATGTGTTGCTATAATACTTATATAGATTGAGTCTGTCTCTTGAGGACAAACAACAATTTTAAGTTAAGGGTGGTGATGTGCTGCTAAAATACGACACTTTTGATTCTAAAACTTAGAATCGTGGCTTATTCCATGAGCCATAGGATGTATTCGTGGGTTAGATCTAGTGAATGACCGATTTTTAGATGTTAAAGGTACAAGTTGTCAGATCAGCCGTAGGATCATTTATGGCCATATGTGTGTGTTCGTATACTGAAGATCAAAAAATTTTCTAAGTATTGAACTCTTATTAGACAAGGTCTCCTACATGTCGTAAGTCAGATGATGCGTCGTGGATAAGATTATGCTGGGAGGATTAGGATTTTGAAGATCTTCTAAAGAGTCATTAAACGAAACCCCTTAAAGGTCATAAGTCAGAAGATGGCTTGTAGGAGGAGTTTGTAGGTTAAAGAAGGATGTTGTTCAGTGCAGGATACAAAGCGCAGTACGGGGTGTGATTCCATCTATGATCCATATCCTTGTCCATCAGAGTTGTTGATTCCAATTTTCCTATTTCACTTCGGGTTTGGTTTTTACCTATTATGAATAGATTTTTTTAGTTATTAGAGAGGAGGATGAACGAGACATCTGTCAGAACATTGAGTCTTTATTACTTGTGATTATTTTTGACGTTACATTAGTTTTATTAATTTGTCATTTCTTATGGAGATTTTGGATTTATTGTTCTTCAATTCGTTATGTAAGTGTTTAATTATGCTATTCTACAACATGATTCTTTCATGTACAATGAGTATGCATAGTTAAATCCACAACTAGGGTTGTAGGAACCATGAAGAAATAACAAGGTAGAAATTGGATAATCTATAATCCTTGGAAATTGTGCATGCATGTATTAACTATCTCTTCATTTAGAATGCTTTTTAAGCATTACCAATATTAGAACTCGCCTAATTCTTACTTACTGGACAAGGGGGCAATGAATGGTTGGAATTATCTAGATGCTACACACTAGAAAAGGTTATGATTTTCTGGCTATACTAAGTTAGAAATTCACAAGGAATACAATACCCTAGTTTAGGATTATTTCTTGCTTTGCAATCCCCCCCTTTTGGGGAGATAAGTAGACTAATTCAATTTAATTGCTTATAATTACTCCAGGTGTAGACCTTATTCTATGTGGGATCAACCCTAACAATAGTTAGGTTCAATATTTTGATAGTGATCACTTATATCTTCATTTAGAGGTGTAGTTTGGGCAATATCAACTCTACATCAAGCTAAGAGGAATCTACATTACTTGATCCTAAACCTATAGGTTCTATCATAGCACGGTGAGAACCATCATTTAACCCCACCCTTTCAGCTCTATCCTTGCATGGTGAGTGTACATCATCAATCTAATTAGATCTAACAGCACACCTTTTTAGGCATAACACATGAACATCATTCCTATGATGGAGCATAGTTAAGGGACCTGAGGATTTATATAAGGACCCTTCTTACAAAAGTCCGCTTGTTGTTAAGTCATATCCCATAGAGTATTTAAATTATGCATATACATAGCTTTCATCTTTGCTCATAGTTCATTCCAAATCATACTTTTATAGCTTTCAAAATAATCAACATAGTCTTTCATTAAAATATTATGTCATAAGAATAGTCCATCTACTTGCTTTCATCATACTGTTGGTAGGCATTCCCACCTTAACATCATCATAAACAATAAGGGTTTTCATTTACCCCTTTAACATAGAATGATCATAGCTTTCATAACATCATCGTTATAATCATTTAAAACATGTTTTTCATGCTTGAGATCATAGGCATAGAAATATGTAGCATTATCATAGGAAACTAGGGCTAAGTATTGGTTCATGGACATTTGAGTGAAAATCATGCAATTGAGGAGTATTCTTAGAGAAAACATGCAATTGAAATCACATTAGATTATTAACAAAGGAACCCACATCAAATCGTTAAGCTATGATCATGCATACTTTGAAATCACAAACTTTTTCTTGAAAATCATATACATCATGAAATTCATCATAATTCATGCATAATTAGTCATAATCTTCATATAGGAGTCATAGTCCAGGCATTGAGAATCATAGCTTAAAAGCCCATAAGAAATCATCTTGAATTTTGATTAAACAAAAAGGAAAGGTTTGGATTGGGCTTCATGGATGAAACTAATCCATGAATAAATACATACCTCACATAGAATCCTTTGAATTGAAGAAGAAAATCTAGAAATCCATAGTCAAACCTTCAATCTGTAGTTTCAATGGAACCATTGACTTAGAGAGAGAATTATTGTGAACCCTTTAGAGAATTTGGGAACTAAAAGCTCTGTATGAGTTAGAATAGGACATTTTAGAGGTTAAGCCAGTTTGGGTAGTTAGAGTAGCAAAAATGACATAGTTTGGGACATAGATTGATTGGAAAAGTCAGAAACCCATTTCATTAAAACCTGTCAGAATCGTCTAGAAAACCCCTCTTAAGGGTCGTGGAAATACCTACGATCCGAACATTGCCCTGTGGAGGAATATACAAGCTGTAAAAGCCATTGTACTGAGACTCTAGACTTAGACAAACTTTTGGTCCCTCCAGGCCTCTACCTAGAGACCTATTGAAGGTCATGGTCTTTATATGGTCCATTTGCTAACTCGTAAGTCAACTTTCATAATTTCTTCAATTTTCCAATTTCACTGGGTACTTTCCACAGTACAAGTACGACCTATGGATGCATCTATGTGCTATAGAGTGTCCCATAAAATCAACCTGTCAGCGAAAATATTAACTCCTAATTTCCTAAGCATATAAGCATGAGGGGTGTTACACCTTGTTCATGTTATGCTTTCATATATTGATACTTTACAATTTCATTTGTTATTCTAGCTTTAGGGTGAGCTAGGAGCATGACCTTGACCCTATAAAGATCTATGATGTAGATTCATATTTTTGACATGTTGTTGTAATTCCCTTAGGGGAATTTATGACACTTGTATTGTTATTTGTGCTTGGTTACTCTCATATGAATTACTTGTTTTACCTTATGTAAGCTTATGATATGAACAAAAGTCTTGGATAGGGCACCTTTGGGTCTCACATTCATCGCGCTATATTTACGCCCTAGGTTCAGGTCGTGACAAACTTGGTGTCAGAGTACATGATTTGAAAGCATCTTAGGGGTTCCAACATGTCCTGTCTAGTACAGTCATGTTCATAGGTGTGAAGTGCGTCACATCCATGAGAAAGAGGCTATGAGATAGTTAGGAAATCTTTGTTTCTTTTGAGATCTATGTCATGGCTTCAAGTTTCTCATTCCTTGACACTAGTCCTTTGATATTTTCAGCAGATGCTACACTACGTGTTCCATTACCTAGGGTTGATGCTAATGAGGACCAACTTCCTCTGACTCATCAAATTCCTCAAGGCTGTCAAGTTGAACAAGTGATTAATGAGGCATTTAGGGCCATTATTACAATGTTGGCTCAAGTTGTTACTTCTCCAAAGACTCCTACGACTGCTTCAAAGGTGAGAGATTTTTCCAGAATGAATCCTCCGGAATTTTATGGTCCCAAAGTGGATGAGGATCCACAAGTGTTCATTGATGAATTCTACAAGGTGGAGGAGATTATGGGGGTATCATTTGATGAAAAAGCCAAGTTGGCGGATTATCAACTGAAGGGAGTTCCTCAAGTTTGGTTCACACAATGAATCTCTGAAAGGGTTAATGAAGGTTCTACAACCCAAAATAGATCGCAACTAAAGAAAGATAAATAAAGGGGAAAACCAACACAACATAACATCAAATATCCCAAAATCTAAAGCCATGAGTACAAGAGCATCTAAATAGCTAGTATGGAAGGTAAATACAACTGTCTCAAATAAGATACAAAACTGTCTCACAACATCTAGTACAAAGTCTTAAAAAAAATAAAGAGAGTCCCAAAGATCCATGATGACTCGAAGTCGGAGCCTCATCGGTAAGATCTAGATGGAAGAAGAATAGCTCTATTAGAGTGATCAAATACCCTATGCGGGTCCTTATAGTCGATTTGCAGGGAGGAAACAAATTAGGGGTGAGTACACCAAAATGTACCGAGTAGGTTCAACAGTCTTGGTAAGACAAATCAAACTACTATGAAACAACGAAGAATACATCATCTCCAAGAAAGGGATTAGTGTATAATGTGAACCTTACATATATCGATAAAATAAAATTGCAATGTCAGTCGAAGATCCAATGCATAAGTATTATATGAAAGCAATGCATCAAGAGGAAATATCATAGATGCTGGTGCAGATGTATACAACTACCGAGCTGGAGCTACAAAGTAGAACCCATAGGTGTCTTATTAGACCATGTAAGAGTTATCTCAAGTGTCAAAAATGGAAGCTGGTGCCGATGACACCTCGACGGACACTGGCACTGATGGAGAGGTCTCTGGTACTTAGCGGACTCTAGCATTGATGATACCTCGATGAATGCTTTCGTAGTTAGAGAGATATAAAGAGAAATATATGTCAATGGCAGAGTATACAGATGTACCACAACAGTAACATGCCTCCGCAGACTCTAGCGCAACTAAAACAGTATACATATATATTACAACAATAACATGCATTGGAAAACTCTGGCACCACTAATAGTATATAGATATAATATAGCAATAATCGGTAAATTACACCATAACAGAAATACTAAGGCATGAAACTCAGGCATAATATATGCACCCAAGGGTTAATATCAAGTGTCACAACTAATACCCAAACCATAAACATATTTTATATTATCTTAATTATATCAATAATCGAGAATGTCAATCATATTGGACCTAACTCATCCCCAGTATGCAAGAATATAAATATTTTGGACCTAACCCATCCCAATTGCTCTCACATGACTCATTTAGTAACATTCTATCTCAAGTCCTCATCAGTTCATCATAATTCAACGCAACCATCAATAGGATCCAGATAATACCACAATTTGTCTAAGCCAGAATCGCTTTCCATCGTCATTTCAACAGAACAACTTAATTGCACAATTATCCATCTAAATCGTACATTTATCATATGACAAGGTCAATAAATCAAATCCAGTCCCAAATGTTTAGCCGAACCTACCTCGATGTCGAAACTTCACTGGAACAAGCTTTAATCAACTCAAATCCTCTAATTGAGCTTCCAAATGTATCAATAACAATCAGCAATAGTGACTACACATCAAAAGAAGCATTTTGATATCCATATAGGCACAATTTAGGCTTAGGGGAAAAATGGTCAGAATTAGGGCTAAAAATAAAATGTCTAAATTCTGGAAATTCACTTCAAAGTTGGATTCTACACGAAAAATGGAGTTCAGGGATGAAAATTCCACTAAAATCGAGTTCAAATCGATAGGGAAATCCTTATTTAATGTTTCAAGATTATAGACCAATAATCCCCAATTTTGGACATTCCAAATCATGAAATTCAAGTCAAAATCAAGATAAATATCATGAAATTTAATCAAAACGATGTTAGGAATGCTTACTCAAAAGATTTCTCCAAACATCCTCTTTAAAAAGCGCCTCAGAAAGCTTGAAATATTTAAAATGGAGTGAAAATGGTGGTTTTACGTCTTTAAAATTAATTCAGCAAAAATGTACTTCACAAAGGTAGACAATTGTCCACGATCTCGGAGAAGAAATAGCCAAATACCTCTGCAAAGGCGATTTGTCCGTAAAGGCAGAGAACCAAAATGGGCTGCACTAAGTAGCTCCAGACTAGTAATTGCCAAAACTCAAAACGGACCCCTAGAACTCATCCAAGCTCGAATTTCACAAATTTTATATGTATTCCATACCATAAACAGAAATCTGAACTCAATAAAATCATCAAAATTTGATTCGAAGGTATCCACGACACATTTACCAATGCAAGTCAATAAAATTGGTTTAAAATTCAAAATACCAAAATTGCCCTCAAAAACTCCAAAAATAATGACGAGACCATTTTTAGTTCTAATTTCACCATCTGAAACTATTGAAACTATCGAAATTCTGATCTGACCTTCCAAACACTGAATGTTGACCAAAGTTAAACTTTGGTTCCAAAAATAACTAAAATCATAACTTTGTGCCTAAACACCTCATTGTAACTCCAAATTCTGTTCTGCAACTTCTTATAATTCAATTTCGACATTTTAGAGCTAATGGAATCGTCGCATCCCTAATCTAGTACAGGTTAAATTTTGTAGCTATGGATATGACGGGAGCTATTGTGTTGCCACTACTACCTCCAGACAAAAAGTTCACAGTCTCTAGTAGGTTATTTCAGATGCTGAGAGCCGTGAGTTATTTGCGGGCTTACCATCAGAATAACCTAGCAAATTGCACAATGTGGCATTTGTTTATAAGAGTGTGTCGGGGATACAAAATTTATTTAGAAATGCTGTGGGACTTTATGTCTTCTCATTATCTCTTACAGACAACGCTGCATTATGGCTATTTGAGCTCTCGCAAAGTTTGATCACCAGTTAAAAAGGATATGCAGAGGGATTTCTTAGCAACTTACTTCATCAAACCAAACAGGCTTAGATGTCTATTCCTAAGCTTTAACTCATGGTTGGATTTGACTACTATGTTCATGTGCTCAAGAATTTCTGCGAATGGTTGCACTACAAACTGACCACCCAAGAGGGAAACAACACATGCTTAACTATTAGCATCTAGAGCTCGATAGAAATCTCCACCGGGACATTCCCAGGAATCTCATGGTCTGGTGTATTCCTTAAGCATCTATTCAATCGCTCCCGCGTATCAAGGAATGAAACACCATGGAATTGCTTGACGTGATTGATCTGGTCCTCCACTTTAAGCCTGTTTGGTTTGATGAAGTACGTTGCTAAGAAATCCCTCTGCATATCCTTTTTAACTGGTGATCAAACTCTGCGGGAGCTCAAATAGCCATAATGCAGCATTGTCTGTAAGAGATAATGGGAAGGCATAAAGTCCTACAGTATTCCTAGACAGATTTTATGTCCCCATCACATGCTTACAAACAAATGCCACATTGTGCAAGTGGCTAGGATATTTTAATGGTAAGCCCGCAAATAACCCACGGTTCTCAGCATCTGATGTAACCTACTAGAGACTGTGAACTTTATGTCTGTAGGTAGTGGTGGCAACACAATAGCTCCCATCATATCCATAGCTATAGCAACTTCCTATAATTCAATTTCGACATTTTAGAACTAATGGAATCGATGGATCCCTAATCTAGCCTCCATAACTCAAAATGACATAAAAACTCACCTTTTCAATAACTTATGCTTTTCAAAAAGACCAAAACTCATATTTTCAACTTTCAAAACAAAGGATTTAGTCCAACCATTTAAATAATTTCAAAATAGGCCCAAAGAAACTTATAAAAGTGAAGAAGAAATAATGTTCATAGATAAAGCCAAAAGTGATAAACCAGGTCATTACATCGTTCATTACTAAATAAAAATTTCATCCTCAAACATGGGTAAAAGAGGAGTACTCGAAGCCTCAAAAAGGCTGGGATATCCACCCCATATATTAGACTCCAACTCCTAAGTGGCCTCATCAATAGAATGATGCCACCACTGAGCCTTCATAGAAGTTATATCTTTGGATCTCAATCATTTAGCTTGCCTTTCCAACATCGCTACAGGTTCCTCTTCAAAGGACAAATCTGGACCCAACTCGGTTGAGTCATAAGAAATAACATGAGACTGATCTAGAATATACTAACAGACATAGAAACATGAAAAACAAGATGACCAAAGGATAGTCTCGGTCGTAAAGCCACTTATAGAGGCTACCTCACCAACTCTCTTCAAAATCTCAAATGGGCCAATGAATATGGGACTATGTGTTGTCGCCCAAGTTACACCTCCTTTTAGAGGATAAAACGGTCACTATAAAGAAATAGAACCTAACCAAGGTATCAATAACCCTTACCTATTAGACCTAGCACGATCTCCCCTTCACATAGTTTGGTTGATTAGATGAGAACACATCAACCTGATCCGGTTAATTAGTCTGTTTTCCTATTTGTTCCTATCTTAATCAAATCCGATTAGTTAATATCTTTTCATATTCATTACTACCTTTGTCCAGTCAGTAATACTAGGCGGGTTCTAATGTCGACCACTATCAGAAAATATGTAAAACGAAGAGGTTAATTAATATATGCATGCACACTTTCCAAGAATTATGAATTATCCGATTTTACATTATTAAGTCTTCATCGTTCCCACAACCCTAGTTGTCGATTTAGCTACTCATGCTTTGTGTAGATACAAGAATTATGAATTGAGAAAATATAATTGAGAACTCACACAATAGAATTAGGACAAATCCAACTTCGATAAGAATCACAAGCTTCAAGATGAAATTCAAATACAAGTGTTCTAAAAAACTCTCTAAAGTCATCTCATTATTTTCTCTCACTAATTACTAAGTTCACTTGTACTATGCAAAAAACTTCTGAAATATAACCTAACAGACCTATTTATAATAAGTAAAATATAAGTCCTAATTGAAATAGGATAACTGGTCAGCACGCTATACAAAAGGGATTCACCGCCGATATTGCATTCCATGGCCCATAATTGAGGTCTCGTATAAAGCTGCTAGAAATTTGGACGTCAAGTCTACAACACCCCTCTACAATTCGTAAAATAGTGTATGATCCATAACGGGGGTTTCATCTAATGAATCTTCAGAAAGTCCCAACCTCTGATCCTCAGGTGACAAATCTTCTCCTACGACTCATAAATAAATCCATGACTCACCTGCATATTCATAGAACCGACTTCAGAAAATAGCCCCTTACTGGGATTGTTCATGAAACCACTTTAGGACCCGTAGAATGATCTATGACTTGTAAAGGGTCTCATATAGCTGCAAAATTCAGCAACTTCTGCACTTTTTCCCAAAATCAAGGACAAACTTGTAATCCTACAAATATAACAGAAAAAGACATAAAACGAACTTACATCGCTTTGAAAACACACAAAATTCCAAGATTTAAGTATCAAAAGTGTTGTATTTCGACAGCGGATCAACACCCTCAACTTAAAATCATTGCTTGTCCTCAAGCAATGGATTCACTCTATATAGATAATACAGTAACACACAGACCTCAACCCAATGACATACATCACATAAATCTCAAATTCATATACCCATACCACCATTTCAAAATAGAATCAGATAGTCATCTAGCAAACCAATACTGGCTAATGCATATGACAACACAACTATAACAAATGAGGTACTATCAAAAATTCACAATTACTAAATAAGTCTAATGCTAACAATGCAATGTAAGTTCCCTCACAGAAAGAAGTCCCATATTTGACACTCAATGAGGTTTTCATGTAAGACCTTGGAACTATGCAAAATCACTCTCCCAAAAGATTTTCATGTATAATACCTAATACCGTAGTCTTGCCACTATACTCTTGACTAAGACCTTCAACTTACTGGACTAAGATAACTTTAGGACCTTCTAGGCTTGTAACATACGCTTAGGGGGGCTTTTTGTATGGTATTTTAGGAACGTCGTGAATAAAGACCCTCCTTGATACTGCATTTTTCTACACGTTTGCCCACCAACTCTATTATTTTCACCTCATTCTCCCTTTGTCCTATTTCAAACTTTTTTGGGTGATTTTTTTTTCATTTTTCAGCTTTTTGCCTTGCTTTTACACTTTAGTTTTCATTTTAACTGGCAACTAAGGCATCACTTATTTTTCTTGCACCCAATACATAATTTTCTTTTTTTCTCTATGTCACTAACGCCCCTTTTTATTTTTGTGTTTCATCTTTACAGCAACCATCCTCAACTTAGGCTTTTGGCCTGTGTTGAGGTGCACAATATCCATCCTCCGAACTAGGCCCACTTCTGGTATCCCTCAACATAGGTTTTTTGCCTCAGTCAAGGTGCACAATATTCAAGGAAGGACCTGGGCTAATTTTAGGATGTTACAACTAACAAGGTTAGGTTAATCAGGTGTTTTTCAAAGAGTAGGTACATGTTATGCTCAAACATTAGGAACAAGGGATATATTGCTCAATAGGTGGTAAGATGCTTTCCTAATCCAATTAATCTACAGTCTAACTTAGAGTAATACGACAAGTTCTGAATAAGCACAAAACACATGAATCATGTTAGATGCCACAACTATTAGTCCTATATGGTACAAATACTATCTTAACATCCTAAACATGCTGGTTCGACAAAAAGTAAATATCTATAGGGGGAGAAGAGCACAGGCAAGAAAACCTCAGGATCAAAAATTGGGGTAGTTATGGACCCAAGCTACTCAGATTTTGCTGAGGCCAATAAGTACCGACACCCCATCGAGAAAGATGTGCATTGTCCCTAATACACACATTATAAAAAAAATAAAGAATAAAGGGATCAAAAATCATACCTGGGTGCCTAAGAGCCAGTATCCACCTTGGATTGCCTCCCAATCAGGGATTGATTTACTGTCACGGCACGACATAGAAGGCTTTACTTCTTAGACTTCCTCAAGATTCCATTTTTCCACGATCTTTATATTTTCCATATTTCCATGGTATGGCTTGACTCTTTAGCCATTTACCTTGAAGGTTCTTCCATTTCGTCTATCCAACTCAACAACCCCATGATCGAAGACACGTGCTACTCGAAAAGGGTCCTATCCATCTTGATTTAGGCTTCCTAGGGAATAATTTCAATCTTTAATTATAGAGCAACACCAAGTCCATTGGTGCAAATTGGCAATTCTCTATGTGATGTTTCAACTTTATCCTTCGTTTAAACAAGGTTGAGCTTTCATACCCCTTCAATCAGAACTCATCAAGCTCATTGAGTTATCTCAGCCTAGAGTTTGCTGCATCATTCTAATCCAGATTCAACTTCTTCAGCACCCATATTGCTTTCTGCTCAAGCTCCACTATCAAGTGACATGCTTTCCGAATTAAATTTTGTCCGGTATGCCTATAATGTGTTATCTAGCTTTCGACCAATCTATCCAGTTTGCATTCACTGTCTTGGGTAGAATCAATTCAATTTTCCCATAAGACACCTCCATCTACCTACTAATCTGAGGATGATAAGGCATCATCACCTTATGTTTCACCCCATACATTTCAAGAAGTGCCTTAAAACTCCTATTACAGAAGTGAGAACCTCTATCATTGATGATTGGCCTAGGGTTGCCAAACCTTGAGAAGATGTTCTTTTTCAGAAATGTTGTGACACCTTTTCCCTCTTTGTTGGCTAGAGCCACAGTCTCAACCCCCATCAATACATAATCCATAGTGACCAATACATACTTGTTTAAATACAAACTAACAAAAGGTCCCATGAAATTTATCCCTCATAAATCAAATAACTCAATCACCATAATGGGGTTTAGAGAGAGCTCATGTTAGTGGGAAACGCCACTTTATTTTGGCACCTATCAAAAACTTTGGCATAGTCGTGGGCATCTTGGTAGATGGTGGGCCAATAATACCCACACAGTAAGATCTTATGTGTTGTTCGAACTCCACTAAGATGCCCACCCACCAATGACGAGTGACATGCCTCAAGTATGCTCTTCATCTTAATCTAAGGAACATAGCAATGAATAATCCCATCAGCATAAATGAAATTACCCCAAACTGTTGCCCGAAAATGTGCCTCAAAGGTGCTCAAAATCGTAATTTTCATATATCTCAAAATTCATGCTTGATATCAAAAATTGAACTTCATATTCTTGTTCGAAGGGAAACATTTAGCAGAAAATGGGTCTAACCCTGATTCAGGAGCAACCATAGAAAATCGCAAGAATGCGATTTCCAGTGAGCTAGCGCGTAGCGCCTGGGAGCTCCAGTGTGTATGTTTTTGTGTGATTTTCTTTTTTGGTCCAAGACTTTTGATTCTTGTTCCTAACCTTCCCATGAATGAAAATACCTATACTTATCCATATTTCCCATAGACTAATATCTCTCTAAAAATTCAAGTGTCCAAATCTCTTCTGTATTAGTCTCCATTCAAATCTTCGTCATGAAATTCTCCAAAGCTAAGATATGTGAGTTTCAATCATTGAGTTCTTTAGCCATGGTGCCCAAGCTTCCTTTGTACCTAAATTTCAACATTTCAAGTTGAGTTACTTATGTGTCTTACTTATTATGAATTAGACAATGAACTATGTTAGGGTTTTATGAAATCGTGACTGTTTTGTCATGTTTTGAGCTATGAATCTATGATTTGTTGTTGAGTTTTATGAAGTGTATTGATGTGTATTTCTTAAGGGTGTTACCAAGTATTGAGGATGGTCTTACATTGAATTTTCGTGCATGATTTCATCCCTAAATTGCATGGTTTTACACTAGCACTAAACACCCGCCAATTGTTTGATAAAAATGTTTGATTATGATTCTTGAGGAATTGAAGGTCCAATGCATGTCTTATGAGTTGAATAACTTTTTGATGATGAAAGAAATGTATGTATATGATGTTCTCTTATATCGTGTTGGGAATTGACCATGCCCTACTCGGGGGGTTGTGAGCTAGGTAACCATGTCGAGGGGTTTATGAGTTGATAACCATGTCGAGGAATTTGTACCTTAATAACCAGGTTGAGGGGTTGGTACCTCAATCACCATGGGTGGTTGGGTAAGACGATCCACTAACCAATCAGGGGGTTTATACCTTGATAACGGGGTTAAGGGGTTGGTACCTCAATTACCATGGGTGGCAGGGTGGGACGAACCAATTGAGGGGTCGGTAGCTCAATAGACTATGAATTGTATAATGATGGTCTCTTCTTGCACATGTATAATGATCTACGTAAGCATGATTTACTTCAAGCATCTTCCATGCATGCTATATTGTTATATGCTACTCATTGCCTATGCTTATACATTTCGAATATGTTGGTTATCTCTTGTTGCATTGCAACTACATACTTAGTATATTCAAACATACTAACGTATACTCCATGCCTACATGATGTCACCATGTAGGTATCGGAGCCCGACTTGAGCATCATCCTCCACATGGCTAGTACGATTTCTCTCAAGCTAGTTGGTGAGTCCTCAATTCCAGGGACAATGGCTTGATCTTATGATATATAGTAAGAATCTTTTTTCTTTATTTGTATACTTATGACTATGAGGGTGAGCCAGGTTGCTTGTCTTGGTACCCGCTCTTATCTATACAGTAGAGGTGTTGTTGGACAAGTTATGCAATTATGTTATGAGCCCTGACTCTCTTTATTTAATGATGTCTTATGCTATGAAAGGCTTTTCCTTAGCCTCTTTTCCCCTTATCTCTACTATTATTAATATTGTTTAATGCTTTCGTGACCAAGGATATGTAATGATATGTAAAGAGGCTTGTTTAGGGTCCCTTCAAGTTCCTTATTTGCCATGTCATGTCTAGGCCCTATGCTTGGGTCGTAAAAAACTTGGTATCAGAGCACTAGGTTGCTAATGGTCCTCAGCATCCAACACACCACATCGATTAGAGTCTTGTTCATGGTTGTGTTGTGCACCATAACTATGAGCAAGAGGCTATGAGGTGTTTTAGGAAACTTTTCCCTTCTTCATTTTCTAAGTTGTGCTATAGGGTTGAAGTATGATTTTCCCCCCTAACAATTAATCTTTTCTATGCTAGATCACTCCAAACACAAGAGGAATGAGAGCCCACACTCCCGAGGAACAACTGGCTCATGGCAAACTCTGGGATGATCTCACTTTGCTAGCTCAAGATTTGGCCAATCAACTCAATCAAGGGGCCCAAGCCCCTCATTCTCCTACCCTTGGATCTAGGGTGAGAGACATCATGAGGATGAACCTATCAAAATTCTATGGGTCTACGGTAGATGAGGACCCTCAAGAGTTCATTGATGAAGTCTACAAGGTATTGACTATTATGGGTGTTAGATTGGAAGAGAAAGTGGAGTTGGCGGCATACCAACTTAAAGGGGTTGCCGAAAAATGGTTTAATCAATGGAAGGAGGAGAAGGGAATGAATGATGTGGTGCTTTGGGAGGATTTCAAGGAAGCTTTTCTTAATCGATTCTTCCCTATTGATCTGAGGGAGGCCAAGATGGTGGAGTTTGTGAATTTGAAATAAGGGTCTATGAGTGTCACAGAGTATGCCCTCAAGTTCAATCAACTCTCCAAATATGCTCCCCACTTGGTTGCCGACCTAATGTCTAGAAAGAACAAGTTTGTGATAGGTGTATCCAATTTGGTGAGTGAGGAATGTCAGTTTGCTATGTTGATTAGTGACATGGATTTGTCCTTTTTAATGACCTACACCAAACTAATGGAGGAGGAAAAGTTCAGGAAGAGGAGGAGTAATAAGGCCAAGAGTGCCCATTTTGAGGGAAAGTTCCAAAGTTGTTCCACCAAGGCCAAAGGTCTTCTCAGGCTTCTAATAGGGGGTTTTCCAATGATTTCCCAAGGGCCCAAGGTGTTGGTGGTGTGGTTCCTAATAATGTCTGTAGAGAATGTGGTAGAGTTCATGGGGGGCCATGTTTGAAAGACACTAATGCATGTTATAGATTTGTGGAAAGCTAACAAAGAGTCTCTTTATTTGACTGTCCGAAATCAAGTGGGAGATTTAGTCAACTAGAAGTAGAAGACTGCTGGCAAGAGAAGGCGATCTCTCTCTGGAAAGATGGCCCATTTCAAAAAGATTGATTGTACTCGTTATCACAACAATTGTAAGGAGGTTCGTCCATAAGGCACAAATGCAATTCCTTTGGGGAGAGCTGGTCAACAAGGTGGTGCCCCAAGGCACAATCAGTTTTATGACTCCATGGAGGCAAGGGGCAGAGAAGGTTCCGATGTCATCACCGGTATGTCATAAGTCTTTGATTTTGATGTGTATGTATTGATTGATCCGGGTGCCACTCTTTCTTTTATTACCCCTTTTGTTGCCAAAAACTTCCATGTTGAGCCCAAATTATTGTGTGAGTCTTATGAGGTGTCTACTCTTATTGGTGCATCTATTGTTGCTAGAAAGGTTTATAGAAATTGTCCCATTTGCATTTTGCATAAGATATTGCCTTGTGATCTTGTTGAGTTGGAAATGGTGGATT
>JAOTQR010000100.1:6273361-6332499 GCA_025774065.1 Solanum ossicruentum | reverse complement strand
CACTCCCGCACCTTAAGTTGATTAAATTTAAAATATACTTCAATCCCAACAATTTTTCCCGAATTAATAATTGACCGTTAAGTGATTACGGGGTCTAACACTTTGTCTTCGAGACCAAACCCCACCTCACTCATTGTCGATGCTAAGTCAAATTCCAACTAAATAGAACTCATAAATTAATGAAATATATCATAAGCTCGACATTATTAATCCATTATTAAAAATAAAGTAGATCATTAAAACCTTGGTTATTCAAGTACAGTGAGAATTATCTGTATCACATCTTGAATTTGTGATTAGATGAGAAAAACCTTTCACCATCTTTTATTTATTCTTTTGGGGACTTCCATAATCATAATTAAATATTCTTATGAAAGTTGAGTGAAGTCCTTTCTCATTTATAATCATAGCTCATAGTAAAACTAGAGTAACTTTCATGATTCCATCTCAAATCAACTTTAAAACATATATCAATAAAATCATGCATAAATATGAGGAGAAATATCAATTAAAATCATAAAAAAGCTCATAATGAAGTTTATAGACCCTGAAAAACATTGTAGAGAATTTACTTGCATATCATTAAAATCATACAAGTGACATCAAATCTTGTGTAAATAAACTAATAATCGTAATATAAATCATAATTCATGCAACTGAATGAAAATCATTCAAATTCATAAATTTCATATTGGAATTTATTAAAAAAATGAGAATTCCTTGTGGTCACCATGGACGAAAGAGTCCCATAGATAAATACTCAAATACCTTGAAAAAATATGAGAATTAATGGTGGAATTTAAAAACCCTAGTTGACCTTCAATGTAGTCTTGTAATGGAAGAAACTTGAGAGTAATGTGTTGTGAAATTGGAAGAATATCTGGAAATAGGGTAGAATTATAGTATAAAAACAATTATTTATGTTGTTATAGGTTCAAATACTTTAGGATTAGGAGGGTACAAAAGGACCAAAGCACCTTTCGTTAAAAACTGTCGAATAGGTTTTGTCGAATCCATCTATGATTCATAGTTCCTTGTACAGACTATAGAATTTGTCTGTGGAAACCAGAGAGAAATTTTGAGTAGCATATTCTCAACCATGAAATAACTACTACAGTCCATAATTCCATTTACGGGTCGTAAACTTTTCTCATGAAACCTTTCAAATTTCATTAAAAAAAAATTTAAGTGAAGGGGTGTTCTATGAACCCAACCACGATCTGTAAATCCTTCTACCACTGGTCTTGTCTACCTGCACAAAAGTCCTACAACTTATCAAATCTCAAAAATCATGAATTCCATCTACAAACCTATTTTACGAGTTGTGGTTCTCCGTAATATCCCCTGTAGAAATCACATTTTTTCAGAAAATTTTCAAACTCCAAGGTTGTCATCCACAAGCACCATCTATGACCCGTGGTAACCTATAGATACCACTCGTCAAAAAAAACCAATTTTTTGCATTTTTGTTCTTTTTACCTTTCTAGATATCATACTATCCCACTAAGTGGGTGTCATAAACATATGTTTTATGTTGATCCTCTAGCTAGGTCATATTTAGGGGTAGCAATTGGGCGGGTTGGGTCAAATTTGAGCAGGTTATAAAAGGGGCCAAGACAACAAACGGGTCAAGACCCATCCCAATCCAAATGTGCTTGGGTTAAAATGGGTTGGGTCAAAATAGGTTGAGTAATGATTTATTGAGTGGGTCAAGACTCAACCCGACCCAACTTTTACTAAGTTTTACTTACTTTATTTGTTCTTTTTCAGTATTTTATACTTGATTAAATTATATGTTTCTTTATATTTGCTATATAAAAATTTTTAAAAAGTGTTTTAAATATATATTGACAAGATCTCTCTCGAGTCAATTCGGGTTGAATATCAACTCAATTTTAAAAATAGGTTGAGCTAATAAATGGGCGGGTCATAACTTCAACGGGTTGGAAGGATTAAACGGGTTGGGTTTAATTTTGCCACTCCTAGTCATATTGGAAAAATCCTATGATAGCACATAATTATGGGACTAGAGATTACTACTGAGGACCCTTAGGTCAAGTCTCCACATTAAAGCCTACTCGATACTAAATCAAAATCCCACATAATACCTGTCATAATCATGAGCTAATACTTTTCATAGAATCAAAGGCTTATCATAAATCATAGATCATACTTATCATAAATCACTTTGTGCTTGAGGTGTATTTAGTTGGTTGACAACCCTGGTCACTCTTTTGAAGTAACTTGGAATTAGGCTCATAAGTTTGATGCAACTTCTTCAGGACACCATTTTCTTTTTGGCTAGTCTTTTATAGTACTCTTACAAGTCATTTCCTACGAAGCCTCAAATCACACACGGACATTTTAATACTCAAAAGAAGGGTCATCTTCTTTAATTTAGCTTTCAAGTCTTCTCAAATGAGATGGTATTCAAAAACCTTACCCTTAACCCTTCAGATCTTAATCTGAATCACCTAGGTAAGTCAAAAAATGTTATGTGTGTGTGTGTGTGAATAAAGCACCTCGGCTATGATGAAACCATATCTACAAGTGAAAAGAAGAAAAAGTTGCTCCATCAACTTAACAAAAAACAAGAGCATCTATCATTGAAGCAGTGTCTTCCAGTGGTCTTCTAGCCTTAGAAGAAGTCGTGTCTGCCCCGGACATCTGCAATGTCCTCCTTTGATATTCTAATATTATGTATCTCTGCTTAGCCCAAAAACAGAAAAGTCTAAAGCAATTTAATCCTCTATATTGAACTTCTAAATGTCTTCAAAACATCTGAAATTTCTCTCTTTCTAACTTATCTATCAAATGTAGCTAATATGATCCTCCATCTATCTCAGTGTGTCAATCCTGTACCTGCTTCTTCTCTGTTGAGCAAGACCTCAGTAATCATTCTTGGCATTGTCCAAACAATACCTCTAAGACTAGAGGTGGCAAAATAAGCCGAAACATAAACAACCCGCCCATAATTTCACGGGTTGGGTTTAGTATGATTTAGAATTGGACAAATTTCAGCCCAATACAATTTAACTCATTATAAAATAATTCTAAGTTGATCCCAACAAGATTCTCACTTCACCCCAATGTATCATTTGTTTTCTATGTTCAATAATAACAACAACATACCCAGTAAAATCTCACAAGTGGGGTCTGGGAAGGGTAAAACGTACGCAGACCTTACCACTCCCGCATAGAAGTACTGAGGCTGTTTCTTGGGCACCCTCAGTGCTAGTCTTAAACTAAACGGGTTATATTGGGCGGGTCATGACCCAACCCGAATTTTAGCCCAACCCATTTGAGCCCAAAGTACATTTGGACTGGTTAAAACCCAACCCAATATTTAATGTAGCCCATTTTAACCTCTCCAATTTCAGCCCAACCCGCCCATTTGACACCCCTATCTGAGATTAATGACGATCTTCCATAACATGTCTATGATTTTGCAGCTTAAGCCATTTATCTTCCCAAAAAGATGTTCTGCAACCATTAACTACCTGATGGAGGTGTGAACCTACATCAGAGGCCAAAGTGTTCTTATATATGTTTATGTACGCTTTTATTGTGTGAACCAAATAAAGACCGATTATTTTGTCTTAGAGGGATTCACTCTCTTTTGAAGCAATCTTTAGGTTCAAATAAACATGAGAAAGATCAGTATTATCAATATTAATGTTGACAAATGCATAGAGGGATTTGTTGATATCCTTGGATGTAAGTTAGAAAATACTTTCACTATTCATATGGGGGTTTCACTTGACACAAAAAAGAATGATAAAAGTATTTGGCAAGGTATCCTGGATATGTATGCTAATAATCACTCCGTAGTCTAACCAGATTCATTCTTTATGTCAGTACTCTCATTAATAGTGCACTACTAAATAAATTCTATAGCTAAACATTGAAATCTATCACTTATCCTATTAAGTAATGGATTAGTAATGGACTTCGTTACTCTTTTTTTTTTTTTAGTTGTTTATTAAATGAAATTTGCCTACTTAGACAATGTCCCTCTTTTGAATGTAAAGTTACATTGAAGTAAAAAATGAATTTAATGAAAAATATACTTCTATGGGATGATAATTAGGGGTGGAAAAATTAAGCTCAACTCGCCCAACTCGCAATCCGTTGAAATTTGGGCGGGTTATTTATTAGCTCAATTCATCTCAATCTAACTCATCTCAACCCATTTAAAATTGAGTTGATATGCAAGCAGAATTGACTTAAGAAAGATCTTGTCAAAATATTTTTAAAATATTTTTTTTAATTTTATATGTTTAATGTAGCCATAATTAAAAATATAATTTAATTAAATACTAAAATATTGAAAAAGAACAAATAAAATAAGTAAAACTTAGTAAAAGTTGGGTCGGGTTGGGTCTTGACCCGCTCTATAACCCATTACTCAACTAGTTTTGACCCAAGCAAATTCTAGTTGGGTTGGGTCTTGACCCATTTATTGTTTTGACCCATTATAACCCGCTGAAATTTGACCAACCCGTTCAATTGCCACCTCTAGTAATAATGCATGTAAGAGATAAGTTTATCTAATCAAATGGTTATGAAGGACAACAAGAACGATACGTTAGATGTGAAAAATTTATACAACAACAACAAGAACAAGAAACCCAGTGGAATCTCACAAGTGGGGTTTGGGGAGGATAGAATGTAGGCAGACCTTACTACTAACTCATAGAAGTAGAGAGGCTATTTCCAAGGAACTCTTGTCTCAAAAATCCATAAGCAGAATATACTAGATATGACAAAACAGGAAAGAAAAAAAAGGAATAAAAGAGCGACTAATAATGAAAAACACATGATAGTATGTAAATACGATAAATTAAACACATATAAGACAGATAATGACAACACACGAAATAAGGACCTGAAAATGCCTACTACCTTACTACACCCATGGCTAGACATCAACCTAATCCTGCTAACTATTAACCTGCTACTCTAATTCGCGACCTCCACTCCTTCTTATATAAGGTCATGTCCTCGGTGAGATCAAATTTCGCCAAATCATGTCTAATCACCTCCCCCTAATACTTTTTTGGTCTACCTCTACTCCTTAGTGTAACTCCTAAATCCAACCTCTCACACTTCCTAACAGGAGCATCGGTACTCCTTTTCTGGATATGCCCAAACTATCGCAGTCTCGCTTCCCTCATATTAGCAACCATAGGGGCCACCTCTAGCTTCTCTCGAATGGTCTTATTCTTAATCTTATCACTCCTGGTGTGACCACACATCTATCTCAACATCTTCATCTCTGCGACTTGCATCTTCTGAACATGTGCACTTTTGATTAGCCAAGACTCCACCTATACATCAAAGATGGTCTAACCACCATTCTGTAAAACTTATCTTTGTGTTTAGGTGGTCTCTTCTTATCACATAGTACTCTTGAGCCAAGCCTCCATTTCGTCCAAGCTGTATCAACACGGTGTGTGCCATCATCATCGATATCACCAATACTCTGGATGACGGACCCAAGATATTTAAAATTTTTCCTCTTAGGTATATGCTGGGTTGTAAGCCTCACATCAATGTCTTCTTCATCTATCGCAACAATGAATTTGCACTCTAAGTATTCTGTTTTGGTCCTACTCAGTTTGAATCCTTTGAACTCCAAGGCGTGTCTCCAAACCTCCAGCCTATCATTAACTTTAGCTCGACTCTCATCAATCAGTATGATGTCATCTGCAAATAGCATACACTATGGAACCTCCTCCTGGATAGATCATGTTAGCTCACGCATCACCAAGGCAACAGAAAAGGGCTCAACACAGATCCTTGATGAAGTCCCGTCTCAACAGGAAAATACTCTGAGTCTCCTTCCAATCGTTATTACCCGAGTTTTGGCTCCATCGTACATATTCCTTATCCCCCTAATATATGCCATTGGGACACCTTTCACTTCTAGACACCTCCATAAGATATCCCTTGAAATTTTGTCATAGGCCTTCTCGAGATCAATGAACACCATATGAAAGTCCTTCTTTCTTTCCCTGTATTTCTCCACTAATCTACAAATAGGATGGATCGCTTTAGTAGTCGACCACCCCAGCATGAATCCAAACTGATTCTCCGAAATAGACACTACTTTTCTCACCCTGATCTCCACCACTCTCTCAGACCTTCATAGTGTGATTTAATAACTTGATGTCCATGTAATTGTTATAGTTTTGAATATCACCCTTGTTCTTGTACAATGGAACCATTGTACTCCTCCTCCATTCATCAGGCATCTTGGCAGTCTTCATAATATCATTGACCAATCTAGTCAACCACTCCATGCCATCCTTGGCCATGTTCTTCCAAAAATCTATCGGAATCTTATCGGGTTCGATCGCCCTCCCTCTTATCATCCTACTAACAACCCTTCTAACCTACTCAACTCTGAACCGTCTGCAATAACCAAAATCTCGATGACTTTCAGAGTGTGACAACTTACCAAGCTCAATATCCCTATCTCCTTTTTGTTTAAGAGTTTATGAGAGTAAGCTTGCCACCTTAGTTTAATGGAAGTCTCATCCACCAACACCTCACCCTCCTTATCCTTGATGCACTTCACTTGATCCAAATCGTGAGCTTTTCTTTCTCTCTCTTTAGCGAGCCTATACAATCTCTTGTCCTGCCTTTATCACTTAGCTCTTTGTATAGGTGCTCAAATGTTGTTGTCTTAGCACTCGTCACCACCATTTTCGCTTCTGACTTAGCTGTCTTATAGATCTCCTTAAGCCTTTGCTTTTCATCCTCATCCCTACACTCCAACTACTTCAAATAAGCAACTTTCTTAGCTTTCACTTTGCCTTGAACTTTGTCATTCCATGACTAGTCGCCGTGACATCTACCAAAGGTCCCTCTTGAAACCCCTAGTACCGGTAGCTACCTTTCTAATGTAGCCAGGCATAGTGTCCCATATATTGTTCACTTTTCCGCCACTACTCCAAGCCTCTAAGTTTCTCAATGTTTCTTCCATCTCTCGAGAAAGGGCAAGAGTTAGGCCTCCCCATCTAATCCTTGGTTAGGATGTGAAAAATTTATAGAACACTATAAAATGTCTTCTATTGAAATGGCTTTGAGATACTTTATGGCTATGTTGCTCAGACTCTTCACTTTTGGTGCCGTACCCGTGTCGACACGACATGGGTATGGGTGTGGGATCTATGTCTGATTTGGTCAATAGATTTCAGGTACTTTGGCCAAAATCGATGGGAAAAGTATGGACAGTCTAATGTTTCTGTAATCAATCCAAAAGCTAAGGTGAAATTGAAGAAAATAGACTACTTTTTATATAAAAATTTCTATGTTGCTCCTTTTTCTTTAATCTCCTTCCAGGGTTTTCCTCAAGTTTTCTCCTTAATATCTCATAATTTTATTTTATCATTCTATTTTTAGATATTTTAATTATTTTTTAGGAAAAAGCCTCGCACCCGCTTCTATACATGGATCCATATATCCAAATCTTGAAAATTAGATCATGAAGGATCCAATCTCTAGATCCGCACCCGTATTGAACATCCACACCTGAGTCCGAGCAACTTATTTTTATGGATGGAAATGAAATATAGAAGGAATTTATTAATGTCATTTATGTAGAGAAGAATAGGTGGAGAATTATTATACAGGAAAAATGGAAGGGCATATGTAATTGTAAAGTGACTTTGGACAAATTTGGGGTTGAAAATGAATGCTTTAAGGATAAAGTTCTATTATTCTTAATTGCTCAAAAAATGCATGATATTATGGCTGACTATCAGTCAAATTCTGGTTGGGAGCTAGATTTCAGAAGAAATTTAAATGATCAGGAGGTAGTGGACTTTTGTCAATTGCTTCAATAATTGGAATAAGTTTATATTGATCACTGTAAAGTGGAATGTAATGATCCTACTTAATAGAAATAAATAGTCAAATAAAAAGAATATCAGCTGTGGAATCGGAGTTAAATCACAGAAGAATAATTGAGCCTTAATTTAGGCAGAAGAATAATTAAAATACTGATTTTGCGACTAAGATCATGAATACATTAATAAGGCGCAAGTATAGGGATTGCAGCCACATCAACAGCTGTTGACGTAGTTATATGACGATTTAGAGGTGAGGAAACAATTAGCGATAATTCTGGTAACTCTTTCTCTTCTTCCTAGTATTCTTTCTGTCCTTTCTCTTCTTCTTGTTCTTCTTCTTCTTCTTCTTCTTCTAATTTCAGAGCTTCTTCCTTCTTTCTACCAATTCGAGACTCACCATGGATGCATACTTATCCTAGATATCATAGATTAATTTAGTTTTTCGTTTCCTTGTAGTCAATATCTAATTTTCCATTTGAGAATAATAAAACAAGTGTTTCACTTCTTACTTGTGAAATTGAGTCAGATTTTATTGAGATCCTAACAATTGGTATCAGAGCAACATCCATGCGACCTATGTGATAGAGAATGGCTGATGGAACTAGACCAAAAATGGTGGAGGAAAGGCTGGCTAGACATGATGAGGTCCAAACCGAGGTGTTGGCTAATCAAGAAGAGGTTTGAAACACACGTACATGGATCTAAAGAATGTAGGAGTTGATCCTAGATCGACTAACAGCTCCCGATAGAGTACCTAATCGAACCCATGGACAACAACAACAAAGAAGTTGCATACTTCCCAATCCAACTCAGGAAGAAAGACCACACAGGCTACAAATGGTGCCTATTCCCCCTCTCAAGTGGCAGTTACCTAGTTTAGAAGGTCGTGAGCCTAAGGTCTGGTTGCACAAGTGTGAAAGGCATTTCAACTTGTATAGAACACTAGAGAATCAGAAAGTAGAAGTAGCTGCCTTGTATTTGAATAGGTCAGCTGAGACTTGGTATCACTCTCTAATACTGAGTAAAGGAGTGATTAACTGGGCGGATTTCAAGGAAGAGTTGATTAGTAGGTTTGAAGATGAATTGTTGGATGATATTGTAGAACAATATGACATGCTGGTTCAAACAGGATCAGTAGATGAATTTTTCGAAAAATTTGAGGACCTCAAAGCATAAATGCTTATGAGGAATCTGCACCTCAATGATGCACATTTCTTGTCCAGTTTTGTGGCAACATTAAAGGAGGAAATTAGGTTCATGGTAAAAATATTCAAACTAGCTACTCTCAAATTGGCAATTGAGCAGGCTAGAATGCCAGAGCCAGAATCCTCTTCCTAAGGCCTTGGGAAGCTCGAGCAGTAGACCTAATGCTTTTTAACTTAGTGCTAAAGTATATGACTATAAGAAGAATAGCAAGTTATGTTTCAGAAGTAGAGAGTAGTATATAGGGCATCAATGCAGATAAAAACAATTCAATTATTTAGTGGAGAGGTGAAGGCTGCAACAGGAGGGCTGAAATAAAGCATCCCTCCTGTATGGACCTAAATATTGAAGGGGAGATAGAACAAGAAGTGCAAGAAGCAGTTTGTTAAAATGCATTAACAGGGAGTTATCAAGGGGTCAATACTATACTGTTGAGTGGTATTGTGAAGAATAGGAGCCTCACCCTGTTGATTGATTCTGGAAGCACTCATAGCTTTATTGATCAACACACAATCATTGCAACAGGTTATAAAGCTAGTTATTGTGCAACAGTAAGTGTCACAATAGTTGATAGTAACTATGTCATGTGCACATCCCATTGCCAAGGGTTCAGGTGGAAAATGCAAAAGGAGGTCCTTCCAAGAGGACTTATCATCCCTCTAGGTGGATGCAACCCTGTGATGGGGAATGACTGGATGAAAAAGTACAATCTGACTAAGTTTGATCATGAGAAGAGGTGTGTTACTATTACTAAAAAGGGAATAAATTGGTATTGAAGGGCATAATTGAAGAAGGTAGGGTGAACATGATACATAGTGGTGCCATGAACAAAATTTTGAAAAAGGGTCATGCTCTAATTGCTCATATGAAGTGCATAGGTCCAAAGTGATTAGGAAGTGGTGGATAAGACTATTCTGGATGTTCTAGACAGGTATTCGAGAGTGTTTGAGGAGACAAAGTCACTGCCTCCAATCAGGGCACTTAATCATGGCATCCCTCTCAAACCAGGTGTGGTACTGGTAAGCTTGAGACCTTATAGATACAACTACTACCAGAAAAATGAGTTGGAGAAATAAATTACTGCAATGCTCGATTAGGGCATTACTCAGCATAGCCAATCTCCATTTTCAGCACTAGCTCTTTTAGTCAAGAAGAAGGATGGTTCATGGAGATTTTTTATGGACTATAGGGGACTAAATAACATCACTATAAAGGAAAAGTATCTCATACCTATATATCTACTGGATGAATTGCACGGGTCTACTATCTTCTCCAAAGTAGACCTTAGAGCTGGTTATCATCGAATTAGGATGAAAGTTGATGATATCCATAAAACTGCCTTTAAAACTCACATTGGTCACTATGAATTTAAAGTGATGCCTTTTGATTTGACCAATGCTCCTGAGACATTCCAAGCCTTGATGAATCAAGTTTTTCTATCTTTCCTTAGGAGATTTGTCTTGGTATTTTTTGATGATATACTTATCTATAGTGTATCATTAAAAGAGCATGTTGGACACTTAGTTGTTGTTTTTGATACCTTGAGGAACCACTCCTTGTGTGCCAAAAGATCTAAATGTTCTTTTGGACAACCTAAGGTTGAGTACTTAGGTCATGTTATTATTGGAGAAGGAGTGAGTACTGATCCTGCTAAAGTCCAAGCAACGGTGGACTGGCCTACTCCTAAGTCCTTGAAGGGCTTAAAGGTTTTCTGGGGTTGACAGGGTACTACAGGAAGTATGGAGCTGGTTATGGTATAATTTGCAGGCCTCTCAGTGATTTGCTCAAAAAGGATGCTTTCAAATAAAATGATAAAGCGGAGTTGGCATTTACAACTCTCAAGTCTGTTATGTCCTCCTCAACATCGGTATTGGTTTTACCTTATTTTACCAAGGAGTTTATTCTAGAGATGGATGCTTGTCATAGTGGCATTGGTATTGTCCTTATGCAAGAAGGAAGACCAATAGCTTACTTCAAAAAGTACTAGCACCCAAGCATAGGGGAAAATCTATCTATGAAAAAGAGTACCTAGTGTTGCTAAATGTTGTGGAGAAATGGAGGCACTACCTTAAATTCAAGAATTTTGTTATTGGAACTAACCATCATAACTTAAAATACTGATGGAACAGAAGGTTACTTCAGCATTACAGTAGTAAGGGCTCACTAAATTACTAGGCTTTGATTATGAGGTTCAATATAAGAAAGGAGCGAGAATAGAGTCGCAAATGCACTATCAAGACAAGAAGGACAAAGGCAATTGTTAGCGATCAGTGTCTCAATTCCATCATGGATCCAGGAAGTTTCTAATAGCTACGAAGAGGATCCTCAAGTATAAGATTTGATCATACAACTTTCTTTAGACTTGCAAGGACCTAGTTTATGGCACTACTCTTCTAGGATTCTTAGGAAGAAGGGAAAAGTCTACATTGGGGCTACTGGAGAGTTGAGACAGCAACTTGTGAACTCATTCCATGCTTCACCAGTTGCAGGGCATTCCCACCAACTAGTGCTCTTAAAAGGTTATCCCAACTATTCTACTGGCCTAAAATGAAGCAGATGGTTAATGATCTTTTTTCAAGCTGTGACATCTGCCAGGGGCAAAGATGACAATGCTGCTTATCTTGGATTATTGCAACCACTGCCTATACCTAATCAAGTTTGGAGTCAAATCATCATGGATTTCATTGAAGGCTTACCCAAGTCTAGGGAAAAAGATGTGATCCTAGTAGTAATTGATAGAATGACCAAGTATGCCCATTTCATTGCTCTAGCATATCCTTATACTACTAACAGTTGTTGAACTCTTCTGGAAAAGGTTACATTGTTTACATGGCACACTTGAGTCTATAATTATTGACAGAGATAAAGTATTTCTTAGTCATGTATGGCAGCCTTTATTCAAGCTCTTAGGCACTCAATTGCATTAGAGCACATCTTATTATCCTTAGAGTGATGGCCAAACTAAGAGAATGAATAAATGTTTGGAGAACTATTTGAGGTGTTTGGTGTCCAACAGACCTACACTATGGGAGCACAAGATCACTGCAACTGAGTGGTGGTATAATACTAATTTCCACACTAGTTTGAAGTGTACTCCTTTTGAAGCATTATATGGATACTCCCCCCCCCCCCCCACACACTCTTATCTATCGGACCCTAATGTTCCAGCAACTAAGGATACTATTCTAAAGAGGCAGCAGATGCAACAACTTTGTAGGATAACTTGTCCAAAGCACAGGAAAGAATGAAATATATGCTGATAGGAAGCAATCAAATAAAGCATTTCAGATTGGTGAGATGGTCTACCTCAAGCTACAACCTTACAGACAAAATCTGTGGCATTAAGGAAGCAATTGAGACTCTCATCCAAGTATTATGGACCTTACAAGATTTTAGCTAAGATTGGGTCAGCTGCTTAAAAGCTTGAGCTATGTGTTGACTCTAAAGTTCACCCTGTGTTTCATATATCATTGCTCAAGAAGAAGGTGGGAACCACTAGAGTGGTGCAATCTACCTTGCCTAGCACTGGGAAGGATGGTCAGTTTACTGTTCAACCTGTAGCTATCTTACAAAGACAAAAGATCAAGAAAGGCAATGCAACTGAGGTGAAAGTTCTAGTTCAATGGTCTAATTTGCCTCCAGAAGATGTTACTTGGGAAGATTACAACTTTCTCATGGCCAAGTTTCCAAGTTTTGATACACATCCTTGAGGTCAAGGATAAATTAATGAAGGAGGGTACGTAATGATCCTACTTAATAAAAATAAATAGTAAAATAAAGAGAATATCAGCTGTGGAATCAGAGCTGAATCACAAAAGAATAATTGAGCTTTGATTTAGGCAAAAGAATAATTGAACTATTGATTTTGTGGCTGAGATCACGAATCCATTAATAAGGCTCAAGTATAGGATTGTAGCCACATCAGCTGCTGTTGAAGTAGTTATATAACGACCTAGAAGTGAGGAATCAATTAGCGATAATTCTTTGGATGCATACTTATCCTAAATATCATAGATTAATTCAGTTTTTTATTTCCTTGTAGTCTATTCTAATTTTTCATTTGAGAATAATCAAAAAATTGTCCCAAAAAACAAGTGTTTCTCTTCTTATTTGTGAAATTTAGTCAGATCTTTATTGAGATCTGGACAGGCTTGGCTAGCAAGCAAAAATAGTACTTCCTCCATCCTGTTTTATATGACACACTTTGACTTGGCACGGTATTTAAAAAAAAAAATGAAGACTTTTAAAATTTGTGGTCTAAAATCATTCTTATATATTTGTGTGGTTGATCAGAATCATTTCATTAAGGGAAAAAGGAAACTTTAAGGTTACATTGTTTCCAATTAGACTAATGTGATATTTTTTTTTTGGACGGACCAAAAAGAAGAGGGTGCGACAAAAAATGGGATGGAGGGAGTAAAATTTATTAGTTAAAAATTTGCTACATTTTGTTGATAAAGCAGTTTTTGGTCCTGGAAGAGGATATGGAAGACTACTACTCTTAATTAAGTAGCATTTTTCAGTAAGTTGCAACATGTGGGCATACTTATCTTATAACAACCTACACAAGATAGGTTTTGTCCTATGTAACAAGTGCTAATTGGATGGTACAAGAAGTAGATTTTGCTAGTATTCCATGGCACCACTTGCTACAAACATTTATTTCCGTAATAAACATAAAAATACTTGCACTAAGCATAACTATGATTAGTTTTCAGTTTTGCTAAATTAATTTATACCATACTATTGTAGGATTGTTTTGAACGGCCAATATGTAGTTCTCCAGGTGCTTGGTTTGATGTGGTGAACCGCGTGACCCATGATAACAACAAGATACTAAAGTGAGTATTGAAAGCATGTTACAATTTATCATTTACTTTAACTATCTGTACCGTGTTCTAATTTTTTCATTGCACCTACCAAGGATATGAATTTACTGCAACTTGATTGGTGCAAGGATAGTCTCAATTATTTATTATAAAACACCCGTATTTAGGAGTAATAGTATTGAAATACTTTTTGTTTTCTCATTCAAAAGAAACTCAAATTATGCAGGCGGACGAAAAATGTTTCCAGGTGCCTGAACTTGGGATCATATAATTATCTTGGTTTTGCTGCATTTGATGAATATTGTTCTCCTCGCACAATTGAGTGTTTGAAAATATTTTCCGCAAGCACTTGTAGTAGCCGAGTTGATGGAGGTACGCAAGTTTCTCATGTTCATCTTTCTGGGATAGAGGGAGCTTTCTTTTTATAGGTCATTATTTGCTAAAACAGGAACCACAACAATACATACTGAACTAGAAGAGCAAGTGGCTAAATTTCTTGGAAAACCAGCTGCTATCGTTTTTGGCATGGGTTATGTAACAAACTCAGCCGTGATTCCTGTCTTGATCGGGGAGGTACAGAGAGTTGCTATTGTATCATTGTGTTTAGAGTTGCTATTGTATCATTGTGTTTAACTTTCATTTGTAGTTAGCTTAAATTATTGTCATTGCAGGGAGGTCTGATTATTAGTGATTCCCTAAACCACAGCTCTATTGTCAGTGGAGCTAGAGGATCTGGAGCCACTATTCGCATTTTATAACATAATTGTAAGTTTGTAATAATGTGTCCCTTCTCCTTATTAGTAGTAATATGTTTGGAAAACGAGGTATATTGTCTCATTCCTTTCTTTCTCTAGCACCATCGCACTTGGAGAAAGTATTAAGAGAGAGTATTGCTGAGGGACAACCCCAAACTCATAGATGGTGGACTAAGATAATTGTTGTGGTGGAAGGCATATATAGCATGGAAGGAGAGCTTTGCAAGCTTTCAGAGATTGTTGCAATATGCAAGAAGTACAAGGTAGTTCATTGAAACTATTTTCATCTTAATAACTAACTTTATGATTTTTCGAAGAACTACAACAACTTCAACTTCTTAATACGCTAATCATCTTTCATTTCTGGAACAAAATCTGTTTCATTATCAGAAGGACAGACTATATTTCTGTTATACACATTTAGGTGCACTTGTTTAACATATTTCTCATGCATCTTTGTATGTCTTTATCTTCTTGATGCAGGCATATGTTTATGTCGACGAGGCTCACAGCATTGGAGCAGTTGGTAAAACAGGAAAGGGGGTATGTGAGCTCTTGGGAATTGATACTGCAAATGTGGATGTAATGATGGGAACTTTCACAAAGTCATTTGGATCCTGTGGGGGATATATTGCAGGATCTAAGGTTGGTTTCCTTGATCATTCTTGTGTGTGTGTGTGTGAGAGAGAGAGATCTATTTAATCATATGCTTTTTCTACTTTAATGACATCATGACATTGAAGCTGTAGCATAACCTAGTTGAGCTATTCTAGATTGTCATCAGATTTTATCGTGGATATGCTATTTTATATTTGTCATCTTGTATTTCTTCTCTTGGTTACCCAATTTAGGTCTGAAAGTTATATTATTAGACAAACCTTGTGAAGGTACTCAGAAATCTGGTACAGCATCATTAATGGGCCGAGAACAATTTCATGTTCCAAACTGACAGTAAACCATTAAATGGTGGAAAATTAACAACTTCTTTTGGTAGATTCGATAGGGTAATTTGTAAAATATGGTTCTAACATCAAGACAACAACGTCAGGACCTTATTGAATATTTGAAGTACACCTGTCCAGCGCATCTATATGCAATATCCATATCACCTCCAGCTGCTCAACAAATCATTTCTGCAATTAAGGTTTTGCTTGGTGAAGATGGTTCCAACAGAGGTCAAAAATTCTTTCTTAAGTTTATGTGTACTTCAAAGTATATTTATAATGATTTACGCCTTTCAGATTTTATCTGCTGGTAAAACAATACTGTATTGATCATTAGAGCAACTTCATTGTTATAGGAGCTCAAAAAATAGAGCGTCTGCATGAAAATAGCAACTTCTTTCGCTCTGAACTGCAGAAGATGGGCTTTGATGTTCTGGGAGACTATGATTCACCAGTGATGCCCATAATGCTCTATAATATTGCAAAACTACCTGCTTTTTCACGAGAATGTCTAAAACAGAATGTACACTTTCTTTACTTGTTAATTCAACTTTATCCTTATCTATCTAGCTAATTCTTTGTCAAAAGAATGTCTATTCATCATTTTTCCCCCCACTTGTATCTCTGTCTTAATACTCAATTCATGGTCTCTTATTTTAGGTAGCCGTTGTGGTAGTTTCTTTTCCAGCCACCCCTTTAATTTTGGCAAGAGCCCGCATGTGTATTTCTGCTGCCCACTCAAAGGAAGATCTCGTCAAAGCATTGGAGGTTAGAGTTTGCTATTGAATTACTTGGCCGTTTCAATTGATGATTTTTCTCTTATGTGCGTGCTCTACCCTCATGATGGACTTTAAATTCATTCACATGGCAGTTTTCTGCTCTGTTTTCATTACTCTCAACTCAATGCTTCACAGACTGACGAGCCTAAGACAAGTTAGAAGAGCAAATGGAACTTGACTTTCATCTTAATGAATGCTGTACTTAATATTGAGAGTTCTTCCGATTATGATAAAATCCAGGATGTTAGCGATATGGGTTGAATTCATAAGTGGATTAGAAAATTACCGCTTGTGGATCCTAATTGCTGTGATCTTATAAAGTGGTTGTTGGACTCAATGCCACAAAACCTGGCTTAGATCTGCCTGCCTCTAGTCACTTGAACTTTTGCACACCGATAGTGAGATGAGTTGGTCACTTTTCAGTTCCTCTGGAGAAAGATATTTCACTTAGGATGACAATGGGACGGGTACATGATGGGTTTAAAGATATACAGGGTGAGCTATGTTTATAATTATGTATGGTGGGGCGGCTGTCGGTGTGGGTTGAAGTAACTATTTTTAAAAACTAATGTGGGGCGGGGTGAATTGCGGGTTTAAAGAACCAATAAGGAATTCTAAGAAAATTAAATCTTTGTAATTAGTAAAAATCAAAGATATCAACTTTTTACATTAAACATTAACTTTAATTTATCTTTTTCTAAAATTTAAACTAGACATGTCTGTTAAATTATTAGCTGTTGAAATATAAATTAGAGTCTTTTTATTAACAATTAAAAAATAATTGTTGAAATGTCAATTAAAAATAGTTAATTATTTGCTGAGATGTTAATTAGCGGAAATATTTAAAACAAATTACGAGTTTTTATTTTTCATATTAAATTCAATTAAAAATAAAAGAACTTAAAAATGAAAAAGAATCATCATGCGCGACTGGGAAGGGCGGGACGGTTTAAAGAATTTGCGGGTTAATCTCAATCCCCCTCCCCCACCCTGCCCCGCCAGTGGCGAAGTCAGCTTTATTTTCAATTTATTTTTTAAAAAATTAATACTCCCCCAAAAGAACACAAAAGTCTTTAAAAAGTGTAACAAGCGAATTATTAATATTATAATACCTATTTAGTGCTCTAAAATGATAAAAATAAAAATAAAAATTATTGAACAACATGAATATTGTCACGATCCAAGCCTAGGGCCTAGACGTGACACAGCGAATGAGATGTCCGAGGACAACCCAAACAAGTCTCTTAGCATATCATGTACATATCCTTAGTTGTGGAAGCAATATAAGACAATAACAAGAGTTAAGTATTTAAAAAGGGAACGGGACTAGGAAAGTCTTAGATAATCATAAAAGCATAAGAAGAGTCGAGCTTAAAAACATATACAACATAGTATCCAACAACACCTTTACTTTAGAATGGAGTGGGGGTCAAGGCACTTCCCGGGCTCACCCTCATGATAATAAGTGTTCAACATAAAAGAGAAGTCTCAACATAACATGAGTAATATAACTATTGTCCTCGGAATTGAGGACTCACCAAAGCTTTCCTCAAAGTACTGAACTAACCATGTGGAAGAGGATGATCGAAAGGAGCTCCGGTCCCTACATGGTAATATCATCTAGGCATAGAGTATGTGTTAGTACTTGAAATGTACTAAGTATGCGGGGTGCAATGCATCAAAGACAGAGGCCATAATATTCAAAATGCATATTCATAATCAATATAATCTCAATATAACATGCATGATCAATGCTTGTAATAAAACATGCTTGTAAAACATTTAACCTGCAAAATATATCCTACATATGTGGGAGGAGACCTTAACCGACATAGACCAAGCGAGCTACTACTTGGAATCCAATGCATGATACCCCCTTGGTGAGGTGACGAGGCATGACACCCCCTCGATGAGGTGACCGGGCATGACACCCCCAACGAAGTGTGGTCTACTTGTCAAGTTAAACCAAACATGATAACATAAACTAGATGGATCCACTAGCAAAGCCCATTTAGGAAAATAATATCATCCTATGGTGGCACATAGTTTAGAGACTAAAGACTTTATGTACTGACCTCATGAGTCGAGCCCCCATCTAAGCCTTAACAATGCTAAATCTAATTCCACAAAATACTTGAAATAATCATACTTTAATCATAACATAATAACTTGTAAGAGACATGATAACTTGACATAAGTAGCTCATTACATGCTTGAGCTCTATTAGTGAGCTTACTTGAACTTGAATATGAGGGTAAAATAATAATCATGCTTGATTCCTCAACTTGACATGAATAGTTCACAAGAGGAAACTTGTCACTTGTAAGATCATAGATACTTTTCATGAATTCAATACATGCTTGAAAGCCCTTAATCATCATGAAATCACTTGACTTGTAAATCATGTAATAGTTCATCAACAACTTGAAAATTCTTGTCATGTAATTTCATCAAACACATGGCAGGTTCATGACACTTGTTCAAAATCATGCAACTCAATAGTAAAACAAGAAGAATAAACTCAATTTAAATCAACCCACCAATATTGTAGTAAAACTCACATTTTGGGTATTTTGAAATTCATCTCAAAATTCACAATAGTTCATGTTTTTCATAATTCATATCATGCATAACTTCAATAGGTATAAACCAACTCATGGTATGATATTAAAATAGATATTCATGCATAATCAATAATACTTGATATACAACATAATTTATGTTCATAATGTCACGACCCAAGCCTAAGGCCTAGATGTGACACGGCGAATGGGGATGATACGGGTCTTCTAAATTTTGGGTTATACCCATTTTCCACTCAATTTTGCCCCCTGATCAAGAATATGAAGTCAGATTTCTGAAATCACGTATGGATTTTGAGATATATGAAAATTACGATTATGGGGCATTTCAAAGCACATGAGGGGTCTTTCAAATATAAATATGTCAATAAAAATAAGCTGAAAAGATCGAGTTGTGTAACAAAATAAAGTAAATTATAAAAGTTGACAAAATACAATAGTCTTGTATATGTAAAATTAATTAAATATAAAAATATTTTAAACGAGCTTGGCATAGACTGTATAAAGAGGGATATACGAAATATTTTTCATTTCAAATAAGTAAAAAATTTATAGATGATATTCTAGAGTCAATGATTATACTTAAGCAATTTGTTTACTAAAAAAAAAATAGAATGACGATTAAGTACTCCCTCTGTTCTAATTTATATGTCACCTTTTGAATTTGGTGATTAAAATAAGTTTTTCTTTGACCATAATTTTTCATACATCTTTTAAATATCTTAAATTATCAATTATTGTGAGTGAAAATATTTTTTTACATAGTTTTCAAATATATGAATATTGTTTAAAAAAATTTAAAAATTTCATATTCGAATTTATGGTCAAAATTGAATTGTCTGACTTTCAAAATCTGAAAAATCACTACATAAATCAAAATAAAAATTTAAATAATATCACATAAATTAAAACAAATAAAGTAATCATAATACATTTAGGAGGTGCGAGAGACTGGTTTTGGGAGATACTCGGAGGGGTAGAGGTAGACCGAAGAAGTACTAGGGGGAGGTGATTAGACAAGATCTGACGGAACTTGATCTTACTGAGGACATGGCCTTAGATAGAAAAAAGTGGAGGTCACGAATTAGAGTAGCAGGTAGGTAGGGCTAAGGGGTTTTGCCATGTAACGCATTACCTGTTATATTATGTGTTAGTTTACCTTATTTACATATTGTCATTATTAGCTGTTATTTTTCTGTTACCTTCCCCCTTTTGTCATATCTAGTTCGTTCTTACTTACGAGTTTTGAGACGAGGGTTTCCAGGAAACAGCCTCTCTACTTCTATGGTAGTGGTAAGGTCTGCGTACATTCTACCCTCCCCAGACCCCACTTGTGGGATTATAGGTATGTTGTTGTTATTGTTGTTGTAAAGTAATCATAATACATATACTAATTAATTAAAATAAAGAATACACTAACTAATTTCAATTGCTCATTAGAAAGGGAATGAAAAAGAACATAGCTCATTACTTATTAAAAAAAGAAGAAGAAGAAAGAGTAAGAAAGGATAAACAAAGCTCATTACTTATTAAAAATGAAAAGGAAGAGAGAAAGGAAAGAAATTAAAAAAAATCAAAAGGGAGAGAGAGAAAAAAACCTAAGGAAACTAGGATTTAATTTGAGTGGAATTCGAACCCACAATCTATGCAATAAATTGAACCCTCCAAACGTTGAGTTACTCTTGTCAACTGTGTTCAGGGAGTTCATTTACACAATATATACACATAATATTCAGATGTAATTTTATATATACAATATAATTTTCTGACCGAGGTGGTTCGGACCCCCTTACCTCCCACGTAGTGTCACGACCCGAACCTAGGGCCTAGGAGTGACATAGCTAATGGGAACCCGAGAGTCCCCAAACAAGCCTCATAGTATCCATATTAACATTATCGATTCGACAACATAATTGAATAGTAGACACATAGTTATAAGGGATGGGAGAATAGGATTCACGCTATGGGGATGTCATAGGGAATGAGAGAAACATGAATTTACAAAGCACGTAACACATAAATACTGGGGGCAATTCAGGACTTAGGATCTTTCTCATCATATATATAACCATATCGCAAAGCTCATAAATAATTCACATAACGATAACCATTAGGTAGAAAAACTCATAAGCATAACCTCCAAACACAACACTTAGCATATAATCGTAAAGGAGTTTACAAAAATGTCCAACGATGCCTCTAATCATAAGATAGGATGGGGGCCAAGACATACCCCAAGCTCACTCTCAAAGTAAATATATAAATAAAACACCATAGGTAGAGGAAAGGTGGTTTGTCCTTGAAAGATAGGACTCACTAAAACAAACAAAACTCAAGATCCAAGCTAGACGTCATACGGTGGATGAACGTAATCCTCGGTCTCTACATGGTGAGATCACGTAGGCAAAAGTATGCATTAGTATGTTTAGATGTACTAAGTATACGGATATGCAATGTATATGACTTACCAAACCTGCATTCAATGTTAGATGACATGGGCACATAATATAGTAGGGATATAAACTAGAGATATAATATATGATATGCCATGAAACAAATGATTATGAAATGCACAAATACTCATATATATAGTGGGTACGGGACCATAATCGACATCTCAAACTCATGCAAGCTATTACATAAATTTGCCTGATGTTGACATCCCATCGGGTGAGAGAAGATTACCTTTACTTGGTTGTAGTGGAACTTTGGGTTCGACACGTTTCTCTAGATTATCATAGCGTACTTTCACATATCCACTCAGAGGAAGTAGCACTTTTTTTAGAAGATCTACTGAAGTACCAAAGGCGAACAAGGCTCCCAGGCCGGGACGTCTGGCAGAATGCTTGGTCTCTTGCGCTGGAAGTGAGACCCGAAGGGTGAGCTTATGGCGGTTAGCTTCTAGCACTAAATAATAGGCATTAGGCATTCTGAGCTGAAAGGAGGCAAGCAAATGAAGGGAGGCACTCTAATACACAGATTGAACTTTGGAGACTTTTTCCCTCGCCATGTAAATTGAGAGCCTAGGTTACTTGCCAAAGGTAATATACACCATACCTTATGACTTGGTCATTTCGATGTGATGTCCACCTTCATTATGATCCGGTCATTTTGGAACTATTTCCATTATCATTCATATCATATCAATAAATGAATAACCATCCCTTATGACCCATTCATTTTGGTGATGGGCTACCATTCCTATGTTGGTACATAGTTTAAGGAAAGGGAGAGGACTCTTGGGGATAGCCCTGATGCCCCTAATCTATAGGTGCTAAGTCAAACATCACACGAGAATACTTATATATATAGATGATTTTAAAAGAGATAAGTCAATTCAATTCATTTCATTTTACAATTAGGCTTGAAAGCCAAACATTTTCATATTCATTCATGGCTAAAAAGCCAAATCATTGTTCCAAATCGTATTTCTCATGCATAGGAATAGCCCATTCATTAAACAATATGGTACAAGCATCCAATATGCTCAAAGAGATAATAACAATAGAAATTTATGAGATAACATTCTTTTCATAACCAATATGTAAGCTTAACCTAGCGATAATTTCATAAATCCAATGCTCATGAATGCATATGCTATGAATGAGATGAGAATAGCATGGGTAATATAGATTCAAGCTTAAATCAACAATACCCTATGATATTTAAGTAGAGACATAAGTAAATATTTAAATCATAATATAGACCCATGCACAAATCCAGCTTTAAGGGGAACATGCACATTCATGACTTCATAACTTCGATGCAATTCATCATATCAGAGCTTAAATCAACTTAAAATCATCAAATAAACATATCCCATAAATAAATTGAATTTAATAAAGAATAATATTGAAAACCCATATTTAAAGTAAGCTAAAATTCCCTGAAATTGAGTAAAAAGGGTTTAAATTTTTTGTAGAAAGGGTCCTTCCTTGATCCTCAAGCTTAATTCCCACTAGAGTTCTTTCAGAGTGATTGAGAGAATTTTTAAATGTAAGGAATGAACCTGAATGATAGAAATGATGTTTAGGTTATTACGAAGACTTTGGGTAGCACAGGAAGTCACAAAAGACCCTTAGAATAAATCATATTTATGAAAATGCTATTGATGAAACGAGTTAAAAAAAAATTGAACATTGTCACTTCAAGGAGGACTATATGATCTGTGACACACCACACAGACCGTATACTTGTCCATGAACCAACATTTGGAAAAGTTACGCTTGACGAAGGTCTGAAACGGTACTCCCATACTTAGAAAAATTTGACAAAATCACCCATACAGAAGGCCACAGGTTGTATGAGCCACACAGGCTGTATGGTTGCCCGTACCACCTCCCTAAAAAAAACTTTTTGCGACCAAGTTCTAAGATGGTGATTCGATACTTAGAAAAATTCCACTCTAAGGCCCATATGGAGGGGTATAGGGACCGTACCCCTCCACACGTACTGTACCACTGGGCGTGTCATGACCCAAGCCTAGGGCATAGGTGTGACATGGCGAATGAAAAGTCTGAAGACAACCCAAACAAGCCTCTTGATTGTAACATGCACACATCTTTGATTGCGGAAGTAAAATAAACATCAATAAGAGTCAAGTAAAAAAACAAGGGAAGCGAGACTAAGGGAAATCTTTCATAAACATGGAATACAAACTTAGTATCCAACAACACCTCTACTTTAGAATAGAGCGGGGGCCAAGATACTTCTCGGGCTCACACTCATAATAATAAGTATCCAACATAAGGAACATGTCTCAAGATATCATGAATAAAAGTATATATCGTCCTCAAAGTTAAAGTCTTACCAAAAGCTTTCTTAGAGAACCAAACTAGCCACGTGGAGGAGGATGATCAAAGGAGCTCCGATTCCTACATGGTATATCATGTATTCAAGGCCAAAGTCTCGATAGTTAGCTCTTGGCCAAGAGGGATGCATGTTACTATTATTCTATTCATAATGTACTAAGTATGCGGGATGCAATGCAACAAAGATGTAAGCCATCATATTCAAAATTCATACATATAGGCAATGAATATAGTCTCAATATGACATGTATGATCAATGTTTGTAATAAAACATACATGTAAAACATTTAACTTGCGCATGACAATATACATATGTGGGAGGAGACCTTAACCGACATACACCAAGTAGCTACAACTTGGAATCCAAGGCATGACACCCCCTCGGTACAGGTGACCGGGAATAACACCCCCCGGCGAAATATGGTCTACTTGTCATGGCAAACCAAATAGGATAAACATGATAATGTACACTAGCTGGATCCATTAGTATAGCAAGGTTAAATATAATCTTAGTGGAGCATAATTTAGAGACTAAAGACTTTATATAAGGACCCCTTGTGTTGAGCCCCCATCTTAAGCCTCAATAGGTACTAAATTTATTCCCACAGAATTCTTGAAATAGTCATAAGTTTAGTGACCTATAAGAAACATGATAACATGACATGAGTAGCTCATAAACATGTTTGACCTCTAATAGTAAGCCTAACTTGAACATGAGAGTAAATAATAATCACACATAAACTCTTGCTTTAACATAAATGGCTCACATGAGGTAAAAATCTTGAAATAGGGCTTAACTTGATACTTGTAAAACCATAGATACTTTTCATGAATTCAATACATGCTTGAAAGCCCTTAATCATCACGAAGTCGCTGGACTTGTAAATAATGTAATAGTTCATCAACAGCTTGAGAATTCTTGTCATGTAATTTTATCAAACACATGGTGTGCTCATGATACTTGTTCAAAATCATGCAATTCAAGAGTAAAACAAATGAGTAAACTCAATGCAAATCAATCTATCACTATTGTAGTAAAACCCTCATTTTGGGTATCTTGAAATCCATCACAAAAGCTCATAATAGTACATAGTTTTCATGGTTCAAATCATGCATAGTCTCAATAGACATATATCAACTCATGGGATAAAGTTAAAGAAGCCATTCATGCATAATAAATCAATAGTTGATAAAACCCCCCAACATAATTTATGTTTATATTTCATAATAAAAGATACCCATAAGTAATACGACTTAAAATTATCATAAAAAGAGAAGGTTGGGCTCCATGGGTGAAAGGACCCATGGATTAAGATCCATATACCTCAAACTTGGATTTTCTTGAGATGAGCTTGAAGGAAACTTGAAGCTTGAGATGGGTTCTTGAGTTCCAAAATTAAGCTTGAAATTTCTTGAATTTGAAAGAGAGATTTGATAATGTCTTTGAGAGGTTTTAAAGAGGATTTTGTGAGTTGTAGAGTTGAAAAATGGCTAAGTATGGGAGATTTCACGTTTAAATGGGCATGGGGCTATTATCCCAATGCCCTTTGACAAAATAAGATAACTGGGGATAATATTACACTGGTTAGCACCAGGTGCAATGTGGACCATACGCGGATGGACCACAAAATACACTTGTCCACACCTCAGGCGCGTCTCGACCTGAATAAGGACTAACACTGAAAATTAAAAAAATTGGTGAAAATTATTTTTTACTACGGGTCTTCTAAAATCTGGGTTATACTATTTCTCACTCAATTTTGCCCCCTGATCAAGAATATGAAGTCAAATTTCAAAATCACGCACGAATTTTGAGATATATGGAAATTATGATTATGGGGCACTCCGAAGCACATGAGGGGTGTTTCAACATCTCCACCTTGAGAACATTCATCCCTGAATGTCAAAGAAATGTGAGTAAGAGAAGTAATTATGACGTTTTCAGCCCGACATGAATGTAACAAATGTACTTAAACATCATTTTCAAAAAGTCTCAACATGAATGTCAAAAATCACCATAAACTTGTTACCATGAACATGAATGCATGCAAAAATGACATGAAGGCTGAAACTTAAGATTTGAAATCATAGATGGGACACAGTTTGTTATCTTCGGCTTGAATAGAGTTGAAGAGGTATGGATATCCCTTTTTCATGTCTGCCTCAGTTTCTCATGTAGCACTTTCAACTTGTTAATTTCTCCAAAGTACCTTGATGGATGCTATATCTTTGTTCCTCACCCTTTTAACTTGTCTATCCAATATTTCCATGGGGACCTCCTCATAGGTCAAGATATCATCCACAACACCCACTATTTATAGGGGTAATATAGCACTTAGGTCACCAACAACATAGACACATGGAGGACTGGATGAACTATATTCATATCTCTAGGCAACTCAAATTCATAGGCAACCTTACCAATTCTCCTCAAAATTCTATAAGGCCCCACAAACTTTGGGCTCAATTTCCCTTTCTTGCCAAACTGGGCCACACATGGGTGAAATCTATACCCAATCATCAATATCAAAGTCAAGGTCTCTTCTTCTCACACTGGAGTAGGACTTTTGCCTACTTTGAGTTGTCCTCAATCTCTCTCTTATCAATTTCACCTTTTCTAAAGCTTCTATAACCAAACTCAGTCCAATCAAAGTCATCTCATCAACCTCACCAAGATACCTCCCTAAAGTCTCTATACCTTTTTGGGGAACCGGGATGAATAGAATAGGATGAATTATGGGCCTCTTTCAAAATGAACTCCCTCAAGTCATCAACAATAGGTAAAGATAACCAACCTTGGTACCTAAGGGCACCATCTCTCCCTTGGGAGAAACCTCCACCTTACCATCCTTCACTAAAGCCCTCAACTCTAGCAAGGCGGGGTCAAGGTCTTGCTTTGACTTGACTTCCTCAATCAAAGAAGATTTGGAACCATCAATAAACATTGCATCACCATTATCAACTTCATTTAACCTAACTCCCAACCTAGCCAATCGATAAACTTCTCTAACCACCTCATTGTTACTAACCTCAATATGAGCTAGACTATCCACAGACACTTTACCTAGACGATCGACCACAACATTAGCTTTGCCGGGATGATAGTGCACACTCATGTCATAATCCTTATGGAGTTCTAACTACCTTCCTTGTCTCAAGTTAAGATCTTTTTGTGTGAATACATATTGGAGACTCTTGTGGTCGGTAAACACATTAACATGAACCCCATACATATAGTGACACCAAATTTTCAAAGTAAACACCATGGCTGCTAATTCAAGACCATTGGTGTGATAATTTTGCTCATGCACCTTAAGTTGCCTAGAGGCATATGCATTCAACTTGCTATTTTGCATCAAAAAACAAATTTTTGAGGAATCACAATAAACCACAAACCCTTCTAACCCTTTCGATAGAGCCAAGATAGGAGCGGAGATAAGCTTGTCTTTCAAAGTTTGAGCGGTCCAACCAAATTTTGCCTTATTTGGGGCCAATTTTGTCATTGGGGAAGCAATAGAAGAGAAACCATTCACAAACCTCTAATAGTAACCCGCTAAACCTAAGAAACTCCTAATATCCATCGGAATCAAGGGCCTAGACCAATTCCTTATCACCTTCGACTTCTTAGGGTCCACTTTAATGCCATTACCCATCACTACATGTCCTAGGGATGTAACGTCTTTCAACAAAAATCCACACTTTTCATATTTAGCAAACAATCTCTCATTTCTAAAAATTTACAACACCACTCATAAATAATTCACATGATCTTCTTCACTCCAGGAATGAATTTATACATCATCAATAAAGATCACCACAAACATATCAAGGTAGAGTTTAAAGACCCTATTCATGAGATCCATAAATATTGCCGGTGTATTATCAAGCCAAAAGACATTACCACAAACTCAAAGTGCCCGTACCTAGTCCAAAAAGTCATCTTGGGAATATCACACACCCTCACTCTCACTTGGTAGTATCCAGACTTAAGATCAATCTTAGAAAAGTGATAGCCCCTTGTAGTTGATCAAAAAGGTCATCAATTCTTGGTAGAGGGTACTTGTTCTTTATAGTAACTCTATTGAGTTGTCGGAAATCAATGTACATTCTAAGGGAACCATCCTTTTTCTTTACAAACAACATCGATGCACCCCAAGGTGACTTGATAGGGCTTGTGAAACCCTTTTCCAACAAATCCCTCAATTTATCCTTCAACTCCTTTAACTCCGCCAGAGCCATACGGTAAGGGGGAATAGAAATGAGTTGTGTCTCGAGGAGGAGGTCTATACCAAAGTCTATTTTCCTTTCAGGAGGAACACCAGGAAGCCTATCAGGAAAGACAATAAGAAACTCTCATTGACCACCGAAACTGACTCAATAGGAAGGACTTTAGACTCAACATCCCTAACCCTTACAAGGTGATAATGAAAGCCTTAGAAATCAACTTTTGGACTTTTAAGATAAGAAATGAATCTACCCTTGACCACCACATTATGACTTTCCCACTCAAGGATAAGCTCATTAGGGAGTTGGAACCTAACCTTGCGGTTCCATAATCAATGGAAGCATGATATGCATGCAACCAATCCATCCCAAGAATAATATCAAAATCCACCATATCAAATTCAACAAAATCACAAGGCAAGACTTTATGCAATATGTACACAGGACAATCCCTATAGACTCTTTTAGTAATAATGGACTCACCGATAGGGGTAACACTTCATAAGGTTCACATAACAGTTCGGGATACACATGAAGCTTACTGGCAACAAAAGGAGTAATGAAAGAAAGTGTGGCACCCAGATCTATCAATGCATGCACATCATGATAAAAAATCTTTAACATACCGTTGAAGCACTACGATATGTCTAGCAACCCTTAGAGGGGTATGATTAAGATCGTCGACGGCTATCCTCATCATAATTTTTAGTAGTCCATGGACAATGCCTCAACTTATGATCCTTTGTGTCACACCCAAAACAAGAACTCGAACTGACAAAACAATTCCCCAAATGGTATCTTCCACACTTGTGGCGCATAGGAGAAGCTTGAACACCAACACCCTTGCCCTTGTTTGAGCATACAGAAAATCAAAAATCTTGTGGCTCATCCTGCCACACCCATAGCAAGCATTCAAATACCTCAACAACCTTCCATTATGATTCCTTCCACATTTTGGGTACCTTGGAGAACGTACCCTACCATTGCCACATTCAAATTGAACCCTTCTTTTTCCTTCTGCCCAAGCCACAAGACAATCCTCATCTTATGCCCAATACCACCACACTTGAAACAACCTTCGATGCCCACCAAACACCTTTCTTGATGCTTCTTGTGACACCCTTGACAAGTGGCAAAAAGGATCCTTTTCCTTTTGTACTTGGGAATCGGTACACTAGTAGAAGATGAGACACCATTAACTCAGGCTCTCTTAGCCTTCCTCTCTTTCCTCTTGTCCTTTGAAGTATCGGGGACATCCACTTATTGATTGAGTTGAGCGGTTACAACCTTGGCCCATAGCCATAGAGCATTGCGAACCTCCACATTCATTATGTCGCTGTTTGGAAGTTGACCCTCATGTGAGAGATGGGTAACCGTCCTATTCACCATTCTGAATAACTTGAGACATATTTTGAAATGCAATGATAAGGAATCAGTAATAAGCCTTAGGGGACTTAGCTCTGTTGCATGACATGGATCATGAAGAAGTGAAATGTTTCCTAAAACAACTTATAGCCTCTCATTCATAGTTGTGACGCACTTCATAACCATTAATAAGACTCTAACGATGCAGTGTGTTGGATTTCTGAGGACCATTAACAACCTAGTACTCTGATACCAAGCTTGTCAGGACCCAGGACAAGGGCCTAGACGTAACACGGCTAATGAGAAGTTTGAAGACAACCCAAACAAGCCTTTTGATTCTAACACACACACATTCTTGGTTGCGGAAGTAAACTAAACATCAAAAAGTGTTAAGTAAAAAAAGGGAAGCGGGGCTAAGGGAAATCTTTCATAAACATAGAAACATAAGAAGAGTCAAGCATGAAAGCATATACAAACTTAGTATCCAACAACACCTCTACTTTAGAATGGAGCGGGGACCAAGACACTTCCTGGGCTCACCCTCAAAATAATAAGTATCCAACATAAGGAACAAGTCTCAAGATAGCATGAATAAAAGTAGATATCGTCCTCAGAGTTGAGGACTCACCAAAAGCTTTCTTGGAGAACCAAACTAGCCACGTGGAGGAGGATGATCACAGGAGCTCCGGTTTCTACATGGTGATATCATGTAGGCATAGACTATGTGTTTGTATGTTTGAATATACTAAGTATGCGGGATGCAAAACAATAAAGATATAAGCCATCATATTCAAAATGCATACATATAGGCAATGGATATAGTCTCAATATGACATGTAGGATCAACGCTTGTAATGAAACATGCACATAAAACATTTAGCTTGCACATGATAATATACATATGTGGGTGGAGACCTTAACCGACATAGACCAAGTAGCTACAACTTGAAATTCAAGGCATGACACCCCCTCGGTACAGGTGATCGGGCAAGACACCCCTCGGCGAAATGTGGTCTACTTTCCAAGGCAAACCAAGCATGATAAACATGATATTGTGCACTAGATGGATCCGCTAGTATAGCAAGGGTAAATATAATCCTATGGTGGCACATAGTTTAGAGACTAAAGACTTTATATAAGGACCCCTTGTGTCTAGCCCCTGTGTTAATGTCACGACCCAAGCCTAGGGCCTCAACATGACACGGCGAATGGGATCCCGAAGGGACCCCAAACAAGCCTCTTAGCATATCATTTACACATCATTGGTCACGAAAGCAATTTAAACAACAGGAGAGAGAAATAAGGATAAAGGGACTAAGAGAAGTCTTTAATAACATAAATCATCAAAATAGTCAAAGCTTAAGCATAATTATATTACACATCCAAGAACACCTCTAAATGTGGAATTGAGTAGGGGCCACGATACTTTCTAGGCTCACCCTCATGGTCATAAGCATCTAAGAAAAAAATGAGTCTTTCTATAACATAAGATTAATAGCTATAGTCCTTGGAGTTGAGGACTCACCAGACTTGCTTCCAGAGATAGTACTAGCCATTTGGAGGAGGAAGATAATCAAGTGGAGCTCTAGTTCCTACATGGTAACATCATATAGGCATAGGGATGCGTTAGTATATTTGAATGTACTAAGTATGTAGGATGCAATGCAATAAGAGATAGGCTATATAATCAAAATGCATATACATAAGCAAGAGGTAATATATTAGCAACATGGCATGCATGATCAATGCTTGAAGTAAAACATGCTTATATAGAACATAATACATGTCTAGGAAGAGACCATCATCATTGACAAAGCAACCCCTTGGAAGGTGATTGAGGTATATACCCCTTAACTAGTAGATGGGCATGTCATCCCCCATCATAGTGGTCAAGGTATATACCCCTCAAGATGGTAGATGGGCATGTTACCCCCCATCAAAGTGGTCAAGGTATATACTCCTCAAAATGGTAGATGGGTATAGCACCCCCAATCAAAGTGGTTGAGGCATATCACCCCCTCAACAAGGTGTGGTCAACTTGCAACACTATAGATGCTTTTTATGAAATCATCACATACAAACATTCATTTCATCATCTTATAGTCACTTGACTCATAGGCCACGCAGTAGATCATCAATAACTCAAGAACCCTTTACCGGATATTTTATCAAATACTTGGTGGGTGTGTAATACTAGTTCAAAACCATGCAATTCCAGAGTGAAATCATGTGAGAAATTTCACATCTTGTAAATCAACCCACCAACACTTGGTAATACCATCATGCAAGATACATTGAAACTCCTCATCAAATGTCATCATAGAACATAGATTCTTAGCTCAAAACATGCTTAAATAGTCCACATTTCATCAAACCCCAATATAGTTTATAATCAAACTCATAGTGAGAATACCCATAAGTAAATCAACTTGAAAACATGTAATTTACATAAAATGTAAGGTTGGGTACCATGGGAGAAAGGACTCAATGGTTTATACCTACATACCTTTGGAGATTTCCTTGATGAAGATTTGAATGAGGACTTGAAGCTTGAATGAATTCCTTAAGATCCGAAACTGAGTTTGGGACACTTGAATTGGGTGAAATATTTGGCTAAGTGTTACAGAGGATTTTGGAGAATGTCTTGAATGATATGGGGTTGAAAATGATTAAGTATAGGTGTTTTTACGCATAGGAAGGCTTAGGCCCAAGACCCCAAAGCCTTGGACTGAACTAAAAAAAACTGGCAACAAAATGTACTGGTTCGTGCCCTAGTCGCGTCACGCCAAGGGCGCGGATTGATTCTGTTTTTCATAATTTTTGAAAAGCAAATTTTGATACGGTTGCTCTAAAATCGGGGTTAGACCCATTTCCCGCTCAAATTTTTCCCTTGATCACGAATATGAAGTCCAATTTTTATATCACACATGGATTTTGAGATATATGGAAATTACAATTATGAACATTTTTGAGGCACATTTTTAAGCACTTTTTGGGGATTTTCAATATCTCCCCCTTGGGAACATTTGTCCCCGAATGTCAAAGAAGTGTACATAAGAAGAGTAATCATGAAGGAATCAGCCCCAACAAGAATGCAACAATGTACATAAACATCACTTTAAAAAATCTCAACATAATTGTCAAAATCACCATGAACTTGTCAACATAAACCTGAATGCATGCAAATGACATAAGGGATGAAACATAAGGTTGAAATCACATAGATGAACTTGAATTAGTACCTTAGGCTTGAGTGGAATGGAAGAGATAGGAATATCGCTTTGCATGTCCACCTCAGCTTTCATATGGCACTTTCAACTTGTTGGTTCCTCCAAAGGACCTTGACGGAAGCAACATCCTTATTCCTCAACCTCTTCACTTGTCTATCAAAAATTTCTACTGGGACCTCTTCATAGATCAAATTGTATAACAGCCACAACATCAAGAGGCATAATAGCACTTGGATTACCCACACACTTCCTCAACATAGACATATGGAAGAACCGATGAACCATATTCATATCATTGGGCAACTCCAACTCATAGGCTACCTCACCAATCCTCCTCAACACCCTATATAGACCCACAAATCTTGGACTCAACTTACCTTTTTTACCAAAACGAATCACACCCTTCATGGGTGAGACCTTTAAGTAGACCCAATCACCAACCTTAAATTCAAGATCCCTTCTTCTCACATCAGCATAGGACTTTTGTCGACTTTGGGTTGTTTTCAGCCTCTCCCTTGTCAACCTCACCTTCTCCATCATAACCAAATATGGACCTAACAAAGCCATCTCTCCTACCTCAAACCATCCAACTAGGGATCTACAACGTCTACCATAGAGAGCCTTAAAAGGAGCAATACCAATTCTAGAATGATAGCTATTGTTGTAAGCAAACTCAATGAGCGGAAGATGATCATCCCAAATACCCTTAAACACCAAAACACAAGCTCTAAGCATATCCTTAAGAGTTTGGATAGTTCTTTCGGCTTGGCCATCCGTTTGAGGTTGAAAGGTCGTACTAAGATTTACCTTGGTACCAAGATCTCTTTTGAAGGTCCTCCAAAAGTGAAAAGTGAATTGGGTGCCACGATCCTATATGATAGACAAAGGCACTCAATGCAATCCAACCAATTGATGAATGTACAACTTAGCATAATCTTTGGCACCATAAGAGTCTTAATAGGTAGGAAATGAGCCGACTTTGTCATTCTATCAACCACAGCCCAACTAGAGTCAAAATGTCTTCTTGTCTTAGGCAGCCCAACCACAAAATCCATGTTAATTTTCTCTCACTTCCAAGTAGGAATCTTTGTATCTTGGGCTAGGCCACCTGGCCTTCGACGTTCATCCTTGACTTGTTGGCAATTATGGCAACCTGATCTGAACTTAGCAATATCTTTCTTCATGCCACCCTACCAAAACACTTCCCTCAAATCCCTATACATCTTGGTAGAACCGAGGTGAATAGAATACGAAGAATTATGAGCTTCATCTAAAATCTTCTTTCTCAAGTCATTAACACAAGGCACACACAATCTACCTTGGTACCTAAGGGTACCATCTTACTCTTGAGAGAAAGCCTCCACCTCACCATTTCTCATTAAGGACTTCAATTCTAACAACGCTGAGTTAAGATCTTGCTTTACCTTCACCTCCTCAATCAATGAAGATTTTGAGCCATCAACAACCACAATACCCTATTATCAACCTCCCTCAACCTAACCCCCAATCTAGCCAACCGATGGACCTCCCTAGCCATTTCCTTTCCAACATCATCAACATGTGCTAGGCTATTCATAAACACCCTACTCACAAAGTATCGGCCACAACATTAGCCTTATCGGGATGATAATGCACACTCATATCATAATCCTTAAGAAACTCTAACCACCTTCTTTGTCTCAAGTTGAGGTCTTTTTGGGTGAACACATATTGGAGACTCTTATGCGTAAACACATCAACATGTAGCCTATAAAAGTAATGACGTCAAATTTTAAAGGTAAATACCACGACGGCCAATTCAAGATCATGGGTAGGATAATTCTTTTCATGCACCTTAAGTTGCCTAGAGGCATAAACTATCACTTTACCATTTTACATCAAAATACAACCCAAACCAATTCGTGAGGCATCACAATACACAACGAACCCTTCCAACCCTTCGATAGAGATAAGATGGGAGCGGAGACAAGCTTATTGTTCAAAGTTGGGAAACTCTTTTCACGCTCATTGGTCCACACAAATTTTTCCTTCTTTTGGGTCAACTTAGTCATGGGAGAAGCAGTAGAAGAGAACCCATTCTCAAACCTCCGATAATAACCCACTAAGCCTAAGAAGTTTCTGGTGTCCGATGGAGTCAAAGGTCTAGGCCAATTTCTAATTACCTCCGTCTTCTTAGGATCCACCTTAATACCATCACCCGATACCACATGATCTAGGAAGGCAATCTCTTTCAACAAAACTCACATTTCTCATATTTTGCATACAACTTCTCCTCCCTCAAGATTTGTAACACCGCCCTCAAGTGATCCACATGCTCTTCTTCACTATAAGAATTGATCAAGATATCATCAATAAATACCACCACAAACAAATCAAGGTAGGGTTTAAGGACCCTATTCATAAGATCCATTAAGATAGCCGGTGCATTAGTCAAATCGAAGGACATAACGACAAACGCATAGTGCCCATACCAAGTCCGAAAGGCCGTCTTGGCAATATCACATTCCCTACTTTCACTTGGTGATACCTAGACCGAAGATCAATCTTAGAGAAGTGACTAGCCCCTTTAAGTTGGTCAAAAAAATCATCAATCCTTGGTAGAGGATACTATTCTTGATGGTGACCCTATTAAGTTGCCAGTAATCATTGCACATTCTAAGAGTACCATCCTTCTTCTTCACAAACAACACTTGTACACCCCGATGTGATTGGTTAGGCCCAAAAAATCCTTCTCAAACAAATCCTGCAATTGCTCTTTCAACTCCTTCAAATTTGTCAGGCCCATATTATAAGGGGGAATATAAATGGGTTGAGTATCGGGAAGGAGATCTATGCCAAAATCTATTTCTCTTTTGGGAGGAACACCGAGAAGCTCATTAGGAAAGACATCAAGGAACTCATTCACCACCGGGACCGACTCTACAGGAAGGACTTTGGACTCCACATCCCTAACCCTCACAAGATGATAGAGACACCCTTTAGAAATCAACTTTTGCGCTTTAATACAAGAGATAAACCTACCCTTGACCACCACATCATGACTCTCCCAATCAAGAATGGGTTTATTAGGGAATTGGAATTTGACCCTATGGATTCTACAACCAATAGAGGCATAATATGCATGCAACCAATCCATCCTACGAATGACATCAAAATCCATCATATCCAACTCAACAAAATCACAAGGCAATATTTTATGCAAAATGAAAAACGGACAACTTCTATAGACCCTTCTAACAACAGTGGATGCACTAACGAGAGTAGACACATCATAAGGCTCACACAACAATTCGGGTTCAACATGAAACTTTTTGGTAACAAAAGAAAGAGTGGCACCTGGGTCTATCAATGCATACACATCAAAATCAAAGACTTTTAACATAATGGTAATGACATCGAGCACCTCATCTACCCCTTGCCTCCATTGAAGAGCATAGAACCAATTGTGCCTTGGGGCACTAGCTCGTTGGCCTCCTCTTCCCTAATGAATCGCATTTGTACCCCGACCTTGTGGACGACCATCTCTACCCTTGTGTTGATTACAAGGATAATCCATCACCTTATGACCCACTTCACCATACCCATAACAAGCATTAGTATCCTTCAAAGATGGGCCATTGTGACCTCTATCACATTTCGGACACATACTATTAGGCAACACACCACCACCACCTTGGACCCTTGGAAGACCCTTGGCCTTGATGAAACCGGCCACCCTTGGGACTTTGGAATCTCCCCTCAAAACAGGCCCTCTTGGCCTCACTACTTCTCCTTTTTCTCAACTTTTCCCCCTCCAATTGTTCGGCATAAGTTATGAGGCGGGACAAGTCCATATCACCTATCAACATGGTGGCAAGGTACTTTTTTTTTACCAAGTCGGACACACCCATCACAAACTTGTTCATCCTAGACCTTGGCTCGGCCACCAATTATAGAGCATATTTAAAGAGTTGGTTGAACTTAAAGGCATACTCTTTAACACTCATGGACCCTTGCTTCAAATTCATGAACTCCATTATTTTGGCCTACCTTAGCTCAAGCGAGAAGAACCAGTTGGATAATGTCACCTTAAATGCCTCCCAAAGGATCATATTGTTGTTCCCCTTTTCCTCCTTCTATTGAGTAAACCATGTTTAGGCCACTCCTTTGAGTTGTTAAGCTGCCAACTCCGCCTCCTAAGACGCCTCATAGCCTCTTACTCATAGCTGTGGTGAACTTCACAACCATGAATAAGACTTTAATCAACGGGTGTGTTGGGTGCCGAGGACCATTAACAACCTAGTGCTCTAATACCAACTTTGTCAAGACCCAAGCCTGGGCCTAGACGTGAGACGGCAAAAGGGATCCCAAAGGGACCCCAAACAAGCCTCTTAGCATATTACTTACACATCATTAATTACGGAAGCAATTTAAACAACAACAAGAGAGTAGAAATAAGGATAATGGGACTAAGGGAAGTCTTCAATAACATAAATCATCAAAAGAGTCAAAGCTCAAGCATAATTACATCACATATCCAACAACACTCTAAACATGGAATTGAGCAGAGGCCATGACACTTTTTGGGCTTACCCTCATAGTCATAAGCATCTAAACAAAGAAAATGAGAGTCTTTACATAATATAAGATCAATAGTTATTATCCTTAGAGTTGAGGGCTCACCAAACTTGCTTCAAGAGATAGTACTAGCCACGTGAAGGAGGAAGATGATCAAATGGAGCTCAATTCTTACATGGTAACATCATGTAGGCAAAGGGTATGCGTTAGTACGTTTGAATGTACTAAGTATGTAGGATGCAATGCAACAAGAGATAGGCAACATAATCAAAATGCATATCATAAGCAAGAGATAGTGTATTAGCAACATGGCATGCATGATCAATGCTTGAAGTAAAACATGCTTATATAGAACATAATACATATGTAGAAAAAGGCCATCATCATAGACCAAGCAAACTAGTACTTGGAATATAAGGCATGTCCCTTGGAAGGTGATTGAGGTATATACCCCTCAATTGGTAGATGGGTATGTCACCCCCCTATCATAGTGGTCAAGGTATATACCCCTCAACATGGTAGATGGGCATGTCGACCCCCATCAAAATGGTCAAGGTATATATCCCTCATCATGGTAGATGGGCATGTCACCCCCTATCAAAATGGTCAAGGTATCTACCCCTTAACATGGTAGATGGGCAAAACACCCCCCATCAAAGTGGTTGAGGCAATCACTCCCTCAACAAGGTGTGGTCAGCTTGCCACACTATAGATATTTTTCATGAGATCATTCACATACAAACATTCCTTTCATCATCATATAGTCACTTGACTCATAGGCCACGCGATAAATCATCAATAACTCAAGAACACTTAACCGGATATTTTATCAAACACTTGATGGGTGTGTAATGCTAGTTCAAAATCATGCAATTCAAGTGTGAAATCATGTGAGAAAACATAATGTAAATCAACCCACCAACATTTGGTAATACCATCATGCAAGATACATTAAAACCCCTCATCAAATCTCATCATAGAACATAGATTCATAGCTCAAAACATGCTTAAACAATCCACATTTCATGAAACCCCAACATCATCTTTAATCAAGTTCATAGTGAGAATACCCATAAGTAAATCAACTTAAAACATGTAATTTACATAAAATGGAAGGTTGGGAACCATGGTGAAAGGACCGAATGGTTAAAACCCACATACCTCAACTTTAGAGATTTCCTTGATGAAGATTTGAATGGGAACTTGAAGCTTGAATGAATTCCTTAAGATCCGAAAATGAGTTTGGGACACTTGAATTGGGTGAAATATTTGGCTAAGTGTTAGAGAGGATTTTGGGGAATGTTTTGAATAATATGGGGTTGAAAAATGACTAAGTATAAGTGTTTTTACGCATAGGATGGCTTAGGCCCAAGATCACAAAGCCTTGGACCGAACATATGAAAAATGGCAACAAAATGTACTAGTCTGCGCCCTGGCCGCGTCGTACCAGGGGCACAGATCGATTCTGTTTTTTATAATTTTTGAATAACAAAATTTTGATACAGTTGCTCTAAAATCGGGGTTAGACCCATTCTCCACTCAATTTTGCCCCCTGATCATGAATATAAAGTCAAATATTTTATATCATGTATGGATTTTAAGATATATAAAAATTATGATTATGGGCATTTCCGACGCACATTTTCAGGAAGTTTTTGGGGAGTTTCACTTAAGCCTCAATCGGTGCTCAGTCTAATCCCATGGAAACTCGAAATAATCATAACTTTAGTGACTTGTAAGAAATATGATAACATGACATGAGTAGCTCTTAAACATGTTTGACCTCTAATAGTGAGCATAACTTGAACATGAGAGTAAATAATAATCATACTTGAACCTTGCTTTAATATTAATTGCTCACAAAAGGTAAAAATCTTGAAATAGGGCTCAACTTGATACTTGTAAAATCATAGATAATTTTCATGAATTCAATACATTCTTGAAATTCCTTAATCATCATGAAGTCACTTGACTTGTAAATCATGTAATAGTTCATCAACAACTTGAAAATTCTTGTCATGTAATTTTATCAAACACATGGTGGGTTCATGATACTTATTCAAAATCATGAAATTCAGGAGTAAAACAAGATGAGTAAACTCAATGCAAATCAACTCACCAATATTGTAGTAAAACCCTCATTTAGGGTATCTTGAAATCCATCCAAAAGCTCATAATAGTACATAGTTTTCAAAGCTCAAATCATGCATAGTCTCAATAGACATAAATCAACTCATGGGATAAGTTTAAAGTAGGCATTCATGCATAATAAATCAATAGTTGATAAAACCCCAACATAATTTATGTTCATATTTCATAATAAAAGATATCCATAAGTAATACCTCATGTAGTTTTCATAAAAAAGAGAAGGTTGGGCTCCATGGGTGAAAGGACCTATGGATGAAGACCCACATACCTCAAACTTGGATTTTCTTGAGATGAGCTTGAAGGAAACTTGAAGCTTGAGATGGGTTCTTGAGTTCCAAAATTAAGCTTAAAATTCCTTGAATTTGAAGAGAGATTTGATAATATCTTGGAGAGGTTTTAGAGAGGATTTTGTGAGTTGTAGAGTTGAAAAATGGCTAAGTATGAGAGATTTCATATTTAAATGGGCATGAGGCTATTACCCCAATGCCTTTTGATGAAATAAGAAAATTAGGAAAATATTACACTGGTCCGTGCTCCAGGCGTGTCACGGATCACAAAATACGCTAGTGCATGTCCCAGGCACGTTGCGGCCTAGGCGCGGACAAATATTTTGAATAAAAAAATTAGCAAAAACTATTTTTTGCTATGGATTTTCTAAAACTCGAATTATATCCATTTCCCACTCAATTTTGCCCCTTGATCGAAAATATGAACAGATTTTGAGATATACGGAAATTACAATTATGGGGCATTCCGAAGCACATGAAGGGTGTTTCAAGCCATGTCAGTTTACTTGGCTCCAAAACTTGTGGGATTTCAAGATAAGGCCACCACACGGCCCAACACACAGTCCTTGAGGTGTCACACAGACAGTGAGAGGTCCATGTGTGGTGTGTCTTAGTTTAAAACTCCACATGTAAGGACAAACACCCCTCATGAGGCCAAGGGTCACTTCATAGAGGCTCACACGGGCCGTGTGACCTCACATGGACTGTGAGAGCTCCCATGGAGTGTCACCTTGGTCCAAAATTTTCCGAAATCGAAATTTTCAAACACCAATGAGGCCGCACATCGTCCGGGTCCTTACACGTAGATCTTCCCTGAGTGAGTGATTTTTGTATCAAGGGTGTTCAACAATTGATTATTCAAAATATCTATATTTATTCTATATATTCAAAAATAATTTCCAACTAAGGGTGTTCATCTGACCATCCTTGAGTAAATGTAGCTCCGCCGCTGTTCCCGACCCCATTGCCATTCCTAATTTCTCTCGTACATTCTTTTCATCCTCTTACCAGCACTAATGTAGTGGTCATTTGGACATAGAAGTTGTGAAATTCGGGAGGAAAAAATTGAAAATGATATTTGGAAATTTAAATATTTCACTTATTTGCCCATAAACTTAGCTGCTAGATTCTATATATATGTCATCTTTCCAAAATTCATCCTAGGGGTGGGGGATGGGGTGTTGAGAAACTACGTTGTGAATAATTATGAGTTGATCATATTTTGAGGCCCTCATCTCTATGATCAAAAAGAAAACAGGAATACTGAAACTGAGATGCCTTGCTTTAGGTTATATATGTTTATGTAGCTGGAAATCTTTTTCCATTAACCATAACATGGACAAGTGTATATAGATGTCTCAGTTATTCTTGTGAGAGAATATTACCTGAGTAGGCAATGTAGTTATATCTTTGGATAAAGAAAAGGCATGTAGATGTTGACAAATTACTGAGAAGTTGTTGCTTTGGACAGGTTATCGGCAAAGTTGGTGATCTACTGGCTATAAAATACTTGTCTGCTGAACCCAAGAGACATCAGCTCATGGAAAAAAATGGAGCCGACCTAAATTCTCGCATATGCAAAAGCTTGTGCAAACAGCCTCACAACAACGATTTTTGAGTCTGCATTCTCCGCATGACTTGTACTTTTAAATTATGATTATTTTATTATCGCTTATTAATTAGAAATATTTATTTATGCGCTTTCATGTACTTCTTTGTTGCATATTTTAGTATAATGACGTTTGCTCAACTCATGTTTTGTGTTATTTACTTTAAAATCACCTTAGATAGTTATATCATGCTAGGACTAAATAAATATTTGAAGTATGAGTTATATGCTTGTATGAAGACTTTATCCACCCCTGATAAAATTTGATTTTTATTGATTTGATTTTAAATTGATTTATAAATTATAAAATCTGATATAATTGATTTGATTTGGTATTTGAAAAACCTAATCAAAGAATATTTAGATCTTTAAAAAGCTTCAATGGGATTAGTAAGTGAGCTGTAACTCTCCTTATTTGTACTTTTCCTTTGCGTTTCAACTTCAATTAATAAATAAAATTAGCTACTAGGCTCCCCACCTCTTCAGATTTTGCTACAAAGGGAAGAAAGATTACATAGTTTAAGTCTAAAAAAATGAAAAATGTCACATGGATAAAGGGGAGCCGGGGGTTTAAAAATTTAAATATTTATAAAGAAAACTTATTATAATCTATATCTATCTATCTATATCTATGGGAAAAAATATAAATTTCTCCTTTAACTTATCTCGAAAAGTCAGTTACACATTTAAACTATCATAACGACCTATTACACATCTTTACTATTCAAATGTGAATTTATTTACCCCTAAAACTGACATGGCAATTTTTTTAAAAAAAATAATTAAATATGCACGTCAGAAAAAGTAAAGCATCAGAACAAGTAAAATTGAAAAATAAAATAAAATAAACCCCCTTCCCCTCTTCTTCTTTACACATCACCCATTATACTCTTCTTCTTTATTTTTTTTAATCACAATTCTTTGTTTTTCATCAAAAGATGTTGCATTACTCAGTTTTTCACTCTTTGTTTCGCCGCCAACTCGTTTGCTAATTTACCCTTTTTTTCTTTTTTGTTTTTATGCAACAAAATTTTTTACAGGAGAATCATTTTCCTTGTCTTCAGAAGGTTCTCAATTTCAGCAAATCAATCATTTTTTAAATTTTAAATCTTAGATTGTTGAGTTTCAATTTATGAATTAAATTTTTTTTAAGTTTGACTATGATTCAAATGTGAGAGTTTTGAAGATGTTGCTAATTTTAATATTTAGGATTCAAGATAGATGTCAATTTCAATTTTGTTATGATAAAATTGAATAGATTCAAAAAAGATAAGGAAAAGGATTTTGTTTTGGTGTTTGTCGTTAGTGACTGATTTGGGTTTTTAGGAGGCTGTGGTGGTTTAGGTGACTATTTGGTGGCTATTTAGGTGGATGTTTGGTGGTTTTTGATGGTTGTATGATGGATATATAAGTTCATTGAAAAAAAAGGGAATGTATTGTGGAGGTGGATTTATGGTGGTGATGGGTTGATTGTTCTTCATGGGAGAATACAAAGAGAATCGTGATATATATTAAAAAAAAATTTCCAGTGAGGTTAGAGATGAAGTGGGTGGGATTAATGAAAAAGGTATGATTATTAGAGAATTTTAATAATTAATTAGTATAAAAATATAGTTAACAAAGAAAATAAATTAATTAATAGGAAAAACACAAAAAAATATAAAAAATTATAATTTCTGACATGACGCTGATGTAGCATTGATGTGGCAGCGAGTGTAATATACCATACATTGTGATAGTGGTATTACATATCTTGGGATGACATTAAATTTATTTTTAAGTATCAAATGTGTGTAATAGATCATTGTGATAGTTTAAGTATGTAACTGACTTTTCGAAATAAGTTCCAGGGGAATTGAAAGTTAAAAATGCCTCTAAGTAAAACAGACTAACTCTAATCCCTCATGGTTCACACTCGTTAACCGCGCTAAAACTTTTAGTGAAAAGTCGTCTCTTCCATCGCTCACAAACTGGACAGTGCCAACGTTTATAAAATTCCAACAGATACAATTTTTAGCTTTACTTACTTTCCTTTATTTATAACAATCAGTTTGGAGAATTCTTAGTTCTAGAAAACAATACGATACAGCCGTCAATAATGACACCCTTAAAGCTTCGCGCTTGTCCTGTTAAGTTGCATCCTCCTTCAAAAGTTATCACTTAAAGTGTTGCACCAATTGGCTTAACACCCTTAAAATGGATTGGCACGATAGCAATGCACATCTAACTAAAATGACTTTGAAAACTTTTAAGGAATTGTTAATTTTCATGCTTAATAAAAATACTAACGAATATTCTTACATCATTCGTTTCTTAACAGGCTGTTACTGTAATAAATTTTAGGATCATCTGCTCTGCAATTTTCAAAGCTTCATTTATTTGGGCTCTATGAAACTTTTCCAATAATGTTTGGTTACTTATGTAAGACTTGGAAAGTTATTGAAAAAATAAATACGTCAGTGCCATGGCCCATGGAGGTAATAAAACAATCATTGGTTAACTGTGGTGATGTTAAAAATATGTTTGCCTCCCCAAGTCTATAACTTTGAAAGAAATATGCCAGGGTTATGTAAAAAAAATATGCAGCAATCATTGTTTGATGCGTAAATTCAGACATACCATTCATATTATTAGATTAATTGCAATCACTATAAAGAATGAAAAACAAAGTTGATTCCAAATATATAAGAATTGATATATACTTCGAATAATATATATTAGGCTAGTTTTGAAAAAAAAATTATCATTATGACTCTAAGGAATCTAGATCTATCAAATAGTATAACAGACACAATTGATTTATAAAGATTTTGATAACAATGTCATACATGCTGAAATAACACAGAGTAATACTCTAAAGAATAAAACTATCAAGACCAGAGAATGAAGGATACCTTTATTTATGTAGAAGAGATTTTCGAAACGTTTATGTTTTGTAATGATAATAAGTAAATCTAAGCATAAAACAAGTTCTAACGTTTTCTTTTATCTTTCACAACATGTTTTCTCAAATAAACAACCATACATAAGCACTATTGATGGAAGTCAGATCGCCTCAAGGCCATTCACTAAGAGCCAAGCTCGAGAACTTCAAACTATGCAAGGGCTATTCAAGAAGTTGGAGGTACTTGAGCTTGTATTAGGTCCAAAGGAAAGATTCTATGCCTTGAAGATAGTTTGTGGAGGTGAAGACGGAGCAGGGGAAGAAACTGTCAATTCGGCAACAAGTCCCAGATCGGCCATCCGCCGAATGCAAATGTCAATGACCACTTTGACTACCAATTATTATAGAATGTTAAAGCCTCAAAAGCTATCAATATTGGCAACAGGGTGCCCATTCGGCGATCCACAGAATGAAGAAGACGACAGTCACTTTGACAATGATTTGGTCAATTACAGCCACTTTTGGACAAATTTTGTAATAAATCACCTAAGACTATAAATAGATCATAATTGAATTTTTCGGTAGACTACTTTTGAATGTTGATATTGAAAATTCTTGTCTAAGTGTTGAGAGTTAGGTATTCATTGATCTTTGCTTAGAAACGTTATTTGTGAGGTGAATCCAATTTTAAGAGGTTCAGTTCTTGATTTGGATTAATCAATTCAGGTATTTAGGTTCAATGTACCTTTAGATTGCTTTTTTGATTTCCTTTCTTGTATCAATATATCTATCTTTACTTTCTTGTCTTTCGATTTTGCATCTTATTTCATTTTTGCAGCATCATTCTTGTATCATTTGGTATCAGAGCAACACTTAGATTCATTTCTACAATTCCAGTCTTGGATTTTTACTATAAAAAATGAGTAAAAAAATATTTTTAGAAAATTTCAAAAATATTTTTGTTGATTTTAGTCTTGTTTGAAGTTTATAATGTTAGATTTGTATTCTCTAACATTTGTCTAATCTTAGTCTGAGATTTGGTAAAGTTTGGAGTCATATTGAAGAACCCACCATTGTTGATTGGAGAAGCTTGATGAAGAAGTAAGTGGGTCTTAACATCTAAAGGAATTGGTTAGGAATTGAAGGATAAAGAGTAGTGGAGTCTATTCTCTACATCAAAGAGAACTTAAATCTCAAATTTTGTGAAATTTCAAGCCAAAAATTCTAAAGAGTTTTATTTTGGGTCTTCATCTTGTTCATGTTCTTCGGGAATATTAAAATATTCAAAAAGAAAAATCTTTCAAAAAGGGTGATTGATCCAAAAAGTGCGAGAAAAGAAAAAGTACTTATATTTGTACAAGTGGAATTTACCAAAAGAGGCAAGTACTAGGTCAAAGAAATACAAAGTGCCCACAGGGAGGTCAAATTTAAGAACGTAAAAGGTGCAAAAGTGACAAAAGAGCGCTCAAAATCATGCTTGCAAAACCCATTCAGTGATGCGCTGAACTATACCTGAGTCCGCCCAACTCTTCTCAATTTGCTGTAACTTTCGACGATCAAAATTAGACCATTCAGTGGTACACCAAAGTCATTCGGCCGTCAAAGAGAAGTTCACAAGATGAACTTCAATTTTGACTTTTGAAACATTGGATTTGGAGATCTGGGTCTCAACCTATCTCAGGTTCTAAATTCCTAGTTTCTTTTCTTTGATTCTCATTCTGTGTCATGCCCCAGGAGGGTATCCAAGATATGGCCGTCATCAAGAGACTATTGCTAGTCCCAAAGCGAACCACTTGGCCTCATCACATTCATTCATTCTACTAATCAGCGGAAGACATAAAGAATATAAATTGGCACATCGTATCATCTAGTCCCAAAATAATAATATAATAAAAAGACTAGTAGAAAGAACTAGCTCACAATCTTAACAATCAACATTCGAGACTCTACTCTATGAAACCTCTATCACTATCAGGTGGTGTCAATGACAAACCCATGGCTCTCCCAATCAAAGTAAAGCTAATAAATTTCTAACTCTAAAGCAAGATGAAAATAGCATAATGAATCCTCCGAAGTAGGGGAGGCTCACCAATCTACTGAACGTCCTAGATCATCAACGATGCGTTTGCTAATGATTTCCATCCCTTGTATCTGCATCATATAATGATGTAGTATTGAATGGCGTCAGTCGTGGGATGTACGGTATATAAAATAGCTGAATGAAATTAAAATAGGTAGAATGATATAGAAACAACAATCAAAACAATATAGAACTCAATCAACATGTCAGATGTCTATCTAAAGCAAGAATAAAGACTACAAGTGACCCATCAAACCTCATCTATCAAATTAGACTCATCTCATCTCATCTCAACTCAGAGTGCTCAGTTTGGAAACTTTTTGGGAGTTTCTCTTGTCCGACAACAATCACTTGTGAGCATTGTACAACAATTTTGCTGATGTAGCCACAACCATTCTATAGTCGCTAGGTAGGGAACAAATCGAATACACTAGGGACCACCAACCAATCAAACAAGTCATTTATTGTTTCAAGGACTCTATCAAGAGGGTACTACAATGTAATGTGATGGTTCATATCGTCACCTATGCATGGATATGTAGTTTGACGAATGCGAGATGGATAAACTCTTACTCTTTCGGTGCTCGATACTTCTCCCATGACTCAAGGCTCATAAAATAATCTATCCAATCAAACTATCTCAATCAAGTCATCTCAATCAGCCTTGTGGAGGCACGACCTTTCAATCAGTCTCATAGAGACTCTAATCATCTCATCCATCAACATCTCAATCATTAGCTCAAGGCTTAGAGTAATCATTAGGAAGTAATCAAATAGAAAAATCATCAAGAGTTCATTTGGAAAGACTCATGGATCATCCAATATTATCAACCTATCATCATTCTAACATTCATAATCATAATCTCGATCAACATTCTCAATCAAGGCTCGAGAATCAATCCCTATCTTTTTTTATGCATGCTTTCAGAAATCAACATATAGGGTCATGCAATATCTCATGAAAAATATTCCATTCATTGAAATAAGTTTATGATGATCATCAACATAAAAAAAATACATGTAATTAATATAAATTTCAAGAAAATCTTCAAGAAATATTCACGAATCATGTATGTAGTCTCATTAGACTTTCAACTCTTCTATGAATATGAGACACATGAAAGAACAATCTTATGCTTTTAGTTTAGCCTTACATACCTACATGAAGCTATCAACAATCAACTCCAATAATTGCCTTTGAATTCTTCCATCTATGGTTTCCTCTTCTCCTCTCTTAAGCCTTAGTCTTTCAAGTATGAAAAGGACATAGAATAGGGTTTAAGACCCTATTTACGCATCAAAACGACCTAATTTGATCATGTTTTGAGTTTTAGAAGGGGTTAAAATTGACCGAAATGCCCCTCAAAATAAAAGAAAAACTTTCACCCAGAAAATATCTAGTCCGCGACGCGGACTAGGCGTGGACACATACATATTTTTCCTGAAAACTTTTTTAAACGAGTATTCAATTCCCGTAAAAAAATTTAAAAAAATATAAGCGTTGCTCCATGTCCCAGGCACATCGCGCCTTGGATACACACTAACATTGTTTTTCGTTTCGAATCAAAAAATTATTTTTAATCCAATTGTTCTAAAATTTGAATGTAATCATTCTCCCACTCAATTTTCTATGTTGATTGCATATCCGAGCTCAGATTTACAAATGGAGCATGGGAAGATGCATTAAGTGCACATCTCTATTCTAGAGATATTTCGATGATTTTAACGATTGTTACAGTCCGTTTTCAAGATTCCTTAACTAATTTTCCACTCGTAATTGATTTATTTGTTGATTTTTGGTTCTTGAATCCTCTTTTTTCTTAGTACCATTCTCTTTTGTACTTTTATTCATTTTATTTCGTAGTTAGCTGCTTGATTCAAGTTTGTTCGCTTTAATTGAATTGTCTGTTTTTCTTGTAAAAAGAATCACTATGGCTAAGAGTAGAAAATTGACACCTTGTGTGTTACCTAGTATAAGCAATCATCAACCTTACCTAAGCCAATTTGGGAGGAAATTAAAGCTGTGTAAACACAAGTGATTGTGAGTTTAATTTTACTAACCGCTAACATTTTTTAATTGTCTTTGTTGAGTTTTTTTCTTACTAGGTACCATGGCAAATGGAAATGAAATTCCACCACCTACCGGAGTAGTAACCTTGGATGCTATAATGGAAGTGATTACTAATATGAGTCAGAAAATAGAATCCATGGAGGGTCAATCATCCACTATTCAAGGTAGTATGTCGGCTATAGATGGAAGAATGATCAATATAGAGGGTAGACTTAACTCTACAAATACCACTCCAAAACTGCCTATTGAGCTTTAACAAATGGTCCTAATCGTCCTTCTTATACTATGACTTCACAAACCTCTCATCTGATGTGCTTTAAAAATACAACACATTTGATGCCTGAAACAAGGGATTTTGCAAGTCCTTAATGCGACTTTTTATGGTTTTTATGTGTTTTTGTGTTGCTCTTGCTGAAAATATAGGTTGGCATGATTTTGGGACAAAATTGTAGATTTTGCTTAAGTACAGGACATACGAGCCACCCTACGAGTCATAGCCCAAGCTATGAGTGATAGGGTGCCCTCGCAGCAAGAAACAGTAAGCAAAATTAAGAAATTACAAAGTGAAGGTCAGCCATATGAGGCTAACCTATGAGTTGTAAGTCTCACTATAACTCATAGGATGTGCTCTCGTAACAAGAAACAGTGTGCCAAAAATTTGGACCAACAACTGCAACTTAGGACTAAGAGAAGACACTACGAGTCGTAGAGCACACCATAACTCCATTGCAATAGGTCATATCAGTCAAGTCCAAAATACCAAGTGTTGACTACAAAAGCCCGATTACGACTCGTAGGTCCTCCTATGAGTCATATCTGCAAGACGTAACTGCTGCCAACTGTATTTTTATTTTATTTTTAGGGTCTTTTTGTAAATAGTATACATAGTTAATGATAGGGTTTTTGAAAGAGAGATTTAACACTTCATAGATTCTAGAGAGAAATTTGAATATTCTTAGAGACTTTCTAGGGTTTAGGGTAGGTTTTCATTATTTTAATTTGAAGACCCATTTTGGGGGATTGAAAATCACATTGTGCTCAACTTCCATTAATACAAGCTTGTGGTTTCAATATCAAAGTGGTGTTATTCTTTATTGTTCTTGGGTAATCTCTCAACCATGTCTTTTACATTCATTATTGTTGATTTTGCCTTAGCCATGAGTAGCTAAGCACCCACAACTTGGGGTTGTGGGAACCATGAGGAGTTGACTTGAAATAACCTAGATTTTATGCATTTCTTTGATTAGGTATTTGCATGTATTGTTTACTTCCCTTCATTTTGAATGTTGTTTGGTGGCAGCCAATACCAAACCCTGCCTACTATCACAATCTAGATCAAGGTAGTGACGAATAGGAAAAGGAAAGTAGATGATGAGATTCGATTGATGTGTTCTCATCTAATCAACCAAACCTGACCAAGGGGAGGCTGACTAGGATAATAGGTAATGGTTAGTTGGCACACCATGGTTTCTGACTAAGCGCCATGGTGAAATTTGACCTTCACCTTCATAAGATGGCCAGAAGAACCTAAGTTACCGTCCTATATGCAAAGTCCTAATTAGAGTCATGTTGTCTAAGATAGTTGAGTCAATGAATCATTGGGAACACAATTCCAAGTTGTCCCTCAATTTGAGTGTCTTCTTGTATAGATAGTGTAGTGTTTATTTTAGTTCTTCATTTTGAATCACAACCCCCTTATTTTAGAGAATATAGTGATCGATACTTAAAATGATTGTTAATGGATCAACATAGTCAAGCCCCGTATTCCTTGTGGATTCGACCCTAACCTCGGTTAGGTTTATACTTGACTGTAACCGCTTTACTATTGGAGCATGAACATAAAAAATTATGGCTTTTTTGCCGGGGAATATGGTTAGGTTCTTGACTTGAATTCACTATTGGTTAATTCAAGTATTAATTTTTAGATTCTCTTGTATTTTACTTTTATTTTTATTTTTGTTGTTTAGTCTTATTTGCAGGGTGTACTAGGTTGTATGCCCAATACAAGGAGCCAGGGAAATCCCTTAGCTCCTATCAATTTGGAGATCCATCAAATCACTAGAAGAATGGCTCATATGAATGAGGATATTGCGGTTGAGGAATGATGATGATATGGGAAGAGAAGAGAATCCACCACCAAGGGATAATAGGCCACAACTTAGAGATTTCAACCACAACGCTTATGGTTGGAATCAATATCACTTGAACCCTATGGCCATGGATGTTACTGGTGCTATAGTGTTTCCACCATTGTCAGTAGATACTAAGTTCACAGTGTCGAATGGATTACTCCAAATGCTCCAAAATCGTGGTTTGTTCATAGGGTTACCTTCAGAGGATCCCCATTATCATCTCCATAATGTCGTCTTTGTCTACAAAAGTGTCATGGGGACACAAAATCTTTCTTTGGATTCAGTTGGTTTGCGAGTGTTCCCATTATCACTAACTGGTAATGCATCTGTGTGGTTGTCTGAGCTTCCCCAAAGTACAATAACAAGCTGGGCAGAGCTTCCGAGAGTTTTTCTAGAAAGGTACTTTCTAAGGTCAAAGAAGCTTAAGCTCAAAGACCAAATAAACAATTTTGAGCAATTGCCCGATGACTCTATTAGTACCATATGGGAGAGTTTCACCAAGTGTTTGCGAATGGTAGAGATCATAAGATTGTTGATGATGCCTTAGTTGAGATTTTCTACCGTGTGCTTGACGAGAATAGTCAATCTTGTGCCGACACAATCATGGGAGGCATGTTTCTTGATCAACCTTTTCAATTATTCACCAAAAAAATGGAGCAAGTGGTTAAAATAAATAGAACATGGGGTCCAAAGAGAGAGAGGTGCTATGAAAACTTCTTGTGTAGTAAACACCAACAATGAGCAAACTAAAGTCAATGAGGAGATCATGCAACAACTTAGACAATTTCGCACAAGCATGGACTTGGTCTTAAAGCAAAATCAAGTGAGTGTTTAAGTGGTGACACACCAACCTCCTAAGGCACCCGTGTATGATGAACCATTCTTTGATGAAGATGCTTGCTTTGCGAGTAACTAATCGGTAGGTTTCCAAACCAACCCCAAGGGTCCAACACGGACTATTGGAGGCAAGGTTTCAAAAATCAAGGTCAGAACTACAACTATGATGGTGCATATAGAGACAACCGAGGTGGTTATTATGAAAGGGAGAGAGTGTCGGATGCCGAATGGGGTAGAAAAAATGGCTATAAAAATGGTCCTTATGTGCCGCCCCACAACTGTGATGCCAGGCCAAGTACTTCTAGGATTGAAGAGATATTTGACAAGTTGTTGAAGAGAGCCGACCATCAAGATGAGACCTTGAAAGGGATGAAATCAGTTATTTCAAGCATAAACCAAAAGATAGAGTCTCACTTGGTGCCTATCAAACAATTGGAACAACAATTTTGGCAAGTTTCTTCGCAATTGAACCAACGCCAAAAGGACACTTTACCAAGCAATATGGTTCAAAATCCCAAGAATGATGGGCATTGCATGGCATTCATGACTAGAAGTGGTAAAAGCACCGTCGATCTCCCTATGTCGGTGGTTATCGATGAATGTTATAAGAGGAGTGTTTGTGAAGAGGCAAGGTGTATGAAACAAGAGGGCAACTAAAAAGTATAGAGATCTTCCATGACCTCTCCATCCTTTTCCTCAAAGGCTTAGGAAGAAAAAAGAGGAAGGTACGTTTGAGCAGTTTTTGGCGATGATCAAGAAGTTGTCGGTGAACTTTCCTTTGATTGAAGCTCTAGAGAGGATGCCCAACTATGCAAGATGGATGAAGGATCTAGTCAAGAAGAAGCAAACATTTAGCCAAGATCTCTTCTAAAGTTTCCAACTCTGCAGTGCCATCTCCACAACATCATTGGTCCAGAAACGTGAAGACCTAGGTGCTTTTACCATACCATGTACTATTGGAGAGCTTGCATTTGCCAAAGCACTTTGTGATTTGGGAGCTAGCATTAATTTGATGCCCCTCGCCATCTCAAAAGGCTTGGTTTGGGCACCTCTTTCTCTATAAAGATGCGGTTGCTAATGGTAGACAGGACAATCAAGAAACTTGTGGGGGTAATTTATGATGTGCTGGTAAAGGTAGAAAAATTTATATTTCCTATAGGTTTTGTTATTCTTGACTATGAAGTTGATTTTGCAGTTCCTATCATTTTGGGGAGGCCTTTCTAGCCACAGGTCGCACTCTGGTTAATATGGAGAAACGACTGCTCACATTCAGGTTTGATGAAGAAGCAGTTATGTTTCAGGTTTGCCAATAAGATAGGAAAAACTATGATTTTCGGGTAGTCTCAATGATTGAAACTGTTGATGTGAGAAAGCAAAGGTCCCGATCAAGTTACGACTGGGGGTTGATCTTTTGTAGCTGTGTTGATGAATTGTGATGGTGACAGCATCTCGGAGTATGAGGAGATAGTCAATGCTCTTGGAGAATCATTTGGCCCTAGGCGACAGATCAAGTTGGACTTAGATTTGAAAAACACGGAAACTCCACCCACCAAGCCTTCTAGAGAAGTCCCACCTGAGTTAGAGTTGAAAGCACCCCGGCGCATCTGAAATACGCATTCTTAGGAGAAAATAACACATTGCCAATCATCATTACAGCTGACTTGAGTGAGGGACAAATAGAGGCCCTTGTCTTTGTTCTCAAATAATTCAAAAGGGCTATTGGATGGACAAATGTAGATATAATAGGTGTACCTCCAGGAATATGCACTCACAAGATTCAACTATTCAAAGATTACAAGCCTAGTATCGAGCATCGAAGATGGTTGAATCCTCCAATGAAGAGGTTGCTTCATCAAGTGGTTGGATGCAAGAGTAATCTATCCTATTGCCGACAGTGAATGGGTCAGTCTTGTGCGATGTAATTATGAAAAAAGGGGGTATCATAGTGGTGTCAAATGCCAAAATTGAGTTGATTCCCATGTGACCAGTCACCAGATGAAGAGTGTTTATGGATTACAGAAAGCTTAATGCCTCTACAGAGAAGGATCATTTCCCCATGCCATTCATGGATCAAATGCTTAACAAACTTGCAGAGAACGGGTGGTACTGTTTCCTTGATGGGTATTCCGGGTACAATCAAATTGTCATTGACCAGAGGATCAAGAGAAGATAGCTTTTACCTGCCCTTATCATTTGCATTTAAGAGAATGTCGTTTGGGTTATGCAATGCTCCAGTGACATTTTAAGAATGCATGACGTCAATTTTCTCGGACATGGTTGAAAGCACTATTGAGGTGTTCATGGATGATGTTAGTGTGGCCGGCCAATCATTTGAAGCATGTTTGTTACATTTTCATGATGTTTTGCAAAGATTTGTCGAAAGTCACTTGGTGTTGAATTGGGAGAAAGGTCACTTCATGGTCAAGGAAGGTATTGTGCTTGGTCATCGAATTTTTGGCAAAGGCATTGAGGTAGATAAAGTGAAGATTAAAGTTATTGAGAAACTCCCACCACCGATCTGTAAAGGTGTTAGGAGCTTTTTGGGTCATGCAGGGTTCTACCGATGCTTTATAAAGGATTTTTCCAAGATCTCCCAACCTTTATGTAGACTGTTGGAAAAAGATGCCAAATTTGTGTTCGATGATGCCTGTATGTAAGCCTTTGAAGAATTGAAGAGAAAATTGATTTCGGCACCCATCATAGTAGCTCCGAATTTTTCAAAGCCCTTTGAATTAATGAGTGATGATAGTGGAGTTGCCTCAAGAGGGTACTAAGACAGTACAGGGAGAAGATTCTATATCCTATCTATTATGCTAGCAAGGCACTCAATGTAGCCCAGAAACACTATACAGTCACTGAGCAGGAATTGCTTGCACTAATCTTTGCATTTGAGAAGTTTCGATCATACTTGTTGGGAGCCAAGGTGATGATAGTGCACACAGACCACGTGCACTCAAGCATTTAATGGCCAAGAAGGGGCCAAAATCAAAACTGATTAGATGGGTACTTTTATTGCAAGAATTCAACTTAGATGTGATTAACAGAAAGGGATCAGAGAATCAAGTTGCTGACCACCTTTCCAGATTAGAGGATGAAGCTATGGTGTCGTTTGATAATGGTCTTAATATAGATGATTCCTTTCCTGATGAGGGAGTGTTGGCAGCCTCACATGATCTTATCCCTTGGTTCGAAGATTATGCCAATTATCTAGTTAGTGATATAGTGCCTCTTGATTTGAATACCCATTAACATCGTAAGTTCATGCACGATGTGAAGAAATTCCTTTGGGATGAACCATACCTATTTTGTATTTGTGCCAATGGGATCATCCGTAGATGTGTTCCAGAAGTGAAAATGATGAGCATCCTTGAAGCGTGCCACTTATTAGTGGTTTGTAGCCATCACAGTGGAGCTCGTACAGCTTATAAGGTATTATAGTATGGATATTATTGGTTGACTATACATCAGGATGCTCATGATTATGTCAAAGTCTTGTGACAGATGTCAAAGAGAGGGTAGAGTCTCGCGGAGACAAGAACATTCTCTTAATCCTATTTTTGGTGATTGATTTTTTTGATGTTTGGGGTGTTGACTTCATGGGACCCTTTTTTAGTTCTCATGGGAATAAGTATATCCTAGTTGCTATAGATTATGTCTCCAAATTGGTAGAGTCAATACCCTTGCCAAACAATGAGGGCAAGAGTGTCACAATTTTTCTTCGAAGAAACATTTTCTCCAGGTTTGGAACACCTTGAGCAATTATCAGTGATGGAGGCTCTAATTTTTGTAACAGGTTGTTGGCTCTTCTTGAGAGGTATGGTGTAAAACATCGTGTGGCAACGCCTTATCATCCCCAAACAAGCGGGCAAGTAGAAGTATCAAACAGAGAGATAAAGCAAATCTTGCCCAAGCCTGTGAATGTGAATCGCATTGATTGGTCTTGAAAGTTGGATGATGCATTGTGGGCCTACCACACCGCCTTCAAAACACCGATTGGTATGTCCCCGTATCAATTGGTGTTTGGAAAGGCCTGTCACTTTGATGATACTCTTTCATTTGTCATAGTTGGATTGTCAGATGCATCTTTATGTTTTGGTTTTCTTGGCAGCTTTGCAATCAGGTTTTGAAAATGAGAGTTGGGTACCTGATTTGGAGTTAAGTGATGTATATGGCATTAGGATATTGCTATGTATTTCTCATTGTCTCCTTAGCTTGAGTCGTCGCTTGAGGACAAGCAACAGTTCTAAGTTGAGGGTGTTGATGTGCTGTGAAAATACAACACATTTGATGCCGGAAACAGGGGATTTTACAAGTTCTTAATGTGAATTTTTATGGTTTTTATGTATTTTTGTGTTGTTCTTGTAGAAAATACAGGTTGGCATGATTTTGGGAGAAAATTACAGATTTTGTTGAAGTACAGGACATAAGAGCCACCCTATGAGTCGTAGCCCGCTATAGGGTCCCTCGTAGCAAGAAAAAGTGAGCAAAATTAAGAAATTGCAAACTGAAGGTCAGCCATATGAGGCTAACCTACGAGTCGTAAGTCTCATTATGACTTGTAGGATGTGCTCTCGTAACAAGAAACAGTGTGTCAAAAGTTTGGACCAAGAGCTGCAACTCGGGATTACAAAAAGACACTACGAGCCGTAGAGCAGACCACAACTCGTAGAATGGGTCATAACAGTCAAGTCCAAAATGCCAAGTGCTGATTACAAAAAGCCCGATTACGACTCCTAGGTCCCCCTACGAGTCGTACTTGTGAGACGTAACTGCTGCCAATTGTATTTTTATTTTATTTTTAGGGTCTTTTTTTAAATAGTATAAATAGTTAATGATAGGATTTTTGAAACAGAGGCTCGATACTTCTCAGATTCTAGAGAGAACTTCGAATATTCTTAGAGACTTTTCTAGGGTTTAGGGTAGGTTTTCATTATTTTAATTTGAAGACCCATTTTGGGGGATCACATTGTGCTCAATTTCCATTAATACAAGCTTGTGGTTTCAATATCAAAATGGTGTTATTCTTGGGTAATCTCTCAACCATATCTTTGACATTCATTGTTGTCTATTTTTCCTTAGCCATGAGTAGCTAAGCACCCACAACTTGGGGTTGTGGGAACCATGAGGAGTTGACTTTGAATAACCAAGATTTTGTGCATTTCTTTGATTGGATATTTGCATGTGTTGTTTACTTCCCTTCATTTTGAATGTTGTTTGGTGGTGGCCAACACCAAACCCCACCTATTATCACTATCATGACCAAGGTAGTGACGAATAGAAAAAAGGAAGTAGATGACAAGATTCGATTGATGTGTTCTCATCAAATCAATCAAAGTTGACCAAGGGGAGGTTGACTGGGACAATGGGCAACGATTAGTAGGCACACCATGGTTGCCGACCAAGCGCCATGGTGAAATTCGACCTTCACCTTCATAAGAGGGCTGGAAGAACCTAAGTTACCGTCCTGCATGCAAAGTCCTAACTAGAGTCATGTTGTCTAGGGTAAGAAAACCATTCCCAAGTTGTCCCTCAATTTGAGTGTCTTCTTGCATAGATAATGTGCTCCTTGAAAACATTATGTGAACCGAGAGGACAAATGGGATATCAAGGTTACAGAAGTTGTCTAGTTCCATTTGGAAGAAGACATTATGTGAACCAACCGCAAGCCTTTGGAGAAAATCAAGGCAGCCAACAATTCGACTTTCCAAGAGGTCCTCATAATATTAATCAAGGAGGAAATGGAGGTCAAGATATGGGAATCCACTCTATCAAGACTAGTCACCCAACTTTCAAAGGAGAATGCAATCCCGATGCTTATCTAGAATGGGAGTCATTATGTGAGCAGATTTTTAAGTTAATGATTTAATCGAGGTTAAGAAGAGTTGCTTTGCCATTGCTCAATTCAAAGCGTATGCCATTACAAGGTGGGAATACATGAAGAGATACCATCTAGTCCTTCAAGGAGGACAACCACAAACATGGACCGAATTGAAAACCCTTATGAGAGTCAAATATATACTGGTATATACAAGAGTTGCTTGCTAAAATATACAATTTGAGGCAAGGCAACAAGAGTGTTGCGACCTATGATGAGTTCCAAAATTTGATCTTGAAGGTAGAATACAATGAGAATGAAGTGCATGTTGTTATATGATTCAAGGTAGGGTTGAACTAAGAGATCGCTTCTAAGATGACAATTTACAAGTTTGCTAGTTTAAATGACATCTTTGAAGAGGCCCATGAGATAAAGAGGGAACTCAAGGCAGAAAAGTTGTCTAAGTACAAAGGTATGTGACCTTCCAATTCTTGGGGTAAGAACAAGGAAACAACGCAAACGCCTTTGGGTTGGAACAAAGGCAAGGATCTTAAGAAGCTGTATGAGATGAAAGCCATGGAAGGTAATGTTCTAAAGTATGCACCAAGAGAAGGAGGAAACAAAGAACCGATCAAGTACCTTAAAGGCATTCAATGTTACAAATGTAAAGGTATGATGCAGGAGTGTTCTAATTAGTTGAATGTCCTAGTCCAAGGATGAGATTATACCTTGGTGAAGAGGTGGAACAAGAATAAAGTACTGAAGACAATCCTCAAGATGAAGATGAGTTTGATGACAATGATGGTGATTAACAAGACCCATGTAAAGGGAGAGATGTTGTCGTTCACAATGGTTTGATGAGGAAGACTCCAATTAAAGATGCTTGGCCTCAAGAAGGAAAGTTCAGTATGTCAATGTATATGGTGAGGCGGACCATGATTTTAGGCTATAGATGATCTGAGTCAAAGGGAAAAGTTTTCCATTCCAAGTGCTACTTCGAAGGTAATATGTGCTCCTTGATCAAAGGTAATGTGTGCTCCTTGATCATTGATAGTGGAAGTTGTGAAAATGTTGCTACCCCCGCATTAGTAGATTTCTTGAAACTTCTACCAGTAAGCATGCTACACCTTATAAACTTCAATGGTTGAGTGAGTGCAGAGAATTAAGAGTGCAAAGACAAGTGTTGATCAAATTTCAAATTGGGAATATAAGGCTCCACATGTGGGAAAGTGTAGAGGTGCCAGAGGAATGAAATCTGAAAATTTTTAAGTGTAAGTGGGATCATGAAGGGGACTGCGGGTTGTAGTGGTTCCATGAGCCACAACTTGTTCTCGTGCAATGATGGCAAGACTTGGTAAAATATTGATTTATAATTGGGAGTATGAGATACTAAAAGGCACGTACATTGGTTGACGGGCTGTAAGTCCTGTCGTTGGTTGAGATTTAGAGAAAAACCACTAAGTGTTCAAAATGTTACCAAATGAGACCCCCTTCTCACAACCCCAGGAATGACCATGACCCGTGACGGGGTCTCATGTGGACCTGTCCGATAGGTTTTTAGAAGGGGCAAATTTTACCTTTCCTAAGTTCCTAAGCCTATGCTATGTCAATTTAACTTCCAAATGGCCCCTTTTCAGCGCTATACACTAAACTACTCCATTCTCCTTCAATAAAAATATTTCTAAGTCCTAAACCCCTCCAAACACTCCCAAGTTCTTCAAGACTTTCATGTGTAAGGTGCAAGCTAGGGTTTCAGATTCCTCGCTTCTATATCAGATTTTCTTCCATTAAATTACACCAAGGTATGTGGGTTTTGATTTGTGGAAATCTTTCCTCCATAAATCCTAACCATGCTTTTTCCTTATCTATTTATAAGTCATGGAAACTTATGAAAATTTTGTGAATGCTGTTATACGATAGTATTATTGATCACACCCAAGTTACACCTCTCTTTCGGAGGATAAAGCGATCGTTGTCAAATATAAAACTTAACCAAGATTATGGTCAAATCTCACAGAGAATGTACACTTTCCGAATCGATTCACTAATAAAAAATTCAAGTATTAACTAACTCAATTCCCTGGGGGGGGGGGGGGGTTTGCAAAGATTGAAAAGAAATCATACAAAAAAAACAAA
>JAOTQR010000100.1:6254254-6273261 GCA_025774065.1 Solanum ossicruentum | reverse complement strand
TTGAGGGGGAGTGTTAGAATGTAGTTAGTTTTTAGTCCTTGTATGTAGAAGGCCCAGGCCCATATATAATATATATATATATATATATATATATATATCAATGTATTCTTTGTGTGGTAGATAACACACACACAATTCATAAATTATGTTTCCAACTCTCATTTAAGTCCTTTCTACATATGAAATTAGATTAGAACCCAATGAATTTGATTGTGCCTAGGTTTAAAGCTAAATCTCATGTGTGGAAAGGGTATTAGATGTGAATTATGGTAATATGGGAACTCTAGCAGACTCTTAAGTTGAAAATTTCTCTTCCGATTAAGTTTTCGTATAACTTCAAACAAGCACATCTCTACGAACTGCGGGTTAAAAGGACTTTCGGAGTATCTTGTCTCACCCTTTTATACAGGCACATGTCTTTGTCAAATAAATAATAACCTCTAAATGCTCAAGAAAGTATACAACAACAACAACATTAACCCATTGCCTCAAAGGCTCCCGCCCATTGCGGGGTAAGGGGGGGTCGAATGTACGCAGCCTGACCCCTATGTTTAAAACATAGATCGACTGTTTCCGGATGACCCATGATGAGCGTCAAAAGTTGCATTGACTAACTGCTACTTCACAATTGAAAGAAGCGCAGACAGTTTAAAGAGCTATTTTGCTTTATTCCATCATACCCCAAAGCCAAAAAATAGTAAATCTTTGGCTCAATCCGGCTGTGGAAATAATGCTCAAGAAAGTATGATGCTCGAATAATATGATGATCAAGTTAGACATCAATTGTGCTTTGGGGTACCCAGAATGAAAGCTCATTACATGCATTTTCAGAAAAAGCATGCTATTATAAAGGAAGCAGGGTTAGATAATGCTTTATTCAAAAAAGAATTTCTTAATATTGCCAGTCAATGAGAGGATCGCCTTTAGGATGAGTTCATCACTCCTCCTATCCATTACTTTCTTGAAATGGTGAGGGAATTCTAAGTATCATATTGCACGCTTCTAGATCAAATGCAACATTGAGTTGCATAGAGTCAACTTCATGCTTACCCTTTGTTTTGGTGTGAGAAAAAGAAGTTGCCATCACTCCAACCGCTATAAGTTCCATTTAGTAGATAGGAGAGATAGCACATGGAACTAGCTTTGTCCATCGAATTGCAACAAAAAATGACCAATATATATAGGTGGCTAAACTTATTGCAGATAGTACCCCTTCATGGAGAAGAACCAGTAACTCAGCTTGATCTACTAGTGAAAGCAAGAATATGATTTGACTTTGTGCTTGCAAGTCTCATGCCCTCAAAGAACATATCTCATAACTCTATGAAAGCAACTATTTTGGTTGCTCACTTGATTCATATCAATGAAAATAAGATAGTTGTTGAACAACTCAAACAAGCTGTCCAAAATAGCATGGGCTCTATGCCCTTTCCGGTCCTTATCTCTTACTTATGCATGCGAGTGGCTTGTGCATGTCTTCAAAAGGTGGATAGATCTATTTGAGCTAAGCGCATGATCACCTTGAACAACAACACTGACAAGCATGCACAGGTGGTTTAAAAAGAGAACAACTTCTTTAGCTTTTGGGAGATTCACCACTAGTGTCACAAGTACCTCTACAACCCACTACAACATCAACACCATAGTGATCAACTGACCAAGTTGGCAATGGCTCTGCCATCTCTCATTCATAGAGCTATCAAGAAATCCATGAAACAGAGTTGCTAAAAGGTGAGTGGAGTTTGTAAAAAGGTGGACATTTTAGAAGGAAAAGTCATGAAAGCATACCAGTCTTCATGTTTAAGTTTGGAGTCCATCACTGCAATTTTCAGTTTTGGGATTACAGATCTGTTCCTATCCTTTTCAACTTGTTTAGATTCCATTCGAGGATGAATGTTCTCAAGGGTAGATACTGTAACACCCTATAAGTTCTAGAGTTTGGATCAGATCATAGGAGTTTAGAAAATTCTAAGTTTGCAAGATTTTGGGATTTACTAATGCTATCTACCGGCTGTAAAAGGAATCATAGACTGTAGATGGGACTCATAGATTAGCTTTAGAGATTGAAAATTTAGTCTGACTTTTATGAAACAACGGATCGTAGATAGCTTACGGATTGTAGAGTAGACTCACGGATCAAGTCCAAAAATTTGACATTAAGTTTGAGATTACAAGCCTAGTTTATGAGTCGTAATCCTTTTTATGGATCATAGATTTCTTCGTAGATCAAACTTCAGAAACTCAAATTTCAACCTAATATTTATGAACCCTATTTACAATATAAATTTGGTCTCGTATATGAACTTTAGAGACTTTGTAACTTAGGCTTGATTTCAACGGACAGGGGGATCTATGGTCTATAGATGGATTCACGGATTGTAGATGGTGTAATGATCCTATTTAATAGAGATAAATAGTCAAATAAAGAGATAAAAGCTGGATTACATAAGAATAATGGAGCCTTGATTTAGGCAGAAGAATAATTCAAATACTGATTTTGTGGCTGAGATCATGAATGCATTAATAAGGCACAATTGTAGGGATTGCAGCCACATCAGCTGCTATTGAGGTAGTTATATAACAACCTAGAAGTGAGGATTCAATTAATGATAAATCTGGTAACTTTTCTCTTCTTCCTAGTATTCTGTCTCTCTTTTCTGTTCTTCTTCTCCTTCTAATTTCAGATCTTCTTCCTTCTTTCTACAGATTCAAGACTCACCATGGATGCATACTTATCCTAGATATCATAAATTAGTTCTGTCTTTCATTTCCTTGTAATCAATATCTAATTTTCCATTTGAGAATAATCAGAAAATTGTCCCAAAAAAGTGTGTCTCTTCTTATTGTGAAATTCAGTCAGATCTTTATTGAGATCCTGACAATTGGTATCAGAGCAACATTCGTGCGACCTGTATGGTAGAGAATGGCTGACGGAACTAGATCAAAAATGGTGGAAGAAAGGCTGGCTAGACATGATGAGGTCCTAACAGAAGTACTTGCTAATCAAAAAGAGGTTCGAAACACACATACAGGGATCCAAAGAACGTTAGAATTGATCCTAGATCGACTAACAACTCTCGAAAGAGTACCTAATCGAACCCACAGAGAACAACAACAAGGAGATGGCACACTTCCCAATCCAACTCAGGATCAAAGGCCACACAGGCTACAGATGGTGCCTATTCCACCTCCCAAGTGGCAGTTGCCTACTTTTGCAGGTCATGAGCCTAAGGTCTGGTTGCGCAAGTGTGAGAGGTATTTCAACTTGTATAGAACACAAGAGCATCAGAAAGTAGAAGTGGATGTGTTGTATTTGAATGGGCCAGTAGAGACTTGGTAGCACTCTCTAGTACTGAGTAGAGGAGTGATTAACTGGGTAGATTTCAAGGAAGAATTGATTAGTAGCTCTGAAGATGAATTATTGGATGATATTGTAGAATAATTTAACAAGGTGGTTCAAACAGGATCAGTAGATGAATATTTGGGGAAGTTCGAGGACCTCAAAGCACAAATGCTTGTGAGGAATCCGCACCTCAATGATGCACAGTTCCTGTCCAGTTTTGTGGGAGCACTAAAGGAGGAAATTTGGTTCGCTGTAAACATGTTCAAATCAGCTACTCTCAAATTGGCAATCGAGAAGGCTAGAATGCAAGAGAAGGCAATTGAAGTTGTTCAAAGGAGAAATAAGGTTATCACTAAGCCTTCTCTCGCTACGAGCCAGAATCCACTTCCTAAGGCCTTGGGAAGCTCGAGAAGTAAACCTAATGCTTTTAAACTCAGTCCTGAAGTATATGAGTAGAGGAAGAATAACAAGTTATGTTTCAGATGTGGAGAGCAGTATACTATAGGGCATCAGTTTAGACCAAAACAATTGAATTATTTAGTGGGAGAGGTGGAGGTTGCAGCAGGAGGATCCGCCGAGATAGAGGACCCCTCCTATATGGACCTAAATATTGAAGGGGAGATAGAACAAGAAGTGTAAGAAGCAGTTTGTTTAAATGCCTTAACAGGGAGCAATCAAGGGGTCAATATTATACTGGTGAATGGTACTGTGAAGAATAGGAGCCTCACCCTGTTGATTGATTCTGGAAGAACTCATAGCTTTATTGACCAACACAGTCATCGGAGCAGGTTATAAAGCTAGTTATTGTGCACAAGTAAGAGTCACAGTAGCTGATGGTAACTATGTCATGTGCACATCTCATTGCCAAAGGTTCAAGTGGAAAATGCAAGGGAGGTCCTTCCAAGAGGATCTACTTATCATTCCTCTAGGTGGATATGACCTTGTGTTGGGGAATGACTGGATGAAGAAGTACAACCCAACCAAGTTTGATCACGAGAAGAAGTGTGTCACTATCAGAAAAAAGGGCAATAAATTGGTATTGAAGGGAATAACTGAAGAAGGTAGGTTGAACATGATACATAGTGGTTCCATGAACAAAATTTTGAGGAAGGGTCACGCTCTAATTGCTCATTTGTTCATGCTAAGCACGGAGGTCCAAAGTGATCAGGAAGTGGTGGATAAGACTATTCAAGATGTTCTAGAGAGGTATTCGGAAGTGTTTGAGGAGCCAAAGTCACTGCCTCTTGTCAGGGCTTGAGACCTTACAGATACAACTACTACCAGAAGAATGAGTTGGAGAAACAAGTTACTACAATGCTCAATCAATGCATTATCCAGCATAGCTAATCTCCATTTTCATCACCAACTCTTTTAGTTAAGAAGAAGGATGGTTCATGGAGATTCTGCGTGGACTACAGGGGACTAAATGACATCACTATAAAGGACAAGTATCATATACCTATAGTAGATGATCTACTGGATGAATTACATGGGTCTACTATTTTCTCCAAATTGGACCTTAGAGCTGGTTATCATCAGGATGAAAGTTGGATGATATCCATAAAACTGCTTTTAGAACTCATATGGGTCACTATGAATTTAAAGTGATGCCTTTTGATTTAACCAATGCTCCAACAACATTCCAGGTCTTGATGAATAAGGTTTTTCAACCTTTCCTTGGGAGATTGTCTTAGTATTTTTTGATGATATCATTAAAAGAACTTGTTGGACACTTAGTTGCTATTTTTGATACCTTGAGGAACCACTCCTTGTGTGCCAAAAGATCTAAATGGTCTTATGGAAAACCTAAGTACTTTGGTCATGTTATTACTGGAGACAGAGTGAGTATTGATGCTGCTAAAGTCCAAGCAATAGTGAACTGGCCTACTCCTAAGTCCTTGAAGGGCCTTAGAGGTTTTTTTGGGTTGACAGGATACTACAGGAAGTATGTAGCTGGTCATGGTACAATCTGCAGGCTTCTCACTGATTTGCTCAAAAAGGGTGCTTTCAAATGGAATGATGGAGCGGAATTGGCATTTGCAACTCTCAAGTCTACTATTCCTCAACACCGGTATTGGCTTTACCGGATTTTACCAAAGAGTTTATTGTAGAGACGGATGCTAGTCATAGTGGCATTGGTGTTGTCCTTATGCAAGAAGGAAGACCAATACCTTACTTCAGTAAAGTACTAGCAACCAAGCACAGGGGAAAATCTATCTATTAAAAAGAATACTTGGCGTTGCTAAATGTTGTGGACAAATGGAGGCACTACCTTCAATTCAAGCATTTTGTCATTAGAACTGACCATCATAGCTTGAAGTATTTGATGGAACAGAAGGTTACTTCAGCTTTCCAGTAGAAAGGGCTCACTAAATTACTAGGCCTTGATTATGAGGTTCAATATAAGAAAGGAGCTGACAACAGAGTCGCAGATGCACTATCAATACAGGAGGGACAAGGGCAATTATTAGCTATCAGTGTCTCAATTCCATCATGGATGCAGGAAGTTTCTAATAGCTACGAAGGGGACCCTCAAGTACAAGATTTGATCACACAGTTGTCCATAGACTTGCAAGGACCTAGTTTATGGCACTACTCTTCTGGGATCCTTAGAAAGAAGGGTAAAGTCTACATTGGGGCTACGGGAGAGTTGAGACAACAACTTGTGAACTCATTCCATGCTTCACCAGTTGGAGGGCATTCAGGCTAACTAAGTACTCTTAAAAGGTTATCCCAGCTATTCTACTGGCCTAAAATGTAACAAATGGTCAATGATCTTGTTTCAAGCTGTGAGGGCTGCCAGAGGAGCAAAGATGGCAATGCTGCTTATCCCGGATTATTGCAACTACTGCCTATACCTAATCAAGCTTGGAGTCAAATCAGCATGGATTTCATTAAAGGCTTACCCAATTCCAGGGGCAAAGGCGTGATCCTTAGTAGTTGACAAAATGACCAAGTATGCGCATTTCATTGCCCTAGCATCCTTATACTGTTATGATTGTTGCTGAACTATTCTGGAAAAGTATACATTGTTTACATGGCACACCTGAGTCCATAGTTACTGATAGAGATAAAGTATTTCTCAGCCATTTTTGGCAGGACTTTTTCAAGCTCTTAGGCACTCAATTGCATTATACCACAGCTTATCATCCTCAAAGTAATGGCCAAACTGAGAGAGTTGAATAAATGTTTGGAGAACTATTTGAGGTGTATGGTGTCCAGCAGACCTACACTATGGGAGCACTAGATCACTGCAGCTGAGTGGTGGTATAATACCAATGTCCACACTAGTTTGCAATGTACTCCTTTTGAAGCATTGTATGGATACACGCCACACCTATCTATGGGACCCTTGGTAGATTATAATGTTCCAGCAGTTGAGGATATTATTCTAAAGAGGCAACAAATGCAACAACTTTTGCAGGATAACTTGTCCAGAGCACAGGAAAGAATGAAATATTATGCTGATAAGAAGCGATCAGATAGAACATTTCAGGTTGGTGACATGGTCTACCTCAAGCTACAACCTTACAGGCAAACATCTGTGGCATTAAGGAAGCAATTGAAATGCTCATCCAAGTATTATGGACCTTACAAGATTTTAGCTAAGATTGGGTCAGTTGCTTACAAACTTGAGCTACCTATTGACTCTGAAGTTCACCATGTGTTTCATGTATCCTTGCTCAAGAAGGTGGGATCCGCTATAGTGGTGCAATCTAACTTGTCTAGCACTGGGAAGGATGGTCAGTTCACTGTTCATCCGGTAGCTATCTTACAAAGACAAATGATCAAGAAGGACAATGCAGCTGAGGTGAAAGTTCTAGCTCAATGGTCCAATTTGCCTCTAGAAGATGCTACTTAGGAAGATTGTAGCTTCCTCAAGGCCAAGTTTCCAAGTTTTGATACACATCCTTGAGGTCAAAGATGAATTAATGGAGGAGGGTATGTAATGATCCTAGTTACTAGAAATAAATAGTCAAATAAAGAGATATCAGTTGTGGAATCAAAGCTGAATTACATAAGAATAATGGAGCCTTGATTTATGCAGAAGAATAATTCAAATATTGATTTTGTGGCTGAGATCATGAATGCATTAATAAGGCGCAATTACAGGGATTGCAGCTACATCAGCTGCTGTTGAGGTAGTTATATAACAACCTAGAAGTGAGGATTCAATTAACAATAAATCTGGTAACTCTTCTCTTCTTCCTAGTATTTCGTCTCTCTTTTCTATTCTTCTCCTTCTAATTTTAGATCTTCTTCCTTCTTTCTACAAATTCAAGACTCACCTGGATGCATACTTATGCTAGATATCATAGATTAGTTGTCTTTCATTTCCTTGTTGACAATATCTAATTTTCCATTTGAGAATAATCAGAAAATTATCCCAAAATACAACTGTGTGTCTTCTTATTTTGAAATTCAGTTGGATCTTTATAGAGACCCTGACAGATGGCCTCATAGAATCTACTGAAGTCATTTTTTCATCCTTACATTAGATTGTTTTAGGCTATTTTAAGTAGAAATCAAAAGAATCTATCAACCTAAACGCTCCCCTCTCATGCATAACCTCCCAAAATCATATTTCTTTTGTCTCAAGGTTCCCCTCAAGCAAGAATTAGGGTTGCTCATCTTCAAAGTTTCAGTCAAGGTTCAAGCTACCATCTTCACTCCACGTATGTGGGATTCATCAATGGATATCTTCTCACCCATTGAGTCCCAAAGTGAACCTAGTTTTCAGATTCATAATTTCTACAAGGCTAGGGTTTTACGGAAACATAAATCTATAATATTTTCCATTCTTATTCATGAATAGTTTGTTTACATGATTTCATTTATAAATTTAGTACTTCTAAATAATATTTTCATGAACCCTAAGAATATAAATATTTTATGTCTCAATTTTTTTTGTCAGATGCATGTCTCAATATTATCAGTTTTTAGTGATTTATAATGCTTTAAGATAAAGCATCTTTCAATTATCAATTTATCAGAATTTATGAGCTGCTTAATTATTATTAGTATGATTAAGTATTATCAGATGATTATCGTCTTCAGTTAATTGCATGTTTCCATTGAGAGTTTACTAAACACTGAACAGACTTAGGGATGAAGACTCACTCGTTAGTTGAGGCCTAAGACATTTAATAGCAATTCCCAAGTCCAGAACTATGTGCCACCATAAGATTATAAGAGTCTTCCATTAATTGTGGCTTGACTCCTTAGTCACGACTCAGGCTAGGTCCTAGGCATAACACAACGAATGAGGACCCTGAGAGACCCTCAAGCGGGCCTATTAGCATTTATTCAAGCATTCATAGGGTAATGAATAAATAAACATAAGTGGAAACATAGGGATAGGGACTAAAGGATCATAGCATAAGATAGAGTACAAATGCCAAATCATAAGTCTAATACATCTTGTCCAACAATACCTCTACATACTAGACTAGACAGAAGCGAAGACATGTCCAAAGCTCACCCTCAAAGAAAATACAAAGTAATAATATCAAAGTCTAAAATATGAATAAGCTGGAAGGAGATAGGTTCATCCCTGAAGCAGGAGGACTCACCAATATTTCTTCGATAACAATCTGTATCAACCGCACATGTGAAGAGAGAGAAGGTCACATGTTCCTACATTGCAAGATAATGTAGGAATAGAGTATGCATTAGTACTTGAAATGTACTAAGTATGTGGGTAAGTGATGCAATATTAAATACATTTGTAGATATAATTAGTTAAGCAAAATGCATGTCATATGAAGAATAAGGTCATAAATAGAGATAAATGAGCAATGCATTAAAGCATGAGTAGAACAATATAAACATCATAAAGGAGATATACATATATGGGAAAGAATCATAACCAACAATAAGACCATGCGAGTTATAACATAGAATACAACATAACACCCTACATTGGAAGGGAAGACTACTTGCCTAGTAGACTTCGTTAATATTCATTCATTCATTGATATTAGTGCTATATGTGGATCCACTAGCCTAGCCTATAAGGTAACCTATGGTGGCAACATAGTTATGAGACTAGGAGCTTCTACTAGGGACCCTTTAGGTCGAATCCCCACCCGAAACCTTGTTCGGTATTATGTCAAGTTCCACAATATAGTAATAATTATAATTATATGTTTTTAACATTCATAAACTACAAATCATACTTCGAAGTAGCAAGAGTAGCTCATTAAGACTTTAATGATCCATTTAAGTGAGAATTGTCCTTTCACAAGAAGAACCCATAATTTGGTGAGAATTGTGTTTTCACCCACATTCATTTAGTCAAAAATGAATTCCATGATCAAAGTCGTAACTTTCATAAACCTTCAGATGAAACCCTTATCATTCAAGTCATATTTCATTGAGGCATAGAGTAAAACTAGGTGGGTTCGATATATTTGAACTTTAAAACATGCAAAGCAAGGAGATCATACGTAAACATTAGAAAATCTATCAATTGAAATGGTGCATAATGCAACTCGCCATGAACTTTCAAAATCCTAGGTAGCTTGACATAAGAACATCTTGTAAATCATCAACTTCTTATGATGAAATATCAATTCATAGCAAAAATACATCGTATGACAATATATAAAATGTGGTACATGCATCTAAAATGAAACCATAAACATACATGAATTTACATAAAGAAAATTAGGAGATTTAGTTGAAAAATACTTGGGCTCCATGAGTGGAAGATACCCATGAATGCGACCCACATATCTTGGATGGAAATTTATCGAGAAAAACTAAACTTTAGGAAGGAAGCTTGAAACCCTAGCTTGTCTTCATTGGAACCTTTGAGAGAGAATTTGGGAGTTTGGGACTTAATTTTAGGAGAATAATTTGGAATGGGGGTGATTGGGGTAATATTATACTGATATGAATAGTATTATGAGTCAAAACGACGTAGTTTAAGACTTAGGATACGAGGAAAGGTCTGAAATATACTTCACTGAAAACTGTTCAGGGAAACTATGAACTGATCCTAAACCTATCTATGACTCGTAGATAGGGGTTTCATCTTGGTTATACCCAAAAGTTAAAAAATCTTAAACTTGGAACCTCAATCTATGAACCCGTGTTTACGACTTGTCGTTCCATGTATGGATTATAGATCCTCTCGTACATAGCCTCCTCACTTAGTTAAATTTCACCCATTAATGGCTAATTCATGAGACCAATGTATAACTCGTATCTTCAAGTACAACTCATCTTATTGGGTCGTAAAATGAGATCCTGAATCCAGATTTTACCAGTCACTAATGCCTATCCATGAGCCCATTTTATGGCTCGTGGTTACAACTACAAGTCGTGTTTTAGGTTTATTGGAACTTGGCACCGAAACCCAGACTTGCGCTTTCTTTCTATATTTCAATCTTTTAACAACGGGATATCACAATATCCCCTTTGGGAACATTCGTCCTTGAATAAGACAAAAGCAAGCTTTGAGTAGGGTTAAACGAATCAATAACCCAACATGAATGTGAAATGCAACTTAAAATACCATTTTTATAAAATCTTCAAACTTATGCATTAATTATCATTCAAAAACAGTTTCTCTCCACTTTGGGTGTGGCCCGCACGACTATAACATATGTTATTAATAGGTAAGACATGCTTACTTATATACCCAACATCTCTCCTATGCTTTGCTGATGTGAAACTTCTCATCTTAAGAAGGGTTGTTATACACACCCCTTCTATGGACTCAGTGTCCTCGCTAAGGTTTGCCCCACTGTACGGGATTCACTTAGACTCACCACTGAGGTTTGCCTTGCCTTATCGGGATTTGGCTAAACTCAACTGAACTCTGGTTCACATCAACAAGGCTGATGTCACGTCTCCCCAAGAAAAGGGGAGGCGCGACTGACGCTCGATACCGTCATTAATCGAGCAAACCACTGAACATGCTAGCTAACTAGAATAGAGGCCAAAGGATCAGGCAGCATAACGTCTGAAAAACTAAGCCTGGACCATTTAAGTCATGATTTGATCAACAATACGTCATGTAAATCAAGATATGTAAACCAAAATGATAAAGTACTAGCTAGCCGATGAGGCTACAACAGCAAAGGTATATGCGCACACATATATATACATGCCAGACCTATGGCTGAAGACTGAAAGCTGCAAAGGAACCAACCCAAAATAACATGTCTACAATAGCCTCTAAGAGTGTCACTAAGACCTCCCGAATAGGGCCCCGACCATACGTAATAGTTCAACAAAAAATAAGTATCCTGTGAAAGCTCCAGGAAGAGGTGGAGCTTACCGACTCACAACTGAATTGGGCTCCTAATGGAGGGGTCGATCAAAGTCCCTACCTGAACCTGCACGCACGAAACAAAATGTAACGTCCTCAGGCAACATGACGTTAGTATGAATAAACATGTACTGGTATGTAAGGCAGAAAGTAAAATCATAGATAACTGTAAGGGTAATACAAATACCACTTGTAACTAAAACTTAGATAACCTTCATGGCTAACACTCAGCCTCCTCGTGATCAAATATGCATGGTATGCTCGAGTAATCACATGCCGTGAATACATATATATAGATGCAAATGCATGACATACCCAACAAAATGCTAGTAATGGTGGTCATTTTTGGTAGCTAACCGACATCATATTTGCCAACTTGTTGTCCATATGTATAATATACATATATATAATCATTTGACAAATAGGCCTCATACCTCTAATCATAGCTCGAAGTTCATGTATAACATGTCGTTTATGATATAAATATTGAATGCACATAGTAGACCATATTGAGAATTTAGTCAATCTTGACTCATTGGTACACTTATTCTCATAGCATCATAATCATTGTCATAGCATATACACCACTCGTGGGATCTTATATGTCTTTTGAATAAGTTTGAGAACTTAACTTAATATTTAGAATGAAGGCTTAACTCTGAAGAAGTTCATAAAGATGTTTCACATAATACTTATGCTTGGTTCCATGCCAATTAGTAAAAGAAATATTCAAAAAGAATCAAGTGCCTGTTGTAAAATGGATGTCCAAATAAATATTTTCTTTGTCCATATAATATAATTTGTGGCAACATAAATATACACATAATACACATATGTGTAAGATGTATTTACCTTATTTCTTGAACACTTTTCATTCAAGCATGCTATATTGTTATAACTAATTTTATACTAAGACTATTGTTTAATATATATATCTATATTCTAATACTCACTTTACATGGAGTTGGTGGAAGATTAATTAGATAATGTATTAATTGGTAATCAACTTGTTTTCAAGCATATACTTAAATTTATTTTCACAAAAGGAAATAATTCTTTTATTCACAAGACATCTTTGATTCATTCTATTTAAAGTTTTCATCATCAAAACTTGAATTTGTGGCACTTGATATTACAGAAAAAAATTATTTATCATGGATCCTTGATGTTGAATTTCACCTTGACGCTAAAGGTCTTGGAGATACTGTTAAACAAGAAAATAAAAAAAAATTTAGTCAAGATAAAGCTAAAGCTATGATTTTTTTTTTTGCATCATCTTCATAAGATTTAAAAACTGAATATTTAAATGTGAAAGACCCACTTGAATTATGGAATAATTTAAAGGATCGATATGATCACCTAAACTTACTGTATTATCAAAAGCTCGGTTTGAACGGATACATCTTCGATTTCAAGATTTTAAATCTGTAAGTGAATATAATTCTACTATTCACAAAGTGAGTTCAATATTAAAGTTATGTGGAGATACTATCACTGATGATGATTTACTTGAGAAAGCTCTTTCTACCTTTCACACTTCAAATGTGTTGTTACAACAACAATATTGTGAAAAAGGATTCAAGAAATATTCTGAGTTAATTACATGCCTACTTGTGAGTCGGTAAGCTCCACCTCTTCAGGTAGGGACTTTGATCGACCCCTCGTGCCTACTCGTGCATCCCGAAAGTAAATGCAAGGTAATATATGTGGGTCCATTCACCCATCATGTGGACTATTCAAATATTATATGGTTTTAATAGATGCATCTACGAGATGGTCACATGTGTGCTTATTATCAACCCGCAATATGGTGCTTGCGAGGTTGCTGGCCTAATTAATAAAATTACGAGCATAATTTTCAGATTATGTAATTAAGACAATTCGTCTTGATAATGTTGGTGAATTTAGATCCCAGGCTTTTAATGATTATTGTATATCAATTGGAATAATAATTGAGCATCTGGTTACTCATGTTCATACTCAAAATGGTTTATTATTGATTAAACACCTCCAATTAATTGCTAGACCAATGCTTATGAGAACAAACTCCTCACTTCATTATTGGGTCATGCTATTATGCATGAAGCAAATCTTGTACAGATTAGGCTCACAAGTTATCATAAAGTCTCCCCATTACAATTGGCTTATGGTCAAGAGCCGAATATTTTCCATGTTAGAATATTTGAATGTGCAGTATATGTTCCAATTGCTCCACCACAATACACAAAGATGGGTCCCCAAAGAAGGTTGGGGATATATGTTGAGTATGATTCTCCTATTATAAAATATATGAAACGTATAACTGAAGATTTATTCACAATTAGGTTTGCTGATTGTCTTTTGATGAATCAATATACCCAATATTAGGGGGAGAAGATAAACAACTGAAGAAAGAGATAGATTAGAATGTCTTATCATTATCATATTTAGATCCTCGAACTAATCAATGTGAATATGAAATTCAAAAGATAATTCATTTGCAAAATATTGCAAATCAACTGCCAAATGCATTCACCGACTTATCAAGAATTACTAAATCGCATATTTCATCTATTAATGTTTCAATTCGAGTTGATGTCCCAATAGGACAATTAATTAATGTAAATGATTCTAAATCATGCTTGAAACGTGGTAGACCAATTGGTTTCAAGGATGAAAATCCTCGAAAAAGGAAAGGAGCAAATAATCAAGATGGTCATAATATAAAAGAACTTGGTCAAGGGGAGCAAGAAGACATAATAATTGATGAAACCTTAGAGAAGGTTCAGGCGCCTGAAAATAATGCAGAGATCTCAATAAATTATGTCTCATCGAGAAAAATATAGAACCGAAATAATATAATTGTCGGCAATATTTTTGCTTATAAAGTTACTGTTGAAATAATGTAATAAAATGAGGATCTTGAACCAAAATCTATCGAGGAATGTAGACAGAGAAATGATTGGCCAAAATGGAAAGATGCTATTCAAGTTGAAGTAGCTTCACCTGAGAAACACGAAGTTTTTGGACCAATAGTCCGAACACCTGAAGGTGTAAATCCAGTGGGGTACAAATGAATCTGTGTGCGAAAACGAAATGAGAAAAATGAAGTTGTAAGATATAAAGCACGATTTGTGGCACAAAAATTTTGGCAAAGACTTGGCATTGATTATATGGAGACATATTCCCCTGTGGCGGATGCAATTACCTTCAGATATCTTATATATCTGGAAGTTCATGAAAAAATTGATATGCATCTGATGGATGTCATTACAACATATTTATATGGCTCATTAGACAATGACATATTTATGAGAATTCCAGAAGGATTCAAAATGCCTGAAATATATAAAGATTCATGAGAAAAGTATTCAATAAAGCTTCAAAAGGTCTTTATATGGATTGAAGCAATCAGGGCACATATGGTATAATCACCTTAGTGAATACCTATTGAAAGAAGGGTACAAAATGACCTAATTTGTCCTTATGTATTTATTAAAAGGTCTGGATTAGAATTTACTTAATAGTTGTATATGTTGATGATTTGAATATAATTGGAACTCGTAAAAAGCTTTCAAAGGCAATAGAATGTCTGAAAAAGAATTTGAAATGAAAGACCTTGGAAAGACAAAATTTTGTCTTGGTTTACAAATTGAGCATTTTACAAATGGTATATTTATTCATCAATCAACATATACTAAAAATCTTTTAAAAAACTTTTATATGGATAAAGCATATCCATTAAGTACCCCAATGATTGTGACATCACTAGATATTAAGAAAGATTCATTCCGGCCTTATGAAAATGAGGAAGAGCTCGTTGGTGCTGAAGTACCATATCTTAGTGCAATTGGTACATTAATGTACCTTGCTAATAATTTTCGACCAGATATATTCTTTGTTGTAAATTTATTAGCAAGATTTAGTTTCTCTCAAACACGGAGACGCTAGAATGGTATTAAGTATATATTCAGATATCTTCAAGGAACTATCGATATGAGACTATTTTATTCGAAAGAGTCCAATTTACAACTAATTGGTTATACGGATGCAAGATATTTGTCTGACCCTCATAAAGGACGATCACAAACAGGTTATTTATTTACATGTGGAGGTATAACCATATCGTGGAGTTCAACAAAACAAACTATGGTAGCTACTTCCTCAAATCATGCAGAAATAATGACTATTCATGAAGCCAGTTGACAATGTATTTGGTTGAGATCAATAACTCAATACATCATGAAAACATGTGGTCTTCCTCTGAAAAAGGATATTCTAAGAATATTGTATGAAGACAATGTTGCATGTATGGCTCAACTACGAGAAGGATACATCAAAGGAGACAGGATAAGACATATTTCGCCAAAATTCTTTTTCAGTCATCATCTTCAAAAGAAAGGTGAAATAGATGTTCAACAAATTCGTTCCATTGATAATTTAACAGAAATGTTCACCAAATTATTGCCAACTTTAACTTTTGTAAAGTTGAGATAGAAGATTTGGATGCGTCATCTTCGAGATATTAAAAGATATTTTCATCAAGGGGAGCAAATACGCGCTGCAATTTTTTTTCCTTAACCAAGGTTTTATCCCACTGGATTTTCCTGGTAAGGTTTTTAATGAGGCAGCAAACAAAGCGTATTATTGCATGGACATCCAAGGGTGAGTGTTGTAACATAGATGTCCAAATAAATATTTTCTTTGCCCACATAATATAATTTGTGGCAACATAAATATGCACATAATACACTTATGCATAAGATGTATTTATACTAATTTTAGTACATGTTATAACTTAATTATCCATGTATTATACTTGGTGTATAAGGTGTATACATGGCAATAAGAAAACCATAAATGACCATGTATACACAAATATAAATACTCCTCATTTCTTGTAACAAAGTGCATATGTGAGAAAAGAAAGAAACAAGAGTGAATAAGAAATACTACTACATCTTCTCTTTATATTCCTTCTTAGCTTTACTATATTCTTTATCATTTCACAACAGTGTCTTAGTAGTTTAAATAAGAGCATTATATGAGAGATTATTGAAAATCAATGTGTTACTTTCTAAGTTCTTCAAATATGATTTTAGTAAGGAAGAAAGACTAATTATGACACTACATTTCCCTCGTAATCTGCCTTTATTTTTTTGTGACACCACACCAAGAAGAGCAACACCTCAAATATATCAATAGGTAGTCAGAAAAATCGATTAATTGATATATAGATACTGAATGTCCAGTTTAAGCGAACGAATGGAAAGTCAACCACTTATTGAAAAAAAAATTGCACAATGTATCTTTAATGTTAAGAATTTGAATACCTCTTCATAACATAAATTGCATAGATTTTCATATTTTGATGATTAAGCAATATAATTTATGATGAACATATTCCAATGAAACTAATGAAAGACAAAAGAAAAATCACTTTTTGATCTTTTACTTTTTGACCCTTTACTACCGGTTTTTGAGTCAAAAAATATTGTAATTCAACAATCACTATACATAAGAATTACACAATATATTTTTAATGTGACGAATTTGAATACCATGTTCAGACATAAGTTGCATAAAATTTTATACAAATTTACATAAAAAGTAAGTGCTCATGCAATATGATTTAACAATATGGTTTATGATGAACATATATTCTAAAGAAACTAAATGAAAAACAAAAGAAAACTCACCTTTTGATCCTTTGTTATCAGTTTTTCGAGTTAGAACAAATTGTACTTCGAGCATCACTTTAAATTATACTTTCAAATTAAAAAAAAAAGAGAGAAAAAGTATAGATTATTAATGTTATAATAGAGAAAAATGATGAAGAATAAATATGATTATTCTTTTATTCTTCTATACAAATAAAAAATAAAAAAGACTCAATTCACTCTATGGTGTATCTATACATATATAGGTTCTTTTTATGTATGTACTTTTCTATTTTAAATAGGATATTATTTATTTCCTTTTCTTTGATTACGAATAGAAGTCCTTTTAAATAAACCTATTTTATAAAATAAATTGGGAGTAAAAATTTTTGCTTCTTACATTTTATTTTTTTCCTTTTTTTTTGGGCTACTTTATTGGAAGTCTTTTTTGAAAAATTTCCCTGTTTTTTGTGGACTCTTTTTTTTTTTTTGGTCTTATGGGATCCTTACGTTTTTTTTCCCCTATTTTTAAGCTAATCTTTGGGGACAATTTTAGGAAAGTAGTTACACTATTTTTGTGGTCTTTTTTTTCCCTTTTTTTTTCTTTACTGACTTTTTACTAAATCTTTTTTCGTACTATTTTGGAAGTTTTTGTTTACTTTTTTTTTTTTAATCAAATCTATTTTAGGTGAAAAAAGGTTCTCCTTATAAGAATTTAACTATAATAAGAAAATCTTCTCAAATTAATTTATACTATGTTTGTTATAGTTAATCATCAATATAATAATATAATATTTTAGGAAAAATGTAAAAAAATAATTTTGTCTAAAGAGGAGTATTGCAATAACGGGCAAAATGTTCAAACACTATTTCTAAGAATCTTCACGCTTTTAATACAGTATGGATAATCTTTAGATTTATTTTATACATAAAAAGTATTTATTTGAATATAATTTACAAATATATCTTATACTTTTTATCTTTTAACATATTATATCAAATTTAACTTAGAATATTGAATGGATCATTGAAAGTTATAGTCCATAGATATTAGTAACTCTAATAAAGTTTAAATCAAAAATCAAAACAATGATGATAATATTGAGTATTTATTCTTTAGTTTAAATTGGTTTAGACAATTAAAACACACACCTAATTGTAGCTAAAATATATAACCCAATTTTAGTTTTTCTTTAATGCTTAGTCAATATAATCGTGACACTAGCTCATATCATATTTTGTGTTATTTTGATATTTTTTAACAAAATATTTGAATTACAAGTTAATTTTTTTAAAAGAAAATTTATCCGAGGTCCAATACCTACATTGAAACACAAGTTAATTGTATATTTGTATGAATACTTTATCAGAAAACCCAAAAATTGGAGAAATCCGAAAAAAATCAAAGATTGAAAAACCCAAATTCTTATTATTTTGGTTAGATTTATAGATTTAAAAACCCAACATAATGATTTGGTTTGATATTTGAAAAAGAGAAATTTTCATATATAGCCATTCAAAAATAGGGGTATACAGAATCAAACCGTAAACCGCACCAAATCGACAAACCGAGCCAATCCGCAAAAAAAATCCGTGTAGTGGGTTGGTTTGATTTGGTTTGATATTGACGAAAAAAACCTGACTATATTTGGATTGGTTTGATTTTAATTTTAAAAAACCAACCCGAGGCCAAACCAACCCGACATTATATATATATATATATATATATATATATATATATATA
>JAOTQR010000100.1:6212123-6241551 GCA_025774065.1 Solanum ossicruentum | reverse complement strand
TAAGGGCTTCTAGTTAGTCTAGTGATCAATTAGGTCCCAAACTTTTCTATTTTAATCCAATTAAGGACTTCCGACTTCACTTTAATTTTGTATCCTTAATTTAACGAGAGTACGGGGTCTAACAAGTAGAGTGTCCATGGGTGGTCTAACTCATATTGATGTTAGTGGTATGGAAGTGGCTAGAGAAGTTCATCGATTGGCTAGGTTTGGGGTTAGGTTGGATGAAGTTGAAAATGGTGGTGTAGTGATTGTTGATGGTTCTAAATCTTGTTTTATTGAGGAAGTCAAATCAAAACAAGATCATAAGCCCGCCTTGCTAGAGTTGAAGGCCTTGGTAAAGGATGATAAAGTGGAGGTTTTCTCCCAAGGGGGAGATGGTGCCCTTAGGTACCAAGGTAGGTTATATGTGCCTAATGTTAATGACTTGAAAGAGTTGATTTTGAAGGAAGGCGATAATTCATCTTATTCTATTCACCCCGATTTCATAAAGATATATAAAGACTTGAGGGAGGTGTATTGGTGGGGTGTCATGAAGAGGGATATTGCCAAGCTTGTATCCGGTTGTTAAAATTTTCAACAAGTGAAAGCCAAATTCCAAAGGCTAGGTGGCCTAGCCTAAGACATAGAAATTCCTACTTGGAAATGGGAAGAGATCAACATGGATTTTGTGGTTGCGTTGCCTAAGACAAGGAAACACTTTTACTCTATTTGGGTTGCTGTGGATAGGATGACAAAGTCAGCTCACTTTATACCAGTCAAAACTACTTATTGTGACGAAGATTATGCCAAGTTGGATATTCATAAGTTGGTTAGATAACATGGGGTACCTTTGTCTATCATTTCGGATCGTGGTTCTCAATTCACTTCTCATTTTTGGAGGTCCTTCCGAAGGGGTCTTGGTACCAAAGTCAAGCTCAGAACGACTTTTCATCCTCAAATGGATGGTCAGGCCGAAAGGACTATCTAAACTCTTATGGATATACTTAGAGCTTTTGTTTTGGAATTTAAGGATAGTTAGGGTGAACATCTTCCACTTATTGAGTTTGCTTACAACAATAGCTATCACTCAAGCATTGACTTGGCTCCCTTTGAAGCTCTATATGGTAGGCATTGTAGATCCCCAATTTGGTGGTTTGATGTGGAGGAGATGGATTTGTTAGGCTCAAATTTGGTTATGAAAGCCTTAGAGAAGGTGAGGTTGATAAGGGAGATATTAAATACATCCCAAAGTAGACAAAAGTCCTATTCCAAAGTGAGAAGGAGAGATCTTGTGTTTAAGGTTGGTGATTGGGTTTACTTGAAAGTCTTACCCATGAAGGGTGTGGTCCGATTTGGAAAGAAAGGGAAATTGAGCCCAAGGTTAATGGGTCCTTATAGAGTTTTGAGGAGAGTTGGTAAGGTTGCATATGAGTTGGAGTTACCTATGGTGATGAATATGGTTCATCCGGTCTTCCATGTGTCTATGTTGAGGAAGTGTGTGGGTGACCCAAGTGCTATAGTACCCTTAGAGGTTATAGGTATTGTGGAAGATAATTTTACCTATGAGGAGATCCCGATGGAGATATTGGATAGACAAGTGAAGAGGTTGGGGAAACAAAGATGTAGCATCCATCAAGGTCCTTTGGAGGAATCAACAAGTTGAAAGTGCCACATGGGAAGCCGAGGCATACATGAAAAAGCGATACCCACATCTCTTCCACTCTACTCAAGACAATGGTAATAACTTAAGTCCCATCTATGATTTCAAGTCTTAAGTTTTAGCCCTCATGTAATTTTGCATGCATTCATGTTCATGGTAACAAATTTATGGTGATTTTGGACATTCACATTGAGATTTTTGAAAATGATATTTAAGTGCATTTGTTGCATTCATGTTGGGCTAAAATTTTCATATTTACCTCTTTTATGCATGTTTCTTTGATATTAGGGGACGAATGTTCCCAAGGGGGAGATATTGAAACACTCCTAATGTGCTTTCGAATGCCCAATAATCGTAATTTTCGTATATCTCAAAATCCATGCGTGATTTCAAAAATCCGACTTTATATTCTCGATCAGGGTCAAAATTTTGTGGAAAATGGGTATAATCTGAATTTTAGAAGACCCGTAGCAAAAAATAATTTTCACTAATTTTACGTTTCCAGTGGTTGTCCATGCCTTGGCCTCGACCACCCAGGGGGGCGGAGCAGTGTATTTTGCCAGGCGCGATTGGTCCGCATCGTGCTAGGGGCACGATCCAGTTTAATATTTTCCTTAGTTTTCTTATTTCTCCCAAGGGCATCGGAGTCATAGCCCCATACCCACTTAAACGTGAAATCTCCCACACTTAGCCATTTTCAACTCTATAACTCACAAAATCCTCTCTAAAACCTCTTCAAGACTCTATCAATTCTCTCATTCAAATCTAAGGATTTCAAACTCAATTTTTGAACTCAAGGACTCATTTCAAGCTTTAAGTCTACTTCAAGTTCATTTTAATAAATTCAAGGGTTAAAGTATGCGGGTCTTCATCCATAGGTCCTTTAACCCATGGAGCCCAACCTTATCTTTTTGTGAAAATTGCATGATTTCAAGTTGTATTACCTATGGGTATCTCTTATTATGAATTATGATCACAAATTATGTTGTTGTTTTATTAAGTATTGATTGATTATGCATGAATATCTATTTCAAGCTTATTCCATGAATTGGCTTTGTCTATTGAAACTACGCATGCTTTGAACTATGAAGATATGAAACTATGAACTATTATGAGTTTTTGTGATGGATTTGAAGGTACCCTACATGAGGGTTTTACTACCATGTTGGTGGGTTGATTTGCATTTACTCATCTTATTATACTCTTGAATTGCATGATTTTGAACAATTATCATGAATCCACCATGTGTTTTATAAAATGACATGACAAGAATTCTCAAGTTATTGATGATCTATTACATGATTTACAAGTCAAGTGACTTCATGATGATTAAGGGCTTTCAAGCATGTATTGAATTCATTAAAAGTATCTATGATTTTACAAATATCAAGTTAAGCCCTATTTCAATGATTTTTATCTCTTGTTAGCCATTCATGTTAAAGCAAAGGTTCATATATGATTATGATTTACTCTCATGATTCAAGTTAGGCTCACTATTAGAGGTCAAACATCTTTATAAGCTACTCAAGTTATGTTCTTACAAGCTATTCATGTTATGAGTAAAATATGATTGTTTCAAGTACTCTATGGAATTTGACTTAGACCGATTGAGGCTTAAGATGGGGCTCGACTCAGGGGGTCCTTATATAAAGACTTTAGTCTCTAAAACTATGTGCCACCATAGGATTATGATTATCACCCTTGCTATATGAGTGGATCCATCTAGTTCATGTTATCATGTTTGGTTTGCCTTGGCAAGTAAACCATACTTCGCCGGGGGGTGTCATGTCTGGTCACCTGAACCGAGGGGGTACCAGGCCTCAGAGTCCAAGTTGTAGTTGATTGGTCTATGTCGGTTGAGGTCACTTCCCACATATGTAGGTTATATTATGCAAGTTGAATGATTGATAAGCATGTTTTATTACAAGCATTGATCATGTATGTCATATTTAGACTATATATCAATTGCTTATGATTATACATTTTGAATATATTGGCTACGTATTTCTTGCATTTCATCCCGCATACTTAGTGCATTCAAATATACTAATGCATACTTTATGCCTATATGATATTACCATGTAGGGAGCAGAGCTCCTTTTGATCATCCTCTACATGGCTAGTTCGGTACTTCGGAGAAAAGCATTGGTGAGTTCTCAAGTCTGAGGACACTATCTATGTTACTCTTGCTATGTTCAACACTTCTTATTATAAGGGTGAGCTCAGGAAGTGTTTGGCCCCCGCCCTATTCTAAGTGTGAGGTGTATTTGATACTATACTATGTTATGTTATGTTATGTCTTGAGCTTGACTCTTTTATGTTTTTTATGAATATCAAGGACTTCCCTTAGTCAAGTTTCCCTTTCAAATTATATCTTGTTGATACTTATTTTGCTTTTGTGACTGAGGATATGTGAAAGATATGTTAAGAGGCTTATTTGTGGTCCCCTTGGGTTCTCCATTCGCCATGTCATGTCTAGGCTCTAGGCTTGGGTCATGACAGTTCGTATAGCCTCACACAGACTACATAGGCTACCACGGAGCTTTTCTTTGGTACAAAACTTTTCGGAACCAAATGTCCAAGCTCCATTAAGGTCGTACAATATTCGGGTCCTTACATCATCTCCCCCTTGGGAATATCCGTCCTTGAATATGCTAGAACAAAGGTTGAAAGGCTTGACTTAGAACATCAAACATAAAAACGTAAAATACAATGCATTTTTCACCACTTGGAAATCATAAAGTCATTAAAATTTATATCAAAACATATGCAAATCATTCAAAACATCTTAAAAATTCATTTTCGTCCGCATATATGCATGTCATGTCATGAAACTCAAGAGTGAAAGAATTAGGACCTCTTGGAAAAGAAAGAACCTAATACTTTAGGCTTGAGTAGATTGGAAAAGATGGGGATATCGTTTCATCATGTCCAACTCCGCCTCCCATGTAGTACTCTCCACATGTTGATTTCTCCAAAGTACCATAAATGAAGCCACATCCTTGTTGTGAAGCTACTTCACTTGCCTATTCAAAATCTTAATCGAAACTTCCTTATAAGAAAAGTTCTCCTCAACCTCAGCACCTTTCAAAGGTAAAATAGTACTAAGATCACCAACCAACTATCTCAACATAGACATATGAAAAAATCGAGTGAATAAAACCCAAATCCGGAGGCAAATCCAACCTATAAGTAACATTCCCAAATCGCTCAACAATTTCATAAGGACCTCATACTGGGGACTCAACTTGCCCTTCTTTCCAAAATGCATTACACCCTTCATAGGTGAGACCTTCACATATACCCAATCACTAATGTGAAACTCAAGATCCCTCTTTCTAACATCTGAATAGGACTTTTGGCGACTTTGGGCCATCTTCAACCTCTCCCTGATCAACTTCACTTTTTCCATAGCCTCCAACACCAAACCCGGGCCAATCAAATCCATCTCTCCCAACTCAAACCATCCGCTGGAGATCGACATCTCCTACTGTACAAATCTTTAAACAGTGCCATACCAATGCTAGCATGAAAGCTATTATGATGAGCAAACTTAATAAGTAGAAGATGAACATAACAATTACCTTTGAAATTTAACACACGAACCCTCAACATATCCTCCAAGGTGTGAATTGTCCTCTCGGCTTGTCCATCGTTTTGAGGATGAAAAGCGGTACTCTACTTCACCTTAGTAACAAGTCCTCTGTGAAACGATCTCCAAAAGTGTGAAGTAAATTGGTATCATGATCCGATAAGATTAATATATGCATACCATGCAACCTTACCAACTCATGGATATATAACCTCGTATAATCTTTGGCACTAACGTAGTCTTGACCGGTAGAAAATTAGCCTGCATAGTCATTCGATCAACAATAACCCAAATTGAATCAAATTGCTTTTGGGCCCGAGGCAAACTAATCACAAAATCCATGTTGATATCTTTCCACTTCTAAGTAGGAATTTCAATATCTTGAGTCAAACCACCAAGCCTTTGGTGCTCTACTTTCACTTGTTGATAATTAGGGCATTCAGATATGAACTTGGCTATGTCTTCCTTCTTACCATGTCGCCAACACAATTCCCTTAAATCCTGAAACATCTTAGTACATCCCAGGTGAATAGAATAATGAGAGTTATGGGCTTCACTCATGATCACCCTTCTAATATCATCCATATCCGGAACACATAACCGATCTTGATACCGAGTACACTATCTACCCCTTGGGAGAAAATTCCTATCTTCTTTTTGGCAACCAACTTATTCAACTCAACCAATGACGAACTAAATCTTTCTTAGCCTTAACATCAGCCACGACAGAAGATTCGACACCATTCTAAACATGAATACCACCATTATTAAAGTCGGCCAACTTAATACCCGATCTTGCCAAATAGTGAACATCATTTGCCAACTATTTCTTTCCTTCATCAACATGAGCCACACTTCCCATACATAGCCTACTAAGAGTATCGGCTACAACATTTGCTTTGCCGGGATGATATTACACACTCAAGTCATAGTTCTTAAAGAGTTCCCATCATTTCCTTTACCTCAAGTTAAGATCCATTTGAGTGAACACATATTGCAAACACTTGTGGTAGATGAAAACATCAGTATGTACCCCACACAAATAGTGCCTCCAAATCTTCAAGGCAAACACCACCATCGCTAACTCAAAATCATGAGTTGGATAATTATGCTCATGCACCGTCAATTGCCTTGATGCATAAGCTATCACCTTACCATATTGCATAAGTACACAACCTAATCTAATCTGAGAAGCATCACAATACACGACAAATCCATCTAAGCCATTCGATAGAGTCAAAACATGGGCTGATGTAAGCCGATCCTTCAACGTCTGGAAACTCTTATCACTTTCATCCGAAAAAACAAAGTTTACCTTCTTTTGAGTGAACTTGTTCAATGTAGATGCAATAGATGAGAAAACAAGCTAACCCCAAGAAAACTCTGAATGTTCGAAGGAGTCAATGGTCTACACCAATTCTTCACAGCCTCAATCTTCTTAAATCAACCCTAATACCATCATCGGACACCACATGACCAAGAAAGGCTACCTCACCCAACCAAAATTCATACTTTCTAAACTTAGCATACGACTTCTTCTCCTGTCTGAAGAAACAACTTTAAATGATTCATATGCTCCTGCTCACTTCGGGAATAAACAAGGATCATTGATGAAGACAACCACAAAACTATCAAAAAATGGATTGAACACCCGATTCATAAGGTCCACAAACACGACTAGAGCATTAATCAAACCAAATGACATCACCATAAATTCAAAGTGTCTATACCTAGTATGAAAAGCTATCTTGAGAATGTCACATTCCCTAACCTTAAATTGATGATAACTTGAATGGAGGTCAATCTTTGAAAGATGGATGGCGCCTTGAAGATGATCAAATAAGTCGTCATTTCTTGGCAATGAGTACTTATTCTTGATAATTACCTTATTCAATTACCTATAATCGATGCACATCCGAAGAGATCCATCTTTCTTTCTTACAAATAACACTAGAGCACCCTATAGAGATATACTTAGCCTAATAAAGCCCTTCTCTAACAAATTCTTTAATTGATCCCTCAACTCTTTCAACTTAGCCGGTGCCCTATGATAAGGAGGAACAGAGATAGGTTAAGTACCCAGAAGAAGATCTATGCTAAAGTCTACTTCCCTTTCGGGAGGAATACCTGGAAAGTCTTCAGGGAACATATTCAAAAACTCATTCACCACTGGGGCTGATTCTAGAGTGGGTGACTCGAATTCCACATCTTTGACCCTAACAATATGGTAGATACACCCTTTTGAGATCATCTTTGGGGCCTTAAGGTAGGAAATAGATTGACCGTTAATATCGGAGTCACTACCCTTCTATTCAAGAATGGGCTCAACCCTTGACTTTCCGGGTCCTACAATCTATAGAGGCATATAAAGTAAGCAACCAATCCATCTTGAGAATCACATCAAAATCAAATATCTCAATTTCCATAAGATCAAACAAGAATACTTTATGCAAAACAGAAACAGGATAACCCTGATAAACTCTATGAACAACAACAGATTCACCCACAGGAGTATAGATTGAAAAAGGCTCCCTGAAGATTTCACGACTCAAACCAAACTTGACAGCCAAAAGAGGATTTACAAAATATAAGTTGTCACCCAGATCAAGCAAAGCATAAGCACCAAAATTAAAGACTTCTAACATAGCAGTCACAACATCAAGAGCCTTCTCAACCTCCTGGGAGCATGCAAAGCATAGAACCAGTTGTTTCTTGATGCAACACCTTGGGGATCTCTTTATTGGCCTTGACCACCTTGAGCCACTTGACCTCGACCTCTTTGAGCATTCTTTGGACAATCAACAACCTTGTGGTTCTTGTCACCACATCAAAAGCATGCAACCAACTCTTTCTAACAAGCACCCAAATGATTCTTCCTACACTTGTCACATCGAGGAAACCATGGTGCACCACCAATCGGCACCTTAAGATGAGTCACCATAGCATTGCAACCCGAGCATTATAACCTTGGACCTGTTGGAAGTGACCATAATCACCACCCTTGGAGTTGGAAAATCTACCATCAAAACGGGCACTCTTAGGATCACGCACCCGCTTCTCCTTGAATTGTTCTCCTTCAATCTGTTCAACATATACAATGAGCCCAGAGATGTCCATATCCCTAATGAGCATAGACGCATGACATTCTTTCACAACTAAGTTAGACATAACAAAGATAAACTTTTTCATTCTTGCAAAAGGGTCAGCTACAAGGATGGGAGCGTACTTATAGAGCTTGGTGAACTTGATGGCATAGTCCCTCACACTCATTCTACCCTGTTTGAGGTTGATAAACTCTTTTATCTTGGATTTCAAAGCTCAAGTGGGAAAAAATGATCTAGAAATGCAAACTTGAACTCTTCCCAATTAACAACATTACCATAAACCCTCTCCATCAACCACTGAGTGTACCACACTTGAGCCACATCTTTCAACTGATAAGCAGCCAACTCAACTTTCTCTTCAGAAGAGACTCACATAACAATCAACACCTTAGTGAGCTCATCAATGAACTCTTAAGCATCCTCATTAGCCTTTTACTCATAGAACTTTAGAGGATTTATCCAGGTGAAATCTCTTACCCTAGAAGTCGGAGTAGGAACCCGAGGAAGATTAGCCTGCCTAGTATGAGTAGTCACCACTTGTGCAAGCATAACAAAGGTTGTATGAGATTCACCATTAGAGATAGGTTCTTTCATTGGCTCATGAGAAACTTGGTCCTAACAAACCAGGGTCGATCTTGGTAGGGGAGCTCTTCATGGAGGCATCTTCTGTAATTTAGCAAAGAAACCATCAAGATAAGGAAACCAGAATATATGATTCAAAGCACGACATAAGAAATGAAGAAGTGAGAAAATTCTTAGAATGTCATCATAGACTCCCACTCATTAGCATAGTGCACTTCACATCATTAATAAGACTCTACTCAACGGAGCATGTTGGACTCTGAAGATCATTTTTACAAACCTAATGCTCTGATATCAAGCTTGTCTCGAACCAGACCTAGGGCCTAGGAGTGATATGGTGAATTCAAACTCGAGAGTCACTAAACAAGCCTCAAGTATCCATGTCACTATCCAAGCCTAGGGCCTAGACATTACACAGCGCAAGGCGAACCCAAAAGGACCCCAAGCAAGCCTTTTAACATATCATTACACATCCTTGGTCGCAGAACCAATAAAATAACAATAAGAGATAGTAAATAGGGATAAAGGGGGCTAAGGGAAAACTTTCATATCATAAAGTATCAAAAGAGTCCATAGAGTCAAAGCTCAAAGCATCATTACATATCTTGTCCAATAATACCTCTAAACATAGAACTTAGCGGGGGCTAAGACAAGCAACCGGGCTCACCCTCATAGTCAAACATATAATAGAAAGGAAAGAGAGTCTTTATACATAGCATAAGATCAAAGATATTGTCCCCAAAGTTGAGGGCTCACCACTTGCTTTGTAGAGAATCATACTAGCCACGTGGAGGAGGAGGATGATCAAGTGGAGCTCCGGTCCCTACATGGTGGCATCATGTAGGTATAGAGTATGTGTTAGTACATTTGAATGTACTAAGTAAGTAGGATGCAATGCAACAATAGATAGGCCACATAGTCAAAATACAATATCATAAGCAACGGATAGCATAGTAACAATATGTCATGTAAGAATGATGCTTGAAGTGAAATATGCTTATATAGAACACTTTACATATGAAGGAAGAGACTATCATTAATAACCAAGGTCTACCACCTCCTTGTCGAGGCGATTGAGGTACAAACCCCTCAACATGGTTGCACGGGCCTACTACCCCCAAGCGAGGCAATTGAGGTATAAACCCCCAGACATGGTTACACAGACCTATTATCTCTCGAGCGAGGCAATTGAGGGATAGATCGTCCAACATGGTTGTACAAGCCTACTATCTCACGAGCAAGAAAATTGAGGTACAAACCCCCAATATGGTTGCATGGGCCTACTACCCCTCAAGCGAGGCAATTGAGGTACAAACCCCCCAACATGGTTACACGGCCCTACTACCTCCAGAGCAAGACAATTAATCAACTTCCAACACTATAGATACTTTTTTATGAAATCAACACATTTATACCATCCTTTCATCATCATAGAGTCATACAAGTCATAGGTTATGCAATTGATCATCAGTGGCTCAAGAACCCTAAACCGGATATTGTATCAAACACTTGATATTGATATTAAAATTCTAGAGACACTAAATGAAAATCTTCATCTTTAAAGTTTACTCAATATTAAATAATCCTCCCAAATATGACTTACATACATTTATAACTCTCATGAGTATGAAAATCATCTTATTCATTAAATCATATATGAGATTAATCTCAAAAATCATACCATAAGATAAATCATTTGAAGTTGAAATTCACATCATATTAGTACTGTTGGTGCTCCCATTGCCCTACGACTTTTTGCAAATGGTTCAATGCCTCCAACTTCGACTGGCTTCAATATGTTCATCGACTTTAAAAAATAAAAACTAAAAACCAACCTTACATGTATAGCGGGAGACTCTCTCCAAGTTTATTTCAAGGTTTATTAATCCATATTTAATCGAAAAATTTATGTGCAAGGGCCATTTTGCTTTATATAAAAATGAGCCCATTTTCAAAATTATCAAAATTGATCAAATAATTTTTTTCCTTTGCTAAATGTTGTCTTTGTCTTCTTCTTCATCTTCTTCATTATCTTTAATTTAAATTTGACATACCAAAAAGTTGAATCATTTAAGAAAATTATATACAAAAAGACTTGAAATACAACATGATTCCATATCTACATATTCAGACTATTTAGACATGATTTTGTTTTGTTTCCCTATGCACTAGCTGATACCATGTAAGAAGCACAACACTGATGATCTCGATATAATGTAAGGAGCATAACTTAAGCACAATGATTTACACAAGATATTTTTATATATAACAATAGCTTTCTGATAAAATCATATCTAAATGAGTTCAGAATGCTTAATTTTTTAGCATCAATTTTCATTTGCAAGGAGTGTTACTCAGTTTGTAACTAGATACTTTTAGTTTGAATGACATAAACCCAAGTGGTGTCTCTGTTTTGTTTCCCTATGTACTTGTTGATACCATCTAAGAAGCATAACATTGAAAGAAGTCTCGATATAATGTAAGGAGCACAATATTGATATCCTATAAGATCACAAGACAAAAGACTCGAGCATTTTAATATAATCATTGTCCGACATAATTTTTAGTTTTATATCATAAATTTGACAGTGTTGGGCTCGTGCTAAGTACGGGTGATAACTTTTCTAGTAAATATAATATATATATATATATATCATGATCTTTATGAAAATAGATCAAATAATATATTTCTTTGGGGAATAAAATTATTTCTAATTTGCTTGGTCCAACCATTGGTTGTGAATTAATAATTTTAGTTAAAAAAGATAACAAGAACTTATTTTGATATATAGCTATTCACGCGAGAAATAATTGTGATACTTCTAAAACAGGAGGGTCTTCATTGTACTGTTTATTATGAATTGACTATGTTTATTATGGAAATCATTAAGAAGAAGATACTTTTTTATGTTTGCTAACTGGTGGACAGTTAATATGTCACGTCTCGATAGGGTACCCTTAGTGTGGCCGACACTCAGAGATTATTGCTAATCACCAAGCGAACTACTTAGCCTCATTATATTCATTCAAACTATCTAATAGCGGAAGACAACAACAATTCAGGAATAACTCAATAGAAATATGATAATAAAATCCTTGTAGATAAAGGTCGTAGGTGTCACGCCCCGAGATGGTACTTTAGACGTGGCTGACACTCAGGACTATTGCTAGTCCCCAAGTGAACCACTTGGCATGATCACACTACTCAATCAACATACTTAATAAATCAGCGAAAGACTACGATAATAGAAGGTGGACAGTGTAAATATATAAATGTCAAGTCAACTCAATAAGACTAGTATGAAAGGAACTAGCCCAAAGTACATATTCAACTCAAGACAAATCAGTCTCTAGTTTATGAGGCCTCCATCAACTGTTTAATGGTGTCAATAACAAACCCATGGTTACCTTAAATCAACATAATCAAATCTAAAGTTTAACTCTAAAAGCTAGATGAAAACATAAATGAGCATCCTCCAGAAGTAGGGGAGGGATCACCAACTTAGCTGACTGTAATAGATCCTCGACGGTGTGCTTGTTGATGATCTCTAGTACCTGTCTCTGCATCATAAATGATGCATTCTAAATGGACGTCAGTACGTGGAATGTACGAGTATATGAAATGGCTGAATGAAACAGATACAAGTAGAACAATAATCAACACAAAAATACTCAATCAAAAATGTCAAATATCAATGTAAAGCAAGAATAAAGAACAGACAACGACCTATCATAAACAATCCAATCAAAATAGAGTACTATCAGTATAGAACTTTTATGGGAGTTTCTCGTATCCGACAATAATCACTTATAAGTCAGTGATCGTACAACAATCCCGCTGATGTTGCCACAGTCGTTCAATACCTTACTAGGGTAAGAACAAATCAAACCCATAATGGATCTGGCAATCAAGTCTGCTATTATTTCAGGGACTTCCAATCAAGAGGGAACATCCAATTTGACAGTTCAATCATCACCTACACTTAGCGACGTAGTTAATGAGTTCGAGTTAGACTTACTCTCACTCAATTCGGTGCTTGATACTTCACCTCAGACTCAATTGTCACGATCTAAGCCTAGGGCCTAGACATGACACGACGAATGGGGAACCTAAAGGGACCCCAAATAAGCCTCTTAGTATATCATTCACACATCCTTGGTCGCGAGGCAAAATAAACATCAACAAGATATATAATAAAGGGGAAGCAGGACTAAGGAAGTCTTTGGAAATCATAAAAGCATAAAGAGTCAAGCTTATAGCATAAGTACATTATAATATCTAACAACATCTCTAACATGGAATGGAGGAGGGGCCACGACACTTTTTGAGCTCACCCTCATAGTAATAAGTGTTCAACATATATAAAGAAGTATCAAAATAGCAAGAGTAACATAGATAGTGTCCTCAGAATTGAGGACTCACCAACTATCTTCTTCACAAGAACCAACTAGTCACGTGGATGATGATCACAAGGTGCTCTAATCCCTACATGGTAATATCATGTAGGCATAGAGTATGCGTTAGTATATTTGAATGTACTAAGTATATGGGATGTAATGCAAAGAGAGTCATATGTCATAATAACACGATGCTTAATCATAATCAAGGAACATAAACGTAATATGGAATATATACTCTAACTTTACACAAACATGCATAAGATGGTCCAAATAGCCACCCACTCACCTTATGGTATAACCTTTTTGGAGAGCTTTCCCGGTACCGCTACCTTACTATATAGTCTTTTTGATAGATGGTATAATATGTCCCCTACTTTACCATATAATCTTTTAAGTAGGAGCCGTAAATTACTCTACCTTACGGCATCGCCTTTTCGGTAGTATTATAAAGTGTCGTTACCTTACAATATAATCTTTTCTGTAGGAGCCATGAATTGTACCTTACAGCATGTCCTTTTCGATAGGTATTATAAGATGTCCTTACTTTACGATACAATCTTTTTGGTAGGATCCAAGGGTTCGATAGGTCTCAAAAGATATCCATACCTTACGATACAATCTTTTCGATAGGAGTCATCAAAATAGCTCATCAAACCATCATATTCAAGTATCAAGAAGAGACTTCACATTTACCCAAAAACATAACAAAACATAGGAGCCCAACAATTCACTTACAATGTCATACGTATTTTACATGAATTTAATATAGGTTTGGAAGCCCTTAGTCATCATGAAATCACTTGACTTATAAATCATGTAATAGATCATTAATAACTTGAGATTTCTTATCATGTCATTTTATCAGACACTTGATAGATTTATAATGTTGTTCAAAATCATGAAATTCAAGAGTGAAATAATATGACAAAACTCAATGTCAATCAACCCACCAACATATAGTAAAAGCCTCACGTAGGATACCTTAAGATCCATCATCAAATCTCATAATAGATCACAGTTTCATAGCTCAAACATGCATAGTCTCAATAGACAAAATCAATTCATAGTATAAGCTTGAAATAGATAGATATTCATAATTATTCAACACTTCATAAAACCCTAATATAATTTATCATAAAAATTCATAATAAGGGATACCATAGAAGATACAACTTAAAACCATGCAATTTCTCAGGAAGGAAGATTCGGCTCCATGGGTGAAAGGACCCAATGGATGAAACCTACATACCTTAAACTTGGGTTTTCTTGATGTAGACTTGAAGGAGACTTGAAGCTTGAATGGAGTTCTTTAGATCCGGAATTAAGCTTGTGACATTTGAACTTTGATGAAATATTTGGTTAAGACTTGGAGAGGCTTTTGAGAGGGCTTTAAGTGATATAGAGTTGAAAAATGGATAGGTATGGGTGGTTTTATGCATAAGTGGGCATGGGGTGATGACCTCAATGCCCTTGGGCCGAAATAGAAAAAAAGGGGAAAAATTGCATGGGTCTGCGTCTGGTCCATAATGCGAGGGAAACTGATATTCAATTTAAAGTGAGTAAACAGAATTCCATACTCGATCTCACAGATACATATAGAATTCTGTGGAGGGAGATTCTGAAACTACAGAGGCTTGGTTCGATCAAGCCGCTGAGTATTGGAAACAGGCTATAGCGCTTATTCCCGATAATTATATTGAAGTGCGTAATTGGTTGAAGATCACGAGACGTTTTAAGGGCAAGTCAAAGCGGAAAGAAAGCCTTAGACAGAGCAGTAGCCAGAGAAGCAAGAGCAGCAAGGCTAAAAGTGGTCTCAGGCATTCCAACTACATGAAATCCAATCTTATCTGTGTCACAGGTTTGATGATCACTAACGCACACAAAACCAATATCATAACTTTTTTTGCAGGCATAAGGAAAGAGAAAACCAACAAAACAAAGTGGAGTGAGGGGGAGGGAGGATCTAACGCGAGGCAACTTTTACACTAATCTGCGCCCCTGGCACGTCGCGGCCAGGGTGTGTATCACCACTGATTAAAAAAAATAGCAAAAATTATTTTTTGCTACGGGTCTTCTAAAATTTGGGTTACCCATTTCCCACTCAATATTTTCCCCTGATAAAGAATATAAAGTCGAATTTTTGATATCACGCACGAATTTTGAGATATATGAAAATTACGATTATCGGCATTTTGTAGCATATTTTTTAGGCATTTCATCAATGCTCATAAACAATCAATCTAATCAATGAGTCTCATAAGGACTCATATCAATCCATAAACCTTTCAAGAGTGAATTAATCAATCATGTCGAAGAACATACAATTTAAAACCAATCTTTTAGAGTTCAATTAGGAAGACTCTTTGGACCATCAAGTTCTATCAACCTATCATCATGCTTACATCACAATTATAATCATCATTCTCAAATCAAGACTCTAGACTCAATCCTTAGATTTATTCATGCAATCTTTTATAAAATAACATACAGGGTTTATGCAATAACTCATTTAAAAGCAAGTATTTGGTAAACCAGGTTTGTGATGATCATTAACATATGAATATATATAGAATATATATAATTTACAAGAAAACATTCATGGAAAACATGCATAAAGCTCAACTCTTTCACAATCTCTCTATTACCATCGATAGGGGCACATGGGAGAACAATCTCATGCTTTCGGTTAGCCTTACATACCTGCAAATCGAAGAACAATGATAACTAAAAGGACCACAGTCGAATACTTGAAAACTCTAGCTTCTCTCCTTTTCTTCGCTCAGAGTCTTCTCTTAATTGTAGCATAAAAGACTTACGAATAGTTTTAGAAATTTCTTTTTAGGTCAAAAATAACCTATATTGGTTGTGGATTAAGTTTAGGAGGGGTAGAAAAAGTCTAGAATACCCCTCAAAGATTTAGAATTTTAAAATTCGATCGAACAGGTCAGGGGACCAGGTCCATGATGCGACCTGTCACGCACCAGTTCATTTTTTGCAAAACCTTTTCAATTGATTTTTTAATCCCGTAAACAATTTGGAACCACAATTAAGTTCAAATCTGTGACAAGTCTATGATGCAGACGCATCGTGCATTTCTCTGGAATTGCGATTTTGCATCAAAAAATTACCTTTCGATCTGATTGCTCTAAAAATCAACCAAGATAATTTTCCTACAAAATTTTCATACCGATCACATTTCTAGCCTTGGATTTGCCAAAAGGGTTTGGAAAGATACATGATAAAGTGTTCTCTCCTCTAGAGGTATTTTCATAATTTTATCGAGTGTTACAGTAGGCCAATCAATCCAATCACAAGACTAGTAAGAAAGAAATTAGTGAAAATTCTATCAAATCAATAACTCAACAAACTAGTCTATGAATCCTCTATCACTACTATCTAGATGGTGCCAATGACAGATTCATTAGCTATCTCAAATCAAATAAAATAAACCTTAACTCTAATAGCTAGATGATAGTAATATGAAAATCCTTTGGAAGCAAGAAGGTCTCACCAATCAACTAGATGCGAATAGATCCTCAACGATGCGCCAGTTGATGATCCCTATACCTGTCTCTGCATCATAAAATAATACATGTCCGAATGGAATCAGTACATGAAATATATGAATATGTAAAATAGCTAGAGAGGAAAGACCACAATCATAGATTCTCAACTCAAGGAACTTCATTCAACCATCAACTCAACTCAAGAGACTTAACTCAGAAAAATATGGAACTCAATAGAATGTCATAAGTCAAGTAAAAATATGGTTTAGATAGAGATCAGTCAAATTCAATCCAATCAAAGTATTGTCATGTCTTAATAGGAGTTTCTCTTATTCGACAATAATCACTTATAAGTCCAATGATCGTACAACAACATTCTTGATGTTGCCTCAATCATCAAATAATATGCCAGCGTAAAGGATGAGTCAATCAATCATGGATCCAACAATCAATCAAGTCCTCTATTAGTTCAGAGACCTATCAAAAGGAAACATCTGACTTAACGGTTTCAATCCTCCCTTATGTTTGGCATAGAAGCTATTAAATTTGAGTTAGACTTACTCTCACTCAATTCGGTGCTCGATACTCCTCCCAAAACTCAATGCTCATAAAATAATCAATCCAATCACTAAGTCTCATAAGGACTCTTATCAATTCATCAATTATTTCACAGTTGAGCCTTTCGACCTATCAACTATCCAATCAAAATTTTCAATCACATCTTTCAAGAGTGATTTATATAATCATTTAAGAGGACCATCAACTTAGACCAATCATTTGAGTTCAAATTATGAGGACTCATGGGATCATTTAGTTCTATCAAGAGTATTATCATGTTCATATCACCATCACAATCACAATCAACGTTCATCACGTCAAGGGTCTAGATTCATCCTCTAGGTTCATTCATGTAATTTAATCAAATAATATATAGGGTTTACACTTAAAATAGGAGTTTAATTCATTTGTTCAAAAAATAAGTTCATAAAAATATTTAGTATGCAATATTACGTTACATATATATATATATATATATATATATATATATATACACACACACACGCACACACACTCAAGAAAACCTTAATAGAGATTCAATCCTTTCACAATCAACCTATCATATCTCATCAAGGTTAATTCGTATTCAATACTATTCACATTCATAGGTTCCACAATTCATGCTTCTACTCCCAATCAATGCATCTAAACATTCAAGTTTAAGAGAAATTATAACTGAGGTTTATATAGTAAATGATGAAATTCGTGTATTCAAGAAATTAACTCAAGAGCATTATGAATTATATACTAGCATGGAAGAATATTTTAAGATTTCAGGAAAAATCTCAAGAAAAATTCATGGAAGGCTAAATTCAATTAATCCGGATTATTGGGCACATGGAAGAACTCTTTCCTTGTTTTAGATAGCCTTACATACCTAAAAGAGAAAAATCTCTTGAAGAAACCTTTGGTTTGAACTTGAATACGAAGAACCCTAGCCTCTTCTTCCGGGGGAGGGGGAGGACTGTGAAAGCAAAATTTTAATGTTTTCAGGGATTTGTGCATTAATAGGTAGGTGTTAGGCTATATGGTAGGCTTAGAAAAGTTAATAATGGGTAAAAGATAAAAATATCCTTTTGAAAATGTCAAATAATCATAAAGATTGAAAAAAGACATTTTAATGAGTTTCATTGGCCAAAATGGTGGTCTAGAGACCCCATCACCGAACCATTCGGTAGCACGCTAATTAGGGACCCATGTCACCCCTTTTACTATATTCTGAAATTTCGCAAGATACTTTTGCGATCAAAATCATCTAATCACTGAATTATTCGGCAAGTTGTCGAATTTTCTAGTTTCGGCAATTTTCAGTAAAATAGTCATAACTTTTTGTTCCGAACTTCGATTAAGGCGAAATTAGGTGAATTAGAAATCTAATTTAAAGATCTAAAAATTTGATATATTATGAGTGACCTAACTTATTATGTGCTGAGAGATATGGATATTTGAAGTTGACCCTTCTATACACTCATACCGAAACTTAGTCAATAGAAATGTTTTGAACCTGTCTTGGCTGGCGTCCCTTATGACCTCAAACCACATCCAACACACATCAAATACTTATTAAAGGACCTTAACATACATTCACAACCTTAAACCTATTGGATCACCCAATTTCATAGAGATTCATATTGAAACTCAATCGGCAAGTAAGATTTTAACTCAACATTGTGTTAAAAGATTTTGTAACATTTATTTATCTCAAATCTATCATCCCCCTATAGAATAGACTTTAATACCTATATTCAAGGTTAGAATCACTCGTCCTGATCCCATAAGCATAAGGGGGATTTTTGGATCTTAACTTAAAAGCTTTCAAGATGTTACATATATAATATCTTTAGACATGAAGAGTAATATTATTAAATTAGAAAGTGTTTTGATAATTTTGAGTATTAAATATCAATAATAATGTTCAAATAATTATTGACTAAAGTTATATATAATATAAAAAGTATGATAGTTGTAAGAAAGGTAATTTCTTCTCATACCCTCCAAAGGAAATAAATTTCGAGAAAAACATCTTATGGTAACAAGAAAATGACTGCACTCGGTAAAAAATTAATACGCATAAATGATATGTAATTTACGACGTGGGCGAACCAATGATGCAAATCCCAACAGTTATTAGCAATTCAACTTATAAAATAGAAAAATAATCAGAAGCTCAACTAATAAACGCAAAAAATAACAAAATCCACTAAGTTTATTACATGACGTTTTCCAAAACCTAAAAGTCATCACATCAAGGACATTTAATCTCAAATACTAAGTCTAAGAGTATCAACACCAAGATAGATAAATAAAATAGTTTATGTCCGAAAACTAAGGACATCATGTTATAACTAATAGAATCCAACACGAGCTAGAAGGTTAGCTCACCCTGAGATCTAGTATACCAACGACTGGCTAGAGCTGATGGTGAGTTGAAATCGATGAAACACTTGCTGCACTCCACAAAATAAATAAAGAAAAAAATACAAGTAGGAGTCAGTATGAGCCACACGTACTGAGTAGGTAACATCGGCCGACTCAATAAAAATTAATATGCATAAGCAATATCAGGAAATCAACTATAACGCTTAACAGGGGGCAAGCAACAAGCTATAAGTACAAGTGACAATATCATAAAATAAGCACGTAATTAGACAACAATATCAAGAACAATCATGAGGACCCAAGCCTCCACACTACACTTCTTTTGAGAGAAGGATTATTTGAGATTGAGTATATTAAATCACTTCAATATGTTTTCATTTAATATTATCATCCCAGAACATGGCACCTGATCCAATATATATTTGTTGGAATGTGACACTCGATCCAAATATAACGTATCGGAACGTGACACCTAATCCAAATATACCATGTTAGAACGTGACACCAGATCCAATACACCATGTCAGAATGTGATGCCCGATCCAAATATACCGTGTCAAAACATGATACTTGATCCGATTATATCGTGTCGGAACGTGACACCCAATCCAATTTATATTTAGGTCATCATTCTTTATCATTACTTTTCACTTCATGAATAATATTTCGTCAAGCCTTCTTTATTCAAGGCATCACTTTGATAAGATGAGTTCAAGATTATGAATTTCATAGTCTCGGGATTTCAGACCAATCATAACAACATATCAATAATCTCAACTACAACAACTAAATGCATAGAAAACTTCACAATAATACTCAAGGAATATCAATCATTATGAAGATTCTTTCTGTCATACAGAATAAACCATAACCTATCTCAATTGAAGAACTGAAATTAAGTGAGCTAATCCACCAATGTTTTCCCTTTTCTCAATGCCTCAGAACCTTTCAATTCTATCAAATATGTAACATTCATAAGAAAAAGAATCCAAGTAAACTCATATTGCTAGCCTATGCCCCAAAACTCACCAAAATCTATAATTAAGTTCCTAAATTTCAAGTCTAAAATCTAATGCCTCCAAATCACATAATCCTAATAATATTTAATTACTTATACTAATATATGTGAAAATTTAATTTGTAACGTTGAATTAGGAATCGAAGAACAGTCCATTAAGATTAAAAATGAAAAGTACAAAATAGTGAAATTTCTACAACTGTAATATGTTCTTATACTAGTTACGAAAGTCCGTGCTAGTACGGACCCAATAGAAATTATTTTTTAGTCTCGATTTATGTGGTATCCATAGATGTTTTTATATATTTTTTAATAATATCGTAAAATTATACTTGAAACAACTAAAGAATTATTAGGAAGTAGTTGAAATAAACACGTCCATACACACCTGTCCTAGAAAAGATTAAATGAAAAGTTCCACAAAATATTTTTATTGATCTCACTATTAATATATACAAAAGGTTGAAAAATAATTCAACAAATCTATTAAATAAAGTTAAATGAAATTGTTAAAAAATCTTTGCAGCCATAGGGAGTCAAACCCAAGACCTTTGGGACATACAAGAAGCCTTTAACTATCCAACCTAAGCAGTTGCTTGTATTTGTTCTACATGTGGAAGTGCAAGGCAACTTACATTAAATGTTTGTCCCCAACATTCAATTCATATCACTAACAACTATATTTTCTTTTTTGTTCTATCTACTCCTAGTCAATCAGATGATCCATTAATCCAACTAGTAGAGGATTATAAACGGGACGCTTTAAATGTTTGTCCCCAAGATTCAATTGATATCACTGACAACTATATTTTCTTTTTTGTTCTATCTACTCCTAGTCATATCCCCCATACTAATACATTACAACTCTATTTTGTAACATTCCAAAAGTTCGCATCCTTAAAATCATATACTAATGCAAATCTAAACACAATTCAAGAGAATTTACAGACCAACTTACTTGACTCGATCTCTTTCTATTTGTTTTATTTTTGTCTTTTGTAACCCGTCGTCCGCTCAATCCTCTGCTCTCTTTTCAACGTGCGTCGTATTTCTTCATTTCTTTCTTTTTGTTTACTGAAGTGGAGGTGTTTAGCCCCCTTCAAACCCTTATTCATTATTTGTTTTATTATTTATTTATTTATTTGTATATACTTAAAGTTATAATCCTATTAACGTATTTTTAATAAATATGGGATAAATATTATAGGGTATTAACTTAAATTATTACTTTAGTTCATCAACTAAATCAATTTTCTAAAATTATTTCTTAACCAAATAATGAAAGTTATTGAATAATCCAAAAAGCCACTTTAAAATTTACTAGATAAATCTTTTATGGAATAAAAAGCTCTAGTACTCAAAATGACCTAACGGGTCATTACATTAGATACAAATTTTCCCATTTTTCATCCTCAAATGATCAAAATAAGGAGAAGGAAGAATAACCAATTTTACCAAAAATCTAAGTTATGATCTTCTAAAGTCGGTGTTCATCTCTCCGCTTAAGCTCCTCCTTAAAATCATCCATGAAGATCAACTACTAAGAACTAATCTTTTGAAACAAATTTTGGTAGATTTACAATCAAAAAATAATTTTCAAGTCATCTACTAACTCATGAACTTAACCAGTACCAAAACTCGCTCGATCATAACACAACCATTTGGACAAATCTTTTCTCATATAACCACGACAAAATTCTAAGACAATAATATTAGCTACAATAAAAAATGAACCAGAACGAACCACCCTCACTCATAATGCAAAAACCATCACATATCTTGTCAAGATTTCATTCTTAAAAACAACTCTTCTCACGAGCTTAAGTTATAAAATGTGATCTTTACACATTGGATGCTCATCAACTGAATGATTCTTCCATTAGACCTTCATATATGAAATTTTCTTTGATCAACTTGCGAACCTCCCTATTCAGAATAGCGATCTCCTCCTCATAATAAATATCCTTATCAAGAAAGACCTAATCTCAGCGAACAACATAGTTACAACCACCATAAAATTTTCTTAGCATAGATATGTGAATCATCGGATGCACTCCGGACAAACCTGGAGGTAAGACCAATTCATAGGTCACCTTTCCCATGGTCTCGCTTAAGAACTTCAAATGGTCTAATATACTTCAGACAGAACATAACTCGCCTATCAAACCATATCACACCCTTCGTACGTGACACTTTCAACAACACTCACTCACCCATAGGTCACGCTTAAGAACTTCAAATGGTCTAATATACTTCAGACAGAACATAACTCGCCTATCAAACCATATCACACCCTTCGTACGTGACACTTTCAACAACACTCACTCACCCTCTATGAATTTAATGTCCCTGGCCTTCCGGTTTGCATATTCCTTCTACTTACTCTACGCTGCTAGCAACTTCTCCTAAATGAATTTCACCTTCTCTAATAACTCTCTCAAAAGATAAGTAACCCAAGGTCTCAGCTCGAATGGACCAGACGAATCAATGGGAGACCTACATCGAATCAATGGGAGACCTACATCTCCTCCTATATAATTCTTTAAATGGAGTCGTATCAATACTTGAGTGACAGCTATTGTTATATGAAAACTCTATTAATGGTAAGAACAGATCCTAGTGACCACCAAAATTCATCACACATGAACGAAGCATATTCTCTAGCACCGGAATTTTCCTCTAAGATTGTCCATCAGTTTGAGGGTGAAATATTGTAATAATATCTAATCTATTACCTAGGTTACCTGCAAGGTCCTCCAGAAGTTAGAAATAAATTGTGTCAAGCTTAAAACAATATTCTTTTCAGCTGCTTTTTCGCCGCCATTAATGAGTTGCATGGGGTTCTCGAAATGGTTTATGTACTTAGAAGGAATATCCGGGTTTATATTAATATCAAGTTGAGCAGGAAGTAGTTCACTAAATCAACTACAGGCTATATCTTTCATGATGGATATGAAAAGCAGAATAACTTTAACGAGAGGCACAAATTTTTACAAGCCATTTGTAGAACCACCAGTCTATAGTTCATATATGAAGTGTTTCCACATGCCTACCCAACCAATGTGGTCAAGGTCAACATTTAAACGGCTAACCCAGCTTAATTCCCTCATCATGCATTCCAATTCCAAGCAATTTGTATTCATTATTCTACCTTGTACTCTTATTATATGAGGTAATGGTAAGGTCTGCATGTACTCCACCTCCCAGACCCCACATGTGGGATTTTATTAGGTATGTTGTTGTTGTAGTTATTGTTGTAATAATGTATTGATTATACTTTTGACATTCCATATAAGACGTACAATTTCTCAATTACTTAAAAACCTTCTAGATTATTAACTATTTTTTTTACTGTAATACCCCAAATTATTTAATCTAAGACCGAGTCATCTTTCATATGATATAGAATTTTAATTGAGAATTTTTAATTGAGCATAAATGTTAAAGTCAATTTCTTATTATGGGAATAGAAATGGAGTTGATGTGAGGTCGTAGTTCTGATGTATGTTTTTATAAAAGTTAGGTGAACCGATAACTTGTAAGTTATATATACGTGCTAAGATAAATTCTTAAGTATTTAAAGTATATTAGGCGTAATTTAGAGTCATAAAGGATCTCTTACATCAGGCCAAGTTCAAACAATTTCTAGCAACTAAGTTTTCATATGAGTCGGTAGAAGGGTCAACTTCAAATGATCATATCTCCTAAAGTATAATGAGATAGGTAACCTATAATATATCAAATTAAATATACTTTAATTAGATTTCCAACGCATCTAATTTTGAGTTAATCGAATTACGGAGTAGAAAGTTATGACCATTTTAGTGAAGAGGTACATAGTTGTCCGAAAGTCCGCGCCCGGCGCGCGTCGCGGATCCTCACTGGATGAGATAATGACTTTTTTCCTCTATAATTTAAGGGTATTTTTATACTAAAACCAATGCGAGTCTATTCATGGTCCCCAAAACATATAAACATCAGTTTTCATGATCAAAATCCTCTTCCTTCTCTCCTAAACATAAACACTAAGGAATCATTAAGAAAATCATTAATTTAAGATTATCTTCCAAGATTCCTCCTCAAGGTAAGTATTCTTCATGAATTTCAAACTACCCAACCCAAATTTCTTCATCTATTCATGAATCTCTAATAGAACTTTAAATCATAACCTGGGGTTTCAAGAAAATAAAATTAAGAATCCCAAGAAAGGATTTCTTGACTCTTCTTCTTCAAGAATCATGGTTCTTCATCTAGAACTCTAAAGAGTCTAAGTCAAGAATTCAAGAATCAAAGATAATTCTTTCAATCAATGTCCTTTTAAGTTTTTTTCACATTAAAAGAACTACGAAGATTGAAGATTTTCTCCAAGAAAGAGAAGAGAAGATCGCAAACTTTCCTCAAACTTTAACCAACGATTTATCTCTCAATTTTGATAGGCGAAAGTGTACATTTTTCCTAGGAGAACACACTGGGAACTTCATAAATTAACTTTGTTGCTTTGTTCGAGGTAAAATCTGCAAATTTTGCTACTGCATTTCAATGTATTTTGAAAACTTTAACATGCGATTTCTTCCCCATGTTAGCTCCTTTTTAAATTGGTTTTCACCATTGAATTCCTTATCACTTGGGGAACATTTTCATATAAAAATTTTTAGATTCATATGGTATTTCTACGGCGATAAAATTTTTGGACCATTTTACCCTTGTCAAGGGGGAAAGGATGGATTTGGATGCCTCTTCGGGGATGGAGGTCCCTCAAAATCCCATGCAGGACCCGTTGGGGGATCACCTTTGGATATCTCGAGAAGAAAAAAAAAGGAGTCGGAGGAGGTTTCCCAAGGGGTCGCCAAGGGAGAGCCCGAATTAATTGATTTTAGTGTCATTAGATTTATTATAAAGTTATGATGCTATATTTGAATAGATTTTGGTGAATTGGAGTGTCATAGAAAGGGAAAAGCTTCGGAATTGATGTGATTCGAAACTTTATATAAGGCAAGTGAATTTCTTAACCTTGATTAAGTATATAGAATCTTGTGCTTCTTGTGCGAGGTGTTGAGAATGATTTATGCAGGCTTTGATTGAAATATTTTGAATTGAGTAATTATCCTATGTTGATATTTGACTTATGAATTAATGATGGAGGTTTATTATATGTGAAATAGTGATTATTTGTTATTGATATTGAAGTGATACTTACTTTTAGATATGATGGTATTGAGATTGAGGATATGGCAACATTTATGGTATTGAGCTATCCATTCTTGATTTTGAGATATATGAATTTGTATGGACATCTTGCATATTTTATTTTCATGAACATGATTATTATGCATTTACTATGTGTTTGATTGATGATCCAAGAAAAGAAATGAAAAGCCGAAGGGAAATAGTTCCGAATAGTGAAAAAGAAAAGAAATGAAAAGCCGAAGGAAAATGGTTCCAGCTAGTAAAAAAAGAATTCGAGGGTCGTGTCACACGCCGTGACGGATACTATGATTCGAGGGACTTGTCGCATGCCGTGATAGATACTATGATTCGAGGGACATGTCGCACGTGGCGACGGATACATGGTCCATGTGTGGCCCTCATGGGTTCTGACTGAGGCACGTTTATGATCAGCAGATGTGTATCACTTGGACTGGCATGCATCATTCTATGTGACATTGCATTGCATTGCATTATATTTCACAACATTCATTTTCATCTCATAATGCTCTGGCTTGTTATGATTATATGGAGTGCAATTGAGATTGGTTACTCATTATATCATCGACTTGTTTATGTTTTTACATAATTACTTTTGATATTGATTTGATGACACTTGATGAATTAGCGAGAACTTGATAAACTATAGAATTTTCCCTTATGACTTGAAGTGGGATAGATGAGAATTATACTATTATAGGCTTTGATCATAGAATTTTCAGAGGGTGAAATTGTGAAGGTTATGAGTTAGGTTGTAGTTGTGGGGATTTGGTGGGATTGCTGAGGGGTACAAGTATTCTATACTACTTAATTCTATGTTTATTAGTTCACTTATTGGGTACCGCGTGTTTGGTACTCACCCCTTGCTACAACACTTTTGTAGGTTACGAGCCCGGATCGTCGTGATACTATTTACTCTTCCTTGTCCGGGGCTTTCTGCAGAGATTGTGAGAGGTAGTTGTTTGCCATCCCAGCTGACTTCTTACTCCTGTTTATGATTTTGTTCTATTCCAGAGACAATATCATTTAATACTTGTGTTTCCTTTCAAATCTATTGTAATACATTAGAAGCTTGTACACGTGACAACCAGATCTTTGGGGATTTTTAATCAAATTGACTTGTTATCTGTACTTAAACTTTAATTTTTATTATAATTCCATACTTTTGATGTCATAGTTGAGTTGTAGGTTGACTTGTCTTGGTGGGATTGAGACAAGTGTCATTATGCCTGAATTTCGGGTCAAGTTGGTATCAGAGCCTAGGTTCATAGGTCTCACGTGCATACAAGCTGAGTCTAAGTAGAGTCTTAAGGACCGGTATGAAGACGTCCATACTTATCTTTGAGAGGCTATGGAGACTATTAGGAAACTTCCCTTTATTTATTCTTTCTTATCGTGCGTGGTTATATTCATTGGTATTGAGTTATGCTCGTGTTCTTTTGACGAGATAGCAAGAGTGATGACTGATTGAAGCTTATAGTTAGAGATATGTATCCATTAGATAACTAGTGAAGGGATGAGTCGATGGTCATAAGTGTGATGAAAAAGTCAAAAGTATCTTATGATTGCCATGATGAGATGAGGTATATATAGAGAGAGATTTAGTATCAGAATGTGTTAGAGCATGCCCCAAACTAGAAGGTGTTGTATGTTGATTTGTTGTAGTATACATACCATTGAGGGTGAAGTATAGATGTTGAATAGGGGAACATAGTGCTTTCAATGAGATAGATTTAAACTAGGCTTATGATTCCAATGTTAGAGCCCATGAGATTCATATAGTTAGGAGGTTAGCCAGATGAGGAAGTATAGTGAATGGGTGAGTGGTGCTTGAGTTATGAAGAGGGGACGTGCTAATTGAGTATTCGTTATGAGATTTTAGTAAGCCTATATCCCTAAATTTTTACCTAGTGATTGCAAGTCGGCATTAGAGAGGTTTGTGATGGAGGTACATGTTAGTGCTTGACTCTAAGCTTGAATTTTGAGGAGTAGTGTTAAAGAGGAGATAGCATGATGATAGTGATAGTCCTTGTGGGAGATTTGACCTAAGAGTCTTGTTGTAGTGCATGTTCAATAATTAAGATGTTGGCTAGCAAGGATCATGTTGCTAGGAGTAGAGTAGAAGTACCCCCTAGATGGAGATAGTAAATTAAGGGAGAAACACTAGGAAATAGGAGGCTTAAGAGGTTTAGGATATGTAACCATGATTATGTGCAGATGGGTGAGGCTCTAAGTTATGACTGTTATGAGAATCTGAATAGTATATTTGATTTGTTGATATGGAGAAGGCTGATGTAAGTAATCTTTGTTGCCACAAGAAGCTAAGCGATTGGGACATATGAATAGATGATGATTAGTTCTCCTTAATGGTCTGTCTTATACAAATAAGTTTATGAGAGCACAGTCGTTGAGCATTAGCATGCCGAAAAGAAAAGATGTTAGAGGGTAATACTTATGGAAAGTGATCATGTACGCCATTAAGAGTAGCAAAGAGAGAGAGAGAGAGAGAGAGAGAGAGAGAGAGAGAGAGAGAGAGAGAGAGAGAGAGAGAGAGAGATCCATGAGACATGAGGAAGCTAAGAGTGATATCGTTGAAAGGAGTCTGAGTGGCTAGTTATATGTATATGACTATAGAATAACAAAAAGATTTAAAATGCATAATCTTGTGGATAGTGATTCCTTAACCATGTGGAGGTATATGCTTATAGTCTAGTATAGGAAATTGATTCACAATTTAGAGAGAGGACCTTGAGAGCTAAGGGAGAGATGATGATGTGAGAAATCAAAGTAGAACTTGAGTTTTTGGATTGTGATAGGCTGATCAAAATGAGATATCAATTCTTTTCCGCCTCATATAGTCCTTATACTTCAGTTGAGGTAACATTCCATTCCCTTTGGGTGTATGACTATTTCTACCTATGGATTAGTCCCATGCACATCATGTTGCTTCCCGATCATGCTGAGCTTTGAGGATGAGAAGCGATGAATTCATTCATTGATCTTGATCTTACCCCTATGAATCCAAGAGTTTCAAGTCCCATGTTGAATGTGATGTGACTTGAATTTTACACTATGCATAGTTTCGTTAACACAGAATGAGACTTGATAGACGAGAGAGATTGTAATCTATGAATGCTCCTAAATAAGATTTCTCGATTGAATCGTGCTAATAATCTTTTGTTCCTAGCTCTTTAAGTAATCCAACTTTCCAGCCTTGATATAAGTGTTGATGATAGTAGAGAGGTGAAGGTTGATGAGCGAGAGTGAGAGTTCTTGATTCTGATGTCATCTTACGTATGCACTGACCTTCGGCTTGTTATCTATTATTGATTGTAGGATGTAAAGTATAAAGTATCAGAGGTATGAGCTTGCTTATTTTGCATGGAGAGATAGTAGTTTGAGGTTTTGCAAAAAGGGGGAAGTAATGAGTTCCTCTAGGTTCAA
>JAOTQR010000100.1:6201683-6212023 GCA_025774065.1 Solanum ossicruentum | reverse complement strand
AGGTGTCTCCAATGAAAGAGGTTATGAGATTTGGTAAGAAAGGAAAACTGAGCCCACGTTATATAGGGCCATATCAGATTATTAAGATGTTCGGGCGGGTTGCATATGAACTAGAGCTAACCCAAGAGCTTTCAATGGTTCATCAAGTTTTTCATGCCTCAATGCCTCGAAAGTGTGTAGGTGACCCATCCCATATCACTCCTATTGAGGATATGCATGTTACAGAAGATCTCACCTATGAAGAAGTATCTGTTGCTATTCTAGATCATTAAGTTAAGAAGATACGGAATAAAGAAATAACTTCGGTAAAAGTACTTTGGAGGAATCAACAAATAGAATAAATAACATGGGAGGCTGAGGATGCAATGAAATCAAAATATCCTCACTTATTTGAAGCTAAAGAGGAACTCCAACATACAGAATTGGGACACTAGTAGGTACGTGTAATTGAATACTTAATGTGTTGTCAAAGTTTGTGTAAGTAAAGGTTTAATCTTAGCTAAGCTACCTAAGTATGCTGACATTCGAGGACAAATGTTCCTAAGGGGAGGAGGATGTAACAGCCCACACCTTACAATATTGGCACAACGTAAATGAAATATGACATAGTTTGGTCAAATTGACGCTAAATTTTAAATGTGCTTGAATCTCGCGTTAATGGGCTATATAGGCGTCTAACGCTTAAGAGGGTCGAGTGTATACATGTTTTGTGTCGAATTAAGGAGATTACGGCCTTGAAATGAAGTAAGAGAATTGAGGTGCTGAGTCACCTACTTGCTTAGCTTAAATTTGTTAGTTAAACGGAGATGAGGCGCGACGTCGAATTTGTCCACGTTCAATTATGAATAACGTCCGTGTCAAGGGGGTAACTTTGGCCCATGTTCTAGAATCATAAATGGGATACATTGTCAGCCCAAGAAGTATAATAAAAAGGGCCCAAAGAAATCACAAAGCACTTAACAAATTGGGTCAACCCAAGTGAAGAAGAAAGCTGAAAATAGGCAGCCCAAGTCCATCAAGTTGATGCTGCAAAAAGGCCCAAGTTTGAGGGCCAAGCTGGTGGGTATGCTACTTACAAATATGTGGTATATGATGGTCAGAATTGCAAGGAAAGGCTGGCTAAATACCTCTTTATAAAGAGCTCCAAAGCAGGTCCACAATTCATTCTCAACTTGACCGCAAAAAAATCAATTTGTTCTCTAAAGTTCCTCTCAACTTTGTGAAGCAGTCAAACAACTTTTTTAGGGTTATTATGGAGCCTATAAACCTTGAAGACTAAGGTAAGTAGTTATATTTGTGTATTTAGTTAGTTTCATCATGAAAAATAAGAAACAGATGCTAACTACGCTTGCTGAAATTGTTGGACAGATTCTGTGCAGAAAGTTGTTGCACCATTTCCTTTTGTTTTGGCGATTTCTATATGGTTTGTAAGTTTTATTATGGAGATAACTTGGTATTCTTAACATGGTTTGAGTTATAAGCGTCACTATAAGGTTGCTTCCCTGATTTTGGTTTCATTTAACAAGCGCGTTTTGTCGTGTATCTTGAGCGTCATGTTGGTTGGAACTTGTGGACTGTTGGATAAAAGGATATTGCCTCAAGTTCTTCATAACTTCTTGAGTGATGTTATAATGCTGATTTAGATCTGTTTCTATGTGTAAATGATGCTGGAACAGTTTGGTTAGAGTTGGAATAGGGTTGGAGTTGTCAAAGTCGAAATGTAGCGAAGAAAGGTAACGTTATGTTGTCCGTTTTTAGATTATGTGGAATTGTGATATTTTGTGCTTTATGGGCTGTTGTGAGGCTTTCATGGCAATAAAACAGGTTGGTCATGATGTGTATGTGTGAATGTGGGTTGGAAATTACGATTAGGGGCGGAAAGGTTGAAGGAATACGCTTGGGTTTATAAACACCCGCTTGCTGCCCGTGTGTTGTTTTGTTATGTAATTGGGCCGCCAAAGTGTATCTATTGGCTGCCAATACTAGTTTTATCCCTTACTATATTGTAGATAAGTATTTGGAGGAAGGGAAGGTTATCTTGAGGTAGTAGCAAGGTCAAACAACAAGGTATGTAAGGTTACTTGATTTCGTATAACTTGGCATGAAGCATAGATCTCTCCTTGGTACATAAAGGCATTTGCCAACTCCTACACAACTATTAACCATGTCTCCACTCTTTTACATGTTCATATGATTCCATACATTGTCACTTTCAAACCTGCATACATGCTTTGAAACCAAGTTACATAAGTTCCTGCTACAAACAAAAGTTCATGAGTTATTCCATTTCATACGCATTTCATTATTTGTGTAATGTACTCTTTTCATTGTCATATTGTCTTGTATGATTATCCACTTGTCACATGCTAAATATACGGTCCTACAATTCTTATATTATGGCCACCCAAAAGAATCATCTTGAGGGTAATTGAAAGATAAAGTATACAGTTTTTGATAGGTGGTAGCCCGAGGGGTGGAGATAGCACCTAGCCAGGGATGATCCTATCAACCGGGGGAAGCCCGAGGAGTTGAGTATAACCTATCCAGGGACGTACCTGATACAGTTTTACCACTGATCAGTTATTCATTTGTATTACAGTTGTGCAAAGAATTTCATAGTAAAGGTAAATTAATATGAAGAACATAAAGTACATAATCCCATAGTATAATTAAAGGTGGTCTCGTATGCTACAGCAGTGTACAGTTTCATTTGACTTGTTACTTGATATACAGTATATCCTACCTTACATACTCAATACACTATCTTGTACTGACGTCCCTTACGGGGGACCTGTATTTCATGCTACAGGTACATGTGCTAGTAGATCTCCCCAATAGGAGTACTGGATATTCAGCTGCTGTCACCAAGCTCCACGTTGCTTCAGGCCTTGTATATGTATAGAGCTTACATGTTTTTACTGCATATCTCGTTGAGGTAGGGCCTGTACCAACACTTATCAGATGTTTTTCTTTATTTGGAGGCTTTGTAGAGTATGTAAAGCAAAGTGAAGTCATGTCTCGTACTATAGACACTGGGGCCCCAACGGCAGAGTCATATGCATTTTCTTTTTACTTTTTATCACTGTTTATCTTATTAAAAGCATGTCAAACATAGAAAACCCTTATAGTATGTATAGATAATGCATAGACATAGGTTGGTTCTCCCGAGCCTTATCGGCGACAAGTGCCAGTCTGCCCTAACGGGACTCTGGGGCGTGACAGAAGTTGAATCTCGCATTAATGGGCTATATGGGTGTCTAACGCGTAATAGGGTCGAGTATATACATGTTTTGTGTTGAATTGAGGAGATTACGGCCTTAAAGTGAAGTAAGAGAATTCAGGTGCTTGTAGGACTTAGAAGCTAACAGGTGAGTCACCTACTTGCTTAGCTTAAATTTGTTAGTTAAATGGAGACGAGGCACGATGTCGAATTTGTCCACGTTCGATTATGAATAAAGTTCGTGTCAAGGGGGTATCTTTGGCCCATGTCTTAGCATCATAAATGGACTACATTGTCAGCCCAAGAATTATAATAAAAAGGGACCAAAGACATCACAAAACACTTAAAAAATTTTCCCAACCCAAGTGAAGAAGAAAGCTGAAAATAGGCAGCCCAAGTCCATCTAGTTGGTGCTCCAAAAAGGACCAAGTTTGAGGGCCAAGTTGTTGGGTAATATACTTAATAATATATGGTATATGATGGACAAAATTTCAAGGAAAGGTCGACAAAAGACCTCTTTATAAAGAGCTCCAAAGCAGCTCCACAATTCACTCTCAACTTGACCTCAAAAACATCAGATTTGCTCTCTAAAGATCCTCTCAACTTTTCTCAACTTTGTGAAGCAGCCAAACGACTCTTTTAGGGTTCTTAAGGAGCCTGTAAACCTTGTATACTAAGGTAAGTAATTATAGTTGTGTATTTAGTATAGTTTCATCATGAAAAACAAGAAATAGATGCTAGTTACGCTTGCTGAAATTGTTGGACAGATTCTGTGCAGAAAGTTGTTGCACCTTTTCCTTTTATTTTGGTGATTTCTCTATGGTTTGTAAGCTGTATTATGAAGAGAACTTGGTGTTCATAACATGGTTTGAGTTGTAAACATCACCTTAAGGTTGCTGCCCTGATTTTGGTTTCATTTAATAAGTGTGTTTTATCGTGTATCTTAAGCGTCATGTTGGTGGGAACTTGTGGACTGTTGGATAGAAGGATATTGCCTCACGTCCTTCATGACTTATTGAGTAATGTTATAAGATTGATTTAGATCTATTTTTATGTGTAAATTTTGCTGGAACAGTTGGTTAAAGTTGGAATAGGTTTGGGATTGTCGACGTCGAAATGTAGAGAAGGAAGGTAACGTTATGGTGTCCGTTTTTAGATTGTGTGGAATTGTGATGTGTTGTGCTTTATGGGCTATTGTAAGGATTTTATGTCATTAGAAAAGTCTGGTCATGATGTGTATTTGTGAATGTGCATTGGAAATTATGATTAGAGGAAGAAAGGTTAAAGGAATACGCTTGGGTTTATAAATACCAACTTGCTGCCTGTGTGTTATTTTGTTATGTAATTGGGTTGCCAAGATATGTCTATTGGCTGCTAATGCTAGTTTTATCCCTTACTATGTTGTAGATAAATATTTGGAGGAAGGGAAGGGTATCTTGAGATAGTAACAAGGTCCGGCGATGAGGTATGTAAGGTTACTTGATTTCGTACTACTTGGTATGAAACATAGATACTTTCTTGGCACATAAAGGCACTCACTAAATCCTTAACCATGTCTCCACTCTTTTACATGTTCATATGATTCCATATATAGTCACCTTCAAATCTGCATACATTCTTGGATATCAAGTTACATAAGTTGTTGTTTTACTATAAAGTTTATGAGTTGTTCCATTTCATACGCATTTCATCATTTGTGTGATGTACTCTTTTCATTGTCATATTGTCTTGTATGATTATCCACATGTTACATGCTACATATACGGTCCTATAGCTCCAATATTGTGACCACCAAAAGAATCATCTCAAAGGTAATTGAAGGATACAATATACAGTTTTTGATAGGTGGTAGCCCGAGGCATGGAGATAGCACCTAACCAAGGACGATCCTATCAACCGGGGGTAGCCCGAGGGGTTGAGTATAAGCTAGCCAGGGAAGAACGCGATACAATTTCTCCACTGATCAGTAAGTCATTTGTGTTACAGCTGTGCAAAGATTTTACAGTTAAGGTAAAGTAATATAAAGAACATAAAGTACATGATCCCATAGTACAATTAAAGGTGGTCTCTTATGCTGCACCAGTGTACAATTTCATTTGAGTTGTTACTTGATATACAGTATATCCTATCTTACATACTCAGTACATTATCTCGTACTGACGTCCCGTACGGGGGACCTGCATTTCATGTTGTAGGTACAGGCGCTATTAGATCTCCCCAGTAGGTGTACAGGATATTCAGCTGCTGTCACCAAACTTCAGGTTGCTTCGAGGCTTGTATATGTCTAGAGCTTACATGTTTTTATTGCACAATTTGTTGAGGCGGGGCCTGTCCTGACCCTTATCAGATGTTTTTCTTTATTTAGAGGCTTTGTAGGCTATGTAAAAAAAAAGTGAAGTCATGTCTCGTACTATAGACACTGAGGCCCTAACGGCCCAGTCATATGCATTTCCTTTTGGCTTGTTATCACTATTTATATTCTTAAAAGTCTATCAAACGTAGAAAACCCTTATAGTATGTATATAAAACACATAGATATAGGTTGGTTCTCCCGAGCCTTATCGGCGACAGGAGCCAGCCCGCCTTAACGGGACTTTGGGGCATGACAGAAGTGATATCAGAGCAGGTCGTCCTGGGGTGTCTACAAAGTCGTGCCTGTGTAGAATCTTGTTTATCGATGTGTTATGCGCCATGTTTATAAGAAGAAGGCTATATGGCATTTAGGAGTTGTTACCTTCTTTCCATTTTTTAGATAGTGCCATAAAGTCAAGTGTAATAGGTGCATTATGTCTAATTCTAATTATTTTGTACAGCAAATATGCCAGAAACAAGGCATAATAAAGGTAAAGGGAAGGGAATAGAAGTGGTGGTTTGTATACGCAGCCAGGGGAGACCACGACATGAGGGTCAAGAGGAGTCTTTGTCACAGACATCTCCAACTCCTCCAGTTACTGATGAACCCGAGAGTGGTGGAATTCCTCCAGAACCACCAATTGATGCTACCGTACAAGATTTGAGAAATGCAGTCCAACTATTGACACGTATAGTTGTTGGTCAAGGCCAAAGGCAGGAAGGTTTAGTTATGGGTACAGGTGGTACAACTAGGGCAACTGGCACAAGGATATGTGATTTTCTTAACTTGGACCCTCCATCCTTCAATGGGTCAGATCCCAATGAAAACCCCAGGATTTTATTGATCAGATTCAGCGTACTTTAAATGTTGTGCACGTGAGTGGTACAGAAGCTGTCGAGTTAGCAACCTATAGGCTGAAGGGTGTGGCTATATTGTGGTTTGAAGCTTGGAAGCAATCTAAGGGTATAGGTGTACCTCCAACCACCTGGGAAGAATTAAAAGAGGCATTTCTTGACCATTATTTGTCATTAGAGATCCGAGAGGCCCGTGCAAATCAGTTTTCAAATTTCCACCAAGGGAATAAAAGTGTGAGGGAGTATAGCCTTCAATTTAATTCGTTGTCTAGGTATACTCCTAATGTAGTTGCTACAATGGCATATAGAGTTCATCGGTATGTAGATAGATTGGATACGTATCTGGTCAGAGACTGCACTATTGCTTCCTTGAACAAAGATATGGACATAGCAAGAATGCAAGCTTTTGCGCAGAAATTGGAGGACCAGAGACAGAGGAGGAGGGCACAAGAGTTGGAAAGGGGACAGGCTAAAAGAGCCAGATCTACAGGGCAGTTTACCCCTCCCCAAAGTGATCTCAAGCCTCGGTTTTCTCCTAGACCGCCTAGGCCATCATCCTCCTACTTTACATCCAGTGCTCCACCACAACTTCAATTGTTTAGAAGTAATTAATTTGGTCAACGAGGTGAAGGGAAAGTTTCCTATACAATGGGTTATTCAGCAGGCCAACCAATGACTCCCAGGCAACCTTGTAGGTAGCGTGGAAGAAATCATTTGGGTATATGTCATGTAGAGACAAATATTTGTTATTGGTGCGGTGTGTCAGGGCACGTAATAAGAGACTGCCCGAGGAGACGTATGGGTGGTATGGCACAATCTACAGGGTTAGGTGTTGCATCATCATCATTTGTTCCCCCAGCAAGTAGGGGTCAACATGCACCTCTGGACCGTGGTAGAGGTGTTAGAGGGGCAACTAGCTCTAGCGGAGTCCAGAATCGCATGTATGCACTGGGGAGTCGGTAGAATTTGGAAGCTTCACCTGATGTGGTCACAGGTACATTGCCCATCTTTTCACATAATGTATATGCATTAATTGACCCTGCTTCGACACTTCACACATCACTCCTCTAAATGCTAGGAAGCTGAAGAGAACTCCCAAATTATTGAACAAACCATCTAAAGTGTTTACGCCAATTGGTGAATCTATTATGGCTAGAAGGGTTTATTATGACTGTGTAGTAACTGTTTGTGACATTAACAGATTGGCTGACCTTATTGAGCTAGAAATGGTCGAATTTGATGTCATAATGGGTATGGATTGGTTAGCTTCTTGTTATGCCACTGTGGATTGCCGAACTAAAAGAGTGTACTTCCACTTTCCAAATGAAGCAGTTCTTGAGTGGGAAGGCAATGTTGGGGCACCAAAGGGGAAGTTTATCTCTTACTTTAAGGCCAAAAAAATTATATCTAAGGGGTATATATGTCATTTAGTTAGAGTAAGGGATATGGAGGCAGTATCGCCAACTCTTTAGCCAATTCCAGTAGTGAATGAATTTGTCGATGTGTTTCCTGAAGAACTTCCAGGTTTACCTCTTGAATGAGAAATAGATTTTGGTATTGACTTACTTCCAGGTGCTCAACCTATTTCTATCCCTCCATATAGAATGGCCCCAGGGGAATTGCGTGAATTAAAGGAGCAGTTAAAAGACTTACTAGAGAAAGATTTTATAAGACCTAGTGTGTCCCCTTGGGGTGCACCAGTGATGTTTGTATGCAAAAAGGATGGTACCTTGAGAATATGTATCGATTATCGACAATTGAATAAGGTGACAATTAAGAATATATATCCCCTTCTCAGGATTGATGATTTATTTGACCAGCTATAGGGTGCCAAATACTTTTCAAAGATTGATTTGGGATTAGGTTATCACCAAGTGAGGGTAAAGGAGCAACACATACCCAAGATAGCTTTCAGAACGTGCTATGGTCACTTTGAATTTCTTGTTATGTCATTTGGGCTAACGAATGCACTAGCTGGTTTTATGGATCTGATGAACAGGGTATTCAAGCCATTCTTGGATGTATTTGTAATAGTGTTTATAGATGACATTTTGGTATATTCAAGATCGAAAGAGGACTACGTAGATCACTTGCGACAGGTGTTACAGGTTCTTCGTGATCGACAGTTGTATGTCAAGTTTTTCTAAATGTGAATTTTGGCTAAAATCAGTGGTATTCTTGGGTCACATTGTTTCTGATGAGGGAATAAGGGTTGAATCACAAAAGATAGAGGCTGTGAAAGATTGGCCAAGACTAACAACACCCACGGAAGTTCAGAGCTCCTAGGCTTGACAGGTTGTTAAAGGAGGTTTGTTGAAGGGTTTTCTTCTATTTCTGCACCTCTAACAAAGCTAACACATAAGGCAACCAAGTTCCAATGGAACGATGTGTGTGAAAAGAGCTTCCAGGAGCTGAAAAATAAGCTAAATTTTGCACTTGTGCGAGTACTTCCAGAAGGCACTGAGGGGTATGCAGTGTATTGCGATGCTTCAGGGGATGGTTTAGGATGTATACTAAGACAGAATGATAGGTAATTGCTTATGCATCCAGAAAGCTATGACCACATGAGAAAAATTATCCAACACACGATCTTGAGCTAGCAGCAGTTGTATTTTGCGTTGAAAATATGGTGCCCCTATTTGTATCGGGTCCACGTTGACATATATACTGACCATAACAGCTTGCAGTACATCTTTAAGCAGAAAGACCTAAACTGAAGATAGCGGAGATGGCTAGAGCTAATAAAGGATTACAACATTGATATATTGTACCATCCGGGAAAAGCAAATGTAGTAGTTGATGCTCTGAGTCATAAGGCAATCATGAATACTGGTGGTCCAACTGTGATAAGTCAAGAAATGACCAAGGATCTACATCAGTTAGCTAATCTGGGAGTTCGTCTCCTTGAAACTCCAAAAGAAGGGGTTATTGTGCATAATGTTGTGGAGTCTTCAGTGGTAATAGAGGTGAAAGAAAAACAATTTGAGGATCCTGTTCTACAACAGCTTAAGGAAAAGGTGAGTCAAGGTACCATAAAAGGCTTTGACCTTGCATAAAATGGAGTACTTTACTGTCAAAATAGATTATGTGTGTCTGATATTAATGGGTGAAGAAACAGGATAATGGAAGAAGCCCATCATTCCCGATATTCCATCCATCCAGGATCAACTAAGATGTACCATGACCTGAAGGGATTATTTTGGTGGGGAGGCATGAAGAAGGACCTTGTAGAATTTGTGGCTCAATGTCCAAACTGCCAACAGGTGAAAGTAGAACACCAAAAGTCAGGAGGGTATATGCAATGTATAGAACTTCCAAGATGGAAGTGGGATATGATTAATATAGATTTTGTTACAGGTTTGCCTCGCTCAACTCATAAGTTTGATTCTATATGGGTAATAGTTGACAGACTCACAAAGTCAGCACACTTCTTGCCAGTTAAGAGTGATTATACAGTTGAAGAATATGCCAAACTATACATCAAAGAGATAGTTAGGCTTCGTAGAGTCCCAATTTCCATTATTTATGATAGAGGAGCTCAATTCACTACAAAGTTTTAGAAGTCCTTCCAAAGGAGCTTAGGGACACATGTGAATCTGAGTACAACTTTCCACCCTCAAATAGATAGTCAAGCAAAATGCACTATTCAGACACTTGAAAATATGTTGTGAGCTTGTGCATTGGACTTTAAAGGTAGTTTGGTGGACCATTTACCACTTATTGAGTTTGCCTATAACAATAGCTACCACGCGAGTATAAAGATTGCACCTTATGAAGCCTTGTATAGAAGGAAATGTAGATCGCCAATTGGATGGTTTGAAGTAGCTGAAACTACCTTAAAAAATGCACCTCTTAAGTGGGGCCTCCTATAGGGAGATAGCGGGATAGGGGGATATTAACACAATTACTATTA
>JAOTQR010000100.1:6135138-6201583 GCA_025774065.1 Solanum ossicruentum | reverse complement strand
AAGATAACATCAAAATCTACCATATCCAGAATAATCATGTCTACCCAAGTATCATACCTAGCCAAAGAAACAAGACAGGATCTATGTACTTGATCCACCACTAAAGACTTACCTACTGGTGTAGAAACATACATGGGCACTGACATTCGATCATGCAATAAGTCAAACCCAGATGAAACGTATGTAGACACATAAGAGTAGGTAGATCCAGGATCAAATTACACAGATGCAGGCCGATGACAGACTAGAACAATACCTGTAATAACTGCGTCTGAGGCCTCTTCCTCGGGTCTTCCAGGAAACGCATAGCACTGAGCTCCTCTTCCACCCCAAATCTAAGCTACACCTCGATCTCCACCATGTGGAATCAAAGTACCATTGTCTGGAGTCCTGCCACCTCTAGTAGTTTGACCCCTACCCCAACCTCTGGCCGATGGGGCCGAATCTCTAACTGGAGCTGCCGAATTAGTACGATAGGGTCCCAAATGAGTCTGAAAGAGGCATTGTCGAATCACATTTCCGAGATCCCTACATCCATAACAAGACCTCTGTGTAGAGGACTGTTGTCCATCGAAAAAACTACTATGAATACCGTAGTTAGAACTCTGGGACCCTCGACATACTGTCCACCCACAGTTGTTGGCATAAATATATGTACCGGACCATGTCATCTGAAAGATCCACCACTCTTATGCGAACCCCTACCTCCTGATGAAGTACCATAAATTGACCTGTAATACGAGCCTTCTTAGGATCTCTAAACTCTTCTCGAACCAGCAACTCTGCCTTATTGGCAGTGCTTACAATAGACTGAAAAGAGGCCCCCTCATGAGTTGCTCTGAATACATAGGATCTAATCGAGAAGTTCAAACCTCTCACAAATCTATGGACTCTCTCCCCCTCATTTGGAATCATAGTTAAGGCATGTCGGGATAACTGACAAAAATGGGCTTCATACTCTATAACAGTCATACCTCCCTGCCTTAGGTCCTCAAACCTCAATCGACTCTCTTTTCACATACTCCAAGAATAAAGCGCTCCTTAAAAGCATTAGAGAACATACCCCAATCCACTGGAGGGGATCCAATTGGTCTAGATGCTGCATAAGTCCTCCACCACTCCCTGGCTAGTCCATGATGGTATACATGACGCTCAAAGGCCACCGGTCCGTAGCAGACTGAAGATCGAAAGAGCTGGAGTTCCAATAAACGGACACCATGCTGATCAACTAACCCCACTGCATCTAGCATCTCGTGGCAGAAAGTTAGAAATTCATGGGTGTCTTCACTCCTATTTCTCTGAAATTGAGGTGGTCTCATCTTTTGAAACCTTTCATAAAAAAGTTGATCATTTGCTGCTAGAATCGCTTTTGGAGCGGTTTGCTCCCCAATAGCTGGTGTAGGAACCATTAGGGGTTGACCCACTTAGTCCTGATGAACTACACCCTAATGTTGCCCTAAAGTCTATTCTTCCACTCTCGATTGGGAAATTCATTGCGTGCCTGTCGCACCACCTTCCTAAGTGAGGTTTTCGAGCATGCCCATCATCCTCAATAGAGTGTCCTGAAGTAAAGGTGTAGTTGTGGGCTCTAGAAGGCCTTGATCCTCATTAGCCTCTATTTGTGGCTCAGAATAAGCCTCTTTATCGTGCCCTCTAACTAATGTCGCCCCTTGGGCACGTCCCCGCACTGACGTCACTCCACGAGCCCGACCTCTAGCTCGACCCCTTCCCCTACCTCTAATTGGGGTCTCAGTAATTGTCTCAGTAGTAGCCTCACCTCTACCAATAGTAGTAGTAGCTCTAATCCTTGCCATCTATTAAGAGAACATAGGAACCACTCATTACTAATAGAAATAACCACATATGATAAGAGAGAATGAATTAAAAAAGAAGTTTCCTAACAGTCTTCATAGCCTCTTAAAATAAGTATACACGTCTCTATACCGATCCTCAAGACTCTATTTAGACTTGGCTTGTAAACATGTGAGATCTATGAACCTAGGGCTCTGATACCAACTTGTCACGACCCAAAAATTGGGCATGATGGCACTTGCTAAATCCCACCAAAAAAAGTCAGACTGAACTCAAAGGGATAATAAACATAACATGCGGAAGTAATTTAACTAGAGTAGATAACTAAAACTAAGAAATTTCCATGAACTTAAATATCACCCGAGGATTAGTTGTCACGGGTAAAATCCACTAACAATACAGAAAATCAAAGAAACACAAGTCCACACTGTCATTCTTCTCGAATAGAAAAAGTACAGAAGAAATAGAAATAAGAGAGTCAGCCAGATGACAATAGTTACCTCTTTACATCTCCTGGGAATCCTCGGCGGATTAAGGAAATACTATTCATTGCTTGGGTTCATAACCTACACAAGTGTAGAAGAAAGGGGTGAGTACCAAATACCACGCGGTACGCAGCAAGTCCACTAACAAAACAAAGGAAGTCTAATAGAATACACAATCTCCTTTCGTCCTAGTCGATCTCCACGACTACAACCTGCACAAAAAGTTATTCCGATCCAGCAATACATAATAAAGATGGTATTTCACCAGATCATGATTTCCAAAGCACAAGCTAAAAGTGATAGCACAATCAATCATAAGGATAACATCATGCTATGCAATAGTATGCAAAGGTGAAATGCAATATATTATGCAATAATTATCGGTAAAGACCTTGGCATTATAACATCACTGAAAATATCTCAACATCACATCATCACCGGCAAAGAGTTCAGCATCACAATATCATCATAAATTCATCATCATGTTACCTCAGCATCACAATATCATCATAAATTTGCCGACATGTTACCTCGGCATCACAATATCATGATAAATTCGCCAAAAAAAACGTCGGCATCATATCTCGACCAATAAAGACCTCAGCCCCAATATTTTTCAGCTCACTTAGATAAATATCCGGAATCAATGCAAATATGCATGTCATGGAATGAACGAATATGATATTAATTTCACAAGCAAATCCACTCATAATTTTGAACCACTACAATATATATTTCAAAAATATATAATTCTCATCACTTCACCACTTTTATCAATTCATGTACCATAATAACACGCCAACTCACATTTACATTTTTAATCATCTTATTTCTTATAATATTAAAATATTTCACAAATCACACATAGAAAAAAATTGAGAATTTGAGAATTGTATGAGAATTACAATGTTTTGAAAGTCCACTTGCCTTAGTCAAATCACAGTCAATCTAATACTTTGGCCTTTCCTTTTTGAATGGAATCTGTAACACAATGATCTAGTCAAACAAATTATCACTATAAGATTTCAAAATTCACAAAATTCATATTACTATATGTCTAGCCCAGACCCAAAGACCAACCAATTTCGCTATTAATTTCCAAAGTTTCAAGTCTAGGATTTAACCTTAAATCCCCCAATTAATATAATTCTAATTTCACAACTTAAAGAATAATATTATATTCGGTATATGTAAATTATGAACAATTGTCACTAATTACACCTCAACTTAACTTTGATCCATCAAGACAAATTCATCACTCATCATAAATAATATTTTCATAATAAAGTACCTAAAAGTATACGAAAATAAACTCATTTATATAAAATATCTTATTACAAAAGATTTAGAAAATAGGAGCAACTTACAAGAATAAAATTGTCGAAGCTCTACACAATAAAATACCTCCCTTCAGCTAATAAACTCTTGAAATATTATTTAAACTGTCCTCATGCTTTATTATTTTTTTTATTTTTCCTTGTCGAGCAGAATGCTCTATGTTTTTATGTTTCATCTATGTGACCACTGAGCTGAATTCTCTGCTCAATATATAGATGATATGCATGGCTCTTCATAGAGCCAAAGTATTATACAATAAAAAAATCGGAAGAGAACATTGCATTATTAAATAAGAAGCGGAAAACAAAGTTGAGCAATATTGCATTATTAAATAAGAAGTGGAAATCAAAGTTGAGCAATTTGCATTATTAAATAAAAAGTGGAAAATAAAGTTGAGCAATATTAGAGGAAATTGCAAGTCTCTGCTAAAAATGGGGTATTAAAAAATGTAAGTGCTCCATTAAAAAATATTAAAATATGCACTAGCAATCTCCCACTACTCCAAAATTATAGTGGTCTTAGACTAGAACTAGGACTGCTTAAGAAAATAAAACATTACTGCTCACATATAAGGACCAAGGTGGTGACATGAGTTTTACTAGCCAGCTCATGACGCGCTACTTCCACAATCACATAGGTGAAAATTCGGGATCGTTACATAATGCCTCTTGGATATTAGATTGGGACGATAGGCATCTTTTATTTTACAATTCCTTTCTATCACACCTTATGTTAATAATAAATCAACTTAGGAAGGGTAGGGATAAATAGAACCCTTGGATATGATCTCCACAACTCGAACTTAGTAATAGGATGAAACTTTGATTTTTGTCCTCTGGCTAATCAAGCCAAGTGAGCTATAATAATGACAAAATTCTGATTTTACCTTTTGAACAATAAAGCCGAATATTGATCTGAATGGAATAATTGTGACACACCCGGAGGTTACCCTTGGTGTGGCCGACACTCAGAGACTATTGGTAGTTCCAAAGTGAACCACTTGGCCTCATCACATTCATTCAATCAATAATTAACAAATCAGCAGAAGACTAAAGAAACTAAAAGGTGGATAATCTCAATTGTAGATGATCAAATCAAGTCAATAAGGCTAATATGAAAGGGACTAGCTCAAAACAATATCCAATCAAACAAATCTACTCAAGTCTATGAAGCCACTATCAACTGTTTAATGGTGTTAATAGCAGGTCCATGAATATCTCTAATAAAAAGAAAAGTAAGTCTAAAGTCTAACTCTAAAGATAGATGAAACAAATAATATGTATCCTCTAAGATCAAGGAGGACTCACCAATCAGATGAAAAATAGGAAGATCCTCAATGAAGCGCCTGTTAATGATCTCTAGTATTGATGTGCTATCAAAATACAACACTTTTGATGCTTAAAACTTGATATTTTGTGTGTTCTCACTGGTGATGTTAGTAGATTTGATATGCTTTTATGTTTGTTTTGCAGGATTACAAGGTTTGGTATAATTTTGGGTAGAGTGTACAAAATTGAAGTTTTTGCTATTCCACCACACTCTTTATACGACGTGGAAGTTTCCACGAGCCGTAGAGTTAGTTCCATACAAAATCCAATCAGGGGAAGATTTTGTAAAGTTGAAACTACGAAGATGCAGATGATCCATAAAACTTTGTATGAGTCGTATATAGGGTGTCGTACCCTAGAATAAAAAAGTAGGGAGTTGCTGAAAAGTCATTAGACAAAATCCTTCATGGGTTGTAAGTCTTTGTACGACTCGTAGATAGGTCTCATAGAAGTCAACCCCAAAATAGAATATGAAGTCCATGAAACCCCAACTACAGGCCGTAAAACTTTACATAGCCCGTAAAGATGGTCGTAGAGCCTGCCAAACCCAATTCTCCTATTTTAATTTGGTTTTATATTTTAAATATTATAAATTAGTTTGTTAGGTTATTATTCGAATGCAACTAGAGAGACACCGTAGAAAAAGTGAGAAACATTGTGAGACAGTTGAAAAATAATATTTTGTGATCTTAATTCATACTTGTGATTTTAATTAAAGAGCTTGGAATTTTTGTTCTAAATTTCATCCTTGTAAGTTCTTAATTATGCTATTCAATATCATGATTCCTGCATCTACAATAATAATGAGTAGCTAAATCCACAACTAGAGTTGTAAACCATAAAGAACTAACAAGGTAAAACTGGATCATTCGTAATCCTTGGAAAGTGTATATGCATTTATTAATTAATCATAAACCCCACATTTTATATGTACTAATACTATGTGAATGAATCATGATATGAGTTGGTCAAATTAGCGGCAATTCTTAAAAGTGCTTGAATCTCGTGTTAATGGACGATATGTGCGTCTAACGCTTAAGGGAGTCGGATGTGTAGATGTTTTCTGTTAAATTGAGGATATCAGAGCCCTAAACAAAGTAAGAGAATTAAGGTATTTGTATGACTTAATAATCTAGTAGGTGAGTCACCTACTTGATTAGCTTAAATTTGCTAGCTCAACGGTGACGAGAATTTGCCCAAGAAGGGCCCAAGTGTAACACAAACAACTTGACTATTTGGGCTTTAAAAAAAGGCAACTAAGAAGAAAGCTGGAAATTGGCAACCAAGGTCCATCAGATTTGATGCCTATTTAGGATCAATTTTGGGGAACTAGTTGCTAAATAATAATCCTAATTATATGTGATATTAATTGGTCAAGGGTTCAAAAGAAATTCAGCCAAATAGCTTTATAAAAGGGTTCAAAATAGTTCCCCAATAATTCTCACTTGCACAGAAAAAAAAGTTGTACTCTCTAAGTTTTCTCTCAACGTTTCTTGACCTTGAGCAGCAGCCGAAAGGATCTTTTAGGGTTTTTAAGGAGGATCTCAACTTTGAAGATAAAGGTAAGTGATTATAGTTGTGTGTTTAGTAAGGTTTCTTCATGAAAATCAAGAAGTATATGATAGTATGTTATGCTGGAAATTCTAGGCAGCATGTGTTCAGAAAATTGTTGCACCCTTGCCTTCTTTTTTAGTGAGTTCTATATGGTTTGTGGGCTGTATTATGAAGAGAATATTATGGTCTTAACATGGTTTGAGTTATAGATATTACTCTAAGTTTGCTTCCCTGATTTTGGTTTCATTTAAATAATGAGTTTTATTGTGCTATCTTAAGTATAATGTTGATTGAAATTTGTGGGTTGTTGGATGGAAGGCTATTGGCTCATGTCCTTCATGACTTCTTAGGTGATGTTCTAAGACTATATTATCAATATTTATATGTATAAATGTTGTTGGAACAGTTTGGATAGAGTTAGAACAGGTTTGGAATTGTCGACGTTGAAATGTAGCAAAGGGGGGTAATGTTATGTGATCCATTTGTAGGTTGTGTTGGATTGTTATGTGTTATGCTTTGTGGGCTATTGTAAGAATGCTAAAGAGTCTGAAATGAGTTGTATATGATGTGTATAATGGTTGCAAGAAAGTACGATTATAAGTGACAAGATTGAAGGAATGCCTTTGGGGCAATAGTTATAAGTTTGTTGTCCGGATGTTAGTTTTTTATGATATTGGACTGCCTAGAAGTGTTGTGTCGCAGTTAATACTAGTCTCATTGCCTAATATGTATTACATAAATATTTGAGGGAAAATCAGCCACTCCAAGGTAGTATCGAGGTCATACAACAAAGTATGTAAGGCTACTTGATTTCATATCATTTGGCATGAAACATAGAGTCCTCCTTGGTAGATAAAGGTAGTTGCCAACTCCAACACAACTATTAACTGTTTCTCCATTTTTTTTTCACATGTTCATATGCTCCTGTACATGATCACTTTCAAATCAGCATATACATACATGAATACAAGGTTACATGGGTTCTTGTTGCTAAATAAAATTCATGAGTTGTTTCATCCCGTATGCATTTCATTATGTATGTAACATGCTCTCTGCATTATCATATTGTCTTGTATGATTATATATACGTCATATGTTGTATATATAGCCCTAAAGCTCCAATGTTTTGACCATCAAAAGAATCATCTCAATAGTAATTGAAAGATAAAGTATATAGTTTTTGATGGGGAGTAGCCCGAGGGGTAAAAGCATCACCTAGCCAAGGACGATCCTATCACGGGTGGTAGCCCGAGTGGTTAAGGAAGAACCTAGCCAGGGACGATCCCGATGTAGATTTACCACTGATCAGTTAGTCATTTGTATTATAGCTATGCACAGATTATACAGTAAAGGTAAAGTAATATAAAGTACATGATCCCAAAGTATTATCAAAGGTGGTCTCTTATCATACACTAGTGTATAGTTTCATTTGAGTTGTTACCTCATATACAGTATTTTTGGCCTTACATATTCAGTATTATCTCATATTGATGTCCCTTATGGGGGACCTGCATTTCGTGCTGCAGGTACAGGTGCTAGTAGTTCTCTCCAGTAGAGTACAGGACATCCAGCTGCTGTTACAAGCTCTAGGTAAGCTCCAGGTTGTTTCAGATCTTTGTGTGTGTCTAAAGCTTATATGTTCATATTGTATAGTTAATTGAGGCGGGGACTATCCCGACCCTTATTCGATACTTTCTCTTATCTAGAGGTTTTGTAGGCTATGTAAATTAAAGTGTAGTCATGTCTCGTACTTTCGACACCGTGGCCCCAACGGCCTAGTCACATGCGTTTCCTTTTTGCTGTATCACTGTTCACTTGCATAAAGGCATGTTAAATTATAGAAATCCGTTATAAAATGTATCGAAAGTGCATAGATATAGGCTGGTTCTCCCGAGCCTTATTGGCAACTGGTGCCGGACCACCCTAACGGGACTTGGGGCGTGACAGAAGTGGTATCAGAGCGGGTCATCCTAGGGAGTCTACAAAGCAGTGTCAATGTAGAGACTTGTTTATTGATGTGTTGTGCACCACATTTATAAGCAGGAGGCTACGTGGCATTTAGGAGTTGTTACTTTCCTTTCATTCTTTAGATCGTGACATAAGGCTAGGTGAATTATGTCTAACTCCTAAATTATTTTGTACAGTGAGCAAGTATGCCAGAAACCAGGAAGAACAAATATAAAGGAAACACAGTAGAAGTGGTGGATGGTTTGCCCAGTCATGTGAGACAACCAAATGAGGCTCAAGATGAGTCTCTATCACAAATATCTCTAACCTCTCCAGCTCCTGATGAACCCAGGAAATAGTGAAATTCCCCCAGAACCACCTATTGATGCTACAGTGCAGGATCTGAAAAATGCAGTTCACCTGCTGACTCGCATAGTTGCTGGACAAGGACAAAGACAGGAAGGTCCAGTTATGGGTACAGGTGGTGCAAATAGGGCAGCTAGCATGAGGATACGTGACTTCCTTAGTTTGGACCCTCCAGCCTTCACTGGGTCTAATCCTAATGAAGATCCCAAGACTTTATTGATCAGATTTAGCGCACTTTAGATGTTATGCATGTGAGTGATGCAGAAGCTGTCGAGTTAGCGGCATATAGGTTGAAGGGTGTGGCTATATTGTTGTATGAAGCTTGGAAGCAATCCAAAGATATAGATGCTCCCCCAACCACTTGGAAGGAGTTCAAAGAGGCATTTCTTGACCATTACTTATCATTAGAGATCCAAGAGGCCCGTGCAGATCAGTTCTTAAATCTCCACCAGGGGAATGTGAGCGTGAGGGAGTATAATCTCCAATTTAATTCTTTGTCCAGGTATGCTCCTAATGTAGTTGATACTATGGCAGATAGAGTTCATCGATATATGGATAGATTGGATACGTATCTGGTCAGAGACTATACCATTGCTTCATTAAATTAAGACATGGATATAGCGAGAATGCAAGCTTTTGCACAGAAATTGGAGGATCAAAGGCAAAGGAGAAGTACATAAGAGTTAGAAAGGGCACAGTCTAAGAGGACCAGGTCTTCAGGGCAGTTTACACCATCCTAAGGTGAGTTTAGGCCTCGGTTTTCTAATAGACCACCTAGGCCATCATTCTCCTATTCTATAGCCAGTGCTCTACCATAACTTCAAGGGTCTACAAGTAATTAGTTTGGTCAACGAGGTGAGGGATAAGGTTCACGGACAATAGGAGGATCGGCAGGCCAGCCAATGACTCCTAGGTAGCCCTGTAAATAGTGTGAAAGAAGTCATCCGGGTTTATGTCATGTTGGAACAGATGTTTGTTATTTATGTGGTGCGCCCAGGCACATGATGAGAGATTTCCCGAGAAAGCGTGTGGGTGATATAGCACAATCTACTGGGTCAGTTGTTGCATCATCATCGATAGTTCCTCCATTAGGTAGGGTTCAGCAAGCACCTATGGGTCGTGGTAGAGGTGTTAGAGGAGCAGCTAGCTCTAGTGGGGTCCAGAATCGCACTTATGATCTGGGGAGTCGGCAAAATTTGGAGCTTCACCTGATGTGGTCACTGGTACACTGTCCATACTCCCTCATAATGTATATGCATTAATTCACCCTGGTTCTACACTATCATTAACTACCCTACTAGTTGCTGGGAAGCTTAAGAGAACACCTAAATCATTGAATAAACCAATTGAAGTGATTATACCAACCGGTGAATTTATTATGGCTAGAAGGGTTTACTATAGCTGTGTAGTAACTGTTTGTGACCGTGACATATTGGCTGACCTTACTGAGTTAGAAATGGTGGAATTTGATGTTATAATGGGTATGGATTGGTTATCTTCTTGCTATGCCACTGTGGATTGCCGAACTAAGAAAGTGTACTTCCATTTTCCGAATGAGGCAGTTCTTGAATGGGAAGGTAATATTGGGACACCAAAGGGGAAGTTTATCTCTTATCTTAAGGCTAGAGAGTTGATATCTAAGGGGTATATATGTCATTTAGTTAGAGTAAGGGATATGGGGGTAGAATCGCCAACTCTTCAATCAGTCCCAGTAGTGAATGAATTTATTGATGAGTTCCCTGATTAAATTCCAGGCTTACCTCCTGAACGAGAAATAGATTTTGGTATTGACTTACTTATAGGCACTCAACCTATTTCTATCCCTCCATATAGAATGACCTCGCCAGAGTTTCGTGAATTAAAAGAGCAATTGAAAAATTTATTGAGAAGGGTTTTATAAGACTTAGTGTGTCTCTCTGGGGTGCACCAATGTTATTTGTATGCTAAAAGGATGGCAACTTAAGAATGTGCATCGACTATTGACAATTGAATAGGGTGATAATTAAGAACAAATACCCCCTCCCTAGGATTGATGATTTACTTGATCAGTTACAGGGTGCCAAATGCTTTTAAAAAATTGATCTGAGATCAGGGTATCACCAAATGAGGGAGAAGGAGGAAGATATACCTAAGACTACTTTCAGAACATGGTTACGGTCACTTTGAATTTCTTGTTATGCCTTTGGGCTAACGAATGCACCAGCAATTTTCATGGATCTGATGAACAGGGTATTTAAGCCATTCTTGGATGTGTTTGTGATAGTGTTTAAAGATGACATTTTAGTATACTCAAGGTCAGAAGAGGACCATGCAAATCACTTATAACAAGTGTTACAGGTTCTTTATGATCGACAATTGTATGCAAAATATTCTAAATGTGAATTTTGGCTAAACTCAGCGGCATTTTTGGGTCATATTATGTCTGAGGAGGGAATAAGAGTTGATTCACAAAAGATAGATGCTGTGAAAGATGGCCAAGGCCAACGATGCCCATGGAAGTTCAGAGATTCCTAAGTTTGACAGTTATTATAGAAGGTTTATTGAAGGTTTTCCTTCCATTTTTGCACCTCTTACAAAGTTGACATATAAGGCAACCAAGTTCCAATGGAATGATGCATGTGTAAAGAGCTTCCAGGAACTAAAAAATAAGCTAATTTTTGCACATGTGCTAGTACTTCCAGAAGGCACCGAGGGGTATGCAATGTATTGTGATGCTTCAGGAGTTGGCTTAGGGTGTGCGCTGACACAGCATGGTAGGGTAATTGCTTATGCATCCAGATAGCTACGACCACATGGGAAGAATTACCCAACTCATGATCTTAAACTAGCAGCAGTTGTATTTGCTTTGAAAATATGGCGCCACTATTTGTATGGGGTTCATGTTGACATATATACTGATCATAAGAGCTTGCAATACATTTTTAAGTAGAAGGATCTAAATTTGAGACAACGAAGATGGCTAGAACTAATAAAGGATTACGACGTTGATATACTATACCATCAGGGGAAGGCAAATGTGGTAGCTGATGCTTTGAGTCGTAAGGCATTTATGACCACTGGTAATCAGGCCATGGTTAGTCAAGGGGTGGCTAAGGATCTAAGTTAACGAGCCAGTTTAGGGGTTCGCCTTCTTGAAACTCCAAAGGAAGGGGTTGTTGTACATAATACAGCGACGTCTTCATTAATAATGGAGGTGAAAGAAAAATAGTTCGAGGATCCTATTCTACGACAGCTTAAGGAAAAGGTGAGTCGGGGTGTGATAAAGGGCTTTGACCTTACACAAAATGGAGTACTTTACTGCAAAAACAGATTATGTGTGCTTGATACTAATGGGTTAAGAAAGAGGATAATGGAAGAAGCCCACCATTCCCGATATTCCATCCATCCAGGATCGACTAAGATATACCATGACCTGAAGGGAGTGTTTGGTGGGGAGGCATAAAAAATGACCTTGCAGAATTTGTGGCTCAATGTCCAAATTGTCAAAAAGTGAAGGTAGAACACCGAAATCCAGGATGTTATATGCAGTGTATAGAACTTCAAACTTGGAAGTGGGATATGATCAGTATGGACTTTCTTACCTGTCAGGAATGATTATATAGCTGAAGAGTATGCTAAGCTATATCTCAAAGAGATAGTCAGGCTACATGATGTCCCAGTCTCCATTATATCTGGTCGAGGAGCTCAATTCACTGCAAAGTTTCTGAAGTCCTTCTAATGGAGTTTAGGGACAAGTAAATTTGATCATAGCATTCCACCCTCAAACTGACAGTCAAGCAGAGTGTACCATTCAGACACTTGAAGATATGTTGCAACCTTGTGCATTGGACTTTAAAGGCAGCTGGGTGGACCCTTTGCCCCTTATTGAGTTTTCCTATAATAATAGCTACCATTCAAGTATCAAAATGGCACCTTATTAAGCTTCGTATGGAAGGAAGCTTAGATCGCCAATTGGATAGTTTGAAGTGGGAGAAACCACCTTGTTTGGGCCTGATCTAGTGCAACAAGCCATGAAAAAAGTTAAGGTAATACAATAGTGGCAAGAAATGACCCAATGTCGTCACAAATCATATGCGGATGCTAAGAGGAGAGGGCTAGAATTTTCAGTAGGAGATTGGGTATTTTTAAAGGTGTGTCCAATGAAAGGGGTTTTGAGGTTTGGTATGAAAGGAAAAATCAGCTCACGTTACATAGGGCCATATAAAATTATTAAGAAGATTGGGCAGGTTGCATACGAGCTAGAGCTACCCCAAGAGCTTTAAATGGTTCATCTGGCTTTCCATGTATTAATGCTTCGAAAATGCATAGGTGACCCATCCCGTATCACTCCTATTGAGGACGTGCAGGTTACAAAACAACTCACTTATGAAGAGGTACCTATTGCTATTCTGGATCATCAAGTTAGGAAGCTGAAAAATAAAGAAATAGCTTTAGTGAAGGTACTCTGGAGAAAACAACAAGTAAAAGAGATAACCTGGGAGGCTGAGGACGCGATGAAGTCAAAATAACCTCACTTATTTGAAGCTAAAGAGGACACCCAACATGTAGAATTGGAACGCTAATAGGTTTGTGTGATTAATTACTTAGTTTGTTGTCAAAGGTTTGTTTAAATAAAGGTTTATACATGGTTAAGCTACCCAATTGTACTAACATTCGAGGACGAATGTTTCTAAAGGGGGGAGGATGTAATACCCCACATTTTACATATACTAATGCTATGTGAATGAATCATGATTTGGGTTGGTCAAATTAGTGGCAATTCTTGAAAGTGCTTGAATCTTGTGTTAATGGGCGATAGGTGCGTCTAACGCTTAAGGGAGTCGGGTGTATAGGTGTTTTGTGTTAAATTTAGGATATCATAGCCCTAAGTAAAGTAAGAGAATTAAGGTATTTGTATGACTTAATAATCTAGTAGGTGAATCACCTACTTGATTAGCTTAAATTTGCTAGCTCAACAGAGACGAGGCCCAATGTCGAATTTGCCTAAATCTAATTACGAATAAAATCCATTTTAATGGTGTAATTTTAGCCCATGTTTTATCATCATAAATGGACCTTAATGTTTTGTCCAAGAAGAATGTAAGAAGGTCCCAAGTGTAACACAAACCACTTGCCTATTTGGGCCAAAAAACACCAACTAAGAAGAAAGCTGGAAACTGGTAGCCAAGGTCCATCAGATTTGATGCCCATTTAGGTCCAATTTTGGGGAACTAGCTGCTGAATAATCAGCCTAATTATATGTGATGTTTATTGGACAAGAGTTCAAAAGAAATTCGGCCAAATAGCTTTATAAAAGGGGTCAAAAAAGTTCCCTAATAATTCTCCACTTGCACAGAAAAAAACAACCTTTGCTCTCTAAGTTTCCTCTCCACGTTTTTTGACCTTGAGCAGTAGCCAAAAGGATCTTTTAGGGTTCTTAAGGAGGATATCAACTTTGAAAATAAACGTAAGTGATTATAGTTGTGCTTTTAGTAAGTTTTCTTCATGAAAATCAAGAAGTATGTGATAGTAGTTATGCTGGAAATTCTGGGCAGCATGTGTTCAGAAAGTTGTTGCACCCTTGCCTTTTATTTTAGTGACTTTTATATGGTTTGTGGGCTGTATTTTGAAGAGAATTTGATAATCTTAACATGATTTAAGTTATAGATATTACCCTAAGGTTGCTGCCCTAATTTTGGTTTCATTTAAATAATGAGTTTTATTGTGCCATCTTGAGTGTATTGTTGATTGAAATTTGTGGGTTGTTGGATGGAAGACTATTGGCTCACGTCCTTCATGAATTCTTGGGTGATGTTCTAAAACTTTATTATCACTATTTGTATGTGTAAATATTGTTGGAATAGTTTGGTTAGAGTTGGAACAGGTTTGGAATTGTCGACATTGAAATGTAGCGAATGGGGGTAATGTTATGTGGTCCATTTGTAGGTTGTATAGAGTTGTTATGTGTTATGCTTTGTGGGCTGTTGTAAGGATGCTAAAGGGTATGAAATGAGTTGTATATGATGTGTACATAAGAATGGTTGCAAGAAAGTACGATTATAAGTGACAAGATTGAAGGAATGCCTTTGGGGCAATAGTTATAAGTTTGTTGTCCGGATGTTAGTTTTTTATTATATTGGACTGCCTAGAAGTGTTGTGTTGCTGCTAATACTAGTCTAATTGCCTAATATATATTAGATAAATATTTGAGGGAAAAGCATCCACTCTAAGGTAGTATCGAGGTCATACAATGAGGTATGTAAGGCTACTTGAATTCGTATCATTTGGCATGAAGCATAGAGTCTTACTTGGTAGATAAAGGTAGTTTCCAACTCCGACACAACTATTAACCGTGTCTCCATTTTTTTCACATGTTCATATGCTCCTGTACATGATCACTTTCAAATCAGCATATACTTGCATGAATACAAGGTTACATGGGTTCTTGTTGCTAAATAAAATTCATGAGTTGTTTCATCCCGTATGCATTTCATTATGTATGTAACATGCTCTCTGCATTATCATATTGTCTTGTATGATTATATATACGTCATATGTTGTATATATAGCCCTAAAGCTCCAATGTTTTGACCATCAAAAGAATCATCTCAATAGTAATTGAAAGATAAAGTATATAGTTTTTGATGGGGGGTAGCCCGAGGGGTAGAAGAACCACCTAGCCAGGGACGATCCTATCACGGCTGGTAGCCCGAGGGGTTAAGGAAGAACCTAGCTAGGGATGATCCCGATATAGATTTACCATTGATTTGTTGGTCATTTATATTACAGCTGTGCACTAACTCTACAGTAAAGGTAAAATAATATAAAGAACATAATGTACATGATCCCAAAGTATAATCAAAGGTGGTCTCTTATCGTACACCAGTGCATAGTTTCATTTGAGTTGTTACCTCCTATACAGTATTTACGGCCTTATATATTCAATACATTATCTCGTACTGACATCCCTTACGGGGGACCTGCATTTCATGCTGCAGTATAGGTGCTAGTAGATCTCCCCAGTAAAGTACAGGACATCCAGCTGTTATTATAAGCTCCAGGTTGTTTCAGAGCTTTGTGTGTGTCTAAATCTTATATGTTTGTATAGTAAAGTTAATAGAGCCGGGGCCTTTCCAAAACCTTATTCGATAATTTCTCTTATCTAGAGACTTTGTAGACTATGTAAATTAAAGTGTGGTCATGTCTCGTACTTTCGACACCGTGGCCCTAATGGCCTAGTCACATGCATTTTCTTTTGGTTGTATCACTATTTACTTGCATAAATGCATGTTAAATTATAGAAATCTGTTATAAAATGTATAGAAAGTGCATAGATATAGGTTGGTTCCCCCGAGCCTTATCGACAATGGGTGACGGTCCACCCTAATGGGACTTGGGGTGTGACACTAATTCTCTTCGTTTTGATTGATTTTTAATGGTGGCCAATGTCAGAACTCGCGTAGTGTTACTGACTGGATCGAGGTGATAATGAATATGAAAAGAGATTAATTAACAGGATTTGATTGATCTTTCTCATCTATTAAACCAAACTGGATCAATGGGAGGTTGTACTGGACGAATAGGTAAGGGTTATGTAAGGACTCAGATTTCTGTTTTAGTGACACTTGGAATTTGGTTCCTGATTTAAGCCATGGTGACACCTTATGGAAACCTCCGTGGGCTATGTGATCCCTAGATAGAACCCCCCCCTAAATCAATGTAAACACCTTCATTACTATTTGTTCTTATTCTAAGCACTAAGCTTCCTATTTACTTGCTCAAACGCTTTCCGAATCCTCTATTCGAACTCTAATTGGGGGATTCCCATGGAACCTCCAAGCTCAATCTAAGTTCTCTCTCAAGAGTTCAATTCAATCATATTCATGTTGCTTAAGCCCATCATGAGTCTCCTATATCAATCCAAGTTCAAAGAAATTCCATTGACTAAGTTTTTCACAACTACCAATAGAAGGGTCAAATACAAATGGTTGTATCTCTTAGCACAAAAGGAACTAGGTGGACCACGACCTATTAAATTAAATATCTTTGAATTAGCTTTCTAATGCATTTGGTTTCACCTTATTTTGTGTTTGGATGAAGAAGTTATGCTCATTTTCGTAAAGATCTCTTACTCTGTGTTGTCACCATTTCTCTAAAGCAAGCCACCCGGGCACCCATATGAGCCATATGGTGTCCCACGAATTGTTTGGATGTGCCATCATAAAATTCCTTCCAAAAATTATTCTTGAAGTGCGGAATCACCTCTTGTACGCTTGTACAATTGATCTTGAACCAACAACTTTTTGGGACTAAGTATGGGGTATGGCAAGGCTCACAAGTCATGTGGCATGCTGCTGGCTGTGTGGCCAGCCGTGGGGTAACCTTTCCATTCAAAATTTCTTTAAGTGAGGGTGCATTGGCAGTCACACGGACCTTGTGACTCAACACGGCCCGTGGTGCCCTCCATATAGGTGAACTTTGCCCTTTTTTTTCTAAGTGTTGAAGTCAAGTTCCAACTTCCAAAATTTTTACTAAGTGTAGGTTCACGAGCAAGTTTACGAACCGTGTAATACCATACCGACCGTGAACCCTCCGTTTGAGATGGTGACATGCAATTTTTCTACTCATTTCGTTAATGGTATTTTCATAAATTTAATTGATTCTAATGACTTTTTGGGGACTTCCTATGGTATTTTAACACTTCCTAAAGACCTAAACCCTACTCTAATTTCAAATTCATCCCTCTCAATTTGAAAATCCCCTCGAACTTCTTTCAAGAACTATAGTGCCAATCAAGCTAGGGAATCAAGGGAAGGCCTAATCTCCTTCAAATTTCTTCTTAGAATTCCTTCCTAGCTAAGGTATATGGGTTTTGATCCTTGATTTCTTCCAATCAAGGAGACCCAAACTATTTTCAAGAAACTTTCATGAATTATTAGTTTACTTTAAATTGGGGTTTTGAACATTATGATTCCTTAAGTTCAAATAATATATGGGATATGTTTATTTACTGATTTTTTGTTGATTTAAATTATAAAATGATCATTTACATAGGGTTATAAAATTATTAATATGCATATCCTTTTTTAAGACTTGTTATGCATGGGTGATTCTATTATGATTTTAAATATGGATTTACTTTAATTTCATATTATAATGTTGATTTTAGATTGAATCTTAATTACCCATGCTTTCCTCACATCATTCATGGGATTCGCATTCATAATATTGGATTATTATGGAAATTATGAAGTAGGTTAAGCCCAATTATGATATGCTATGATATGGTTTTGATAAGATATTGGTTATGATAAGAATATGATCACATACATGTCTATGATTATGGCTCTTGGAGCATTTTGAGTGATTGCTCCATCTTGTATATTAAAGGGCTATTCCTATGCATGAGTATTATGATTATGAGTTATGATTTTGGTATTTGAGTGTAAGTATGAATTATTATGAAGAAGTGTTTGGTTTTTAAGACTAAGAATGCATTGAAAAGATTAGGAAAATGACTATTTTCTCTTTTGGAAGATTGTATACATATGTATATGTAATCTTGTGGAATGACGACTTAGCATCGGTGGATTGGAGGCATTAGAGATATCCCCAAGGGCTCTCTCCCTTTTCGTGAACTATGTGCCAGCATAGGAATAGTAGTCATCACCGAAATAACTGGGTCATAAAGGATGGCTATTCATTTATGATATTATATAATATGTTTTGATAAGGAAATCGTTTCAAAATAATCGGGTCGCTAGGAAGGTAGCCACCCCATACGAAATGACTACGTCCTACGGTATGGTGTTGATTACCTTTGGCAAGTAATCTTCTCTCACCTGATGGGAGAGCAACATCAGGCAAATTCATATAATAGCTTGCATGAGTTTGAGATGTCAGTTATGGTCACATCCCCACTATATATGAGCATCATTTGCATTTCATGTATCATAAACTTGATAGCATCTCGTTGTACTACATTCCTTACTATATATATCTCTTTCTATATTATGTGGCCTTATCATCTTAAATAGTATGCATGTTTTGGTAAGTTACATGCATTTCACCCTGCATAGTTAGTACATTCATATGTACTAACGCATATTTTGCCTACATGGTAGCACCATATGGGGACCTAGGAGCCTGTCCATCCACCTTACTATGTCTAGCTTGGATTCTGGATTGTACTTGTTGTGGTGATTCCTATCTTCTGAGGACTAACCACCACTTCTTCTACCTATGGTATCATTAGCTAATTTACTTTCTTTGGGGGTGAGCCCAGGATATGTCTTCGCCCCTGACCTATCTTATGTTAGAGGAATTGATGGACACCTTGTGCACTCTCTATGTTATATGTGATGTGATGAATTTGGGCTTTGGTTTTGACTCTTTATGACTATGACCTTATGACATGGTTTATGCTTGTGAGGTGATTATGCTTCTTGATATGAAAGATCCTGAGTCCTGAATTGCTCCCATAGCGTGAGTCCTATTTTCCCACCCTTAAGAACTATGTTCATACTTTTTTATATGCTTCCAAACTGATGATGTGAGATTTGGTATCTTGAAGCTTGTTTGGGGACTCTCAGGTTCCCATTCGCCATGTTATGCCTCGATCCTAAGTTCGAGTTGTGATAGGTTAGTAATATCACTATATGGGGATAGATCAAATCACGTAGTAAAATTTACCTCTCACCTGGATCAAAGGGTTTGGTAAATATAACTTACTATTTTGCATGCTACACACTAGAAAAGGATACATTTATCTGGTAATACTAAGTTAGGGAATCATTAGGAACACTACACCCTAGTTACCCTTTGATGAGTCAATATTTTGAACTCATTTTGGGGTTAAATTGCAAAGAAATATTGCACTTAGCGTGCTAATAACTACTAACAAAAATGTATGTGTTATGATAGGAAATGGAGTTAATAGTGCACAAAAGGGTGAGACTTGGTGGAATCCTTGAAAATGAGCAAAAGTGCTTAAAGGCAGTGAAAAGAAGTGTCGCTAACTTCCTTGGTGATTCGTTGAATACTCACAGAGATTCCCTAACTATGCAACAACCAAGGATCCAAGTCAAGTCTGGAGTCTAGTCAAGATCGATGTCGCAAAGCATATTCGGGGATACATTGTGCACAAGTTATCGCCTAAAGTTGCAGCATCCAAATCCCCAAAACACTGACATAAAGGTGATATGAGGGACATTTCAATGCATTACCGAGTTGAAAAGGCAAAACAAAGAGTCATCACCTAATGTTGCACTGAAAGAAGCCTCATGGAGACACATAGGAAAGCGGTCAAATGAACATTCGGCGTATTGCCGGAGTGCTCGACGATGGTCGGCCATAGCTAAATGGAATTTCACAACAAAAACTTTCACACATTTTGGATGAAGTATATAAACAATTTTAGAAAGGACATTGTATATCGTCTATTCATTCCATATCAGTACAATACATTATAGCAGAAGTGGTACATAGACCCTTCTTCTTAGAGTACAAGAGAGGCTAGGGTTTTGAAAGTTTTTGGGCATCAAGTTGGAGAGGATTAGTTGGTGATAGCCACTTATTTGTATTCAATCTTGTTACCCATGACTTATGATACTATGTATGGTAATCGATCTTTTATTCTAGCATGTGTGGCTAAAACCCCTATGTTGGGGGTGTGCTTTTGATATGGGTCTTTAATTTACCTGCTGGGTTTTGTGATATTTTGACTTACTTGTAGTTGATTTGGGTGAATTTATAACTATTCCTAAGTTAATGTATGAATCTCAAGGTTGCAAACTTGGAGATTTGTTTCTAGATCTCTGATTGTTCTATAGCTGGGATTATTAGAGTGTGAAACCTTATGGGGTTTCAGTTGATATCCACATTTATGGATTCAATGGTCAAGGTAATAGATGTTTTGCTTAACTTCTTAGGCCAAGTGTGTCCTCGGCGATCTGCATGTGATATCTTAGCTGATTCATGTGGAACACCCATAAATCATAGGTGATTTGTGTTACAAGCAACCTAGCCTATCCACTCAACATCAATTCATGTAGTCAAACATCTAGACCCATTTGTTAAATTATTGCCTATATTTGCACATCCCCAACATCTTCCCTTGATAGTTGTTTAATTCGTTAATTAGAAATTGTTAGTTGAAGTTAAATCTTAATTATTGCAACCCCCCAGATCCTATAATTACTTTGTCCAATGATTCGCTTCGGCCTTGAACAATAATTCCCCATGGGATTGACCCCAACCTCTAAAGTTGGGTTATTATGTTAATGATGACCACTTGTTCTTCCTTTGAGCAGTCGAGTTGAGTGAGATCAAAAATGATGCCATTATCGGGGATCCGGTGTGTTCATATTTGAGGTGTTTGTTAAGCTTTGTTCTTGTAGGTAGAATTCTTTTTACTATTTTCTTATTGTTTTGGTCGTTGAACTACAAATGTGAACGTGGATGATAAGGAGAGTATAAACGGGAAAATCATGGAAGACATAAATAACCTCCAAATTATCAAATGGAGTCAAGTGAGCAGTGTTGGGGCAATTTTGTTGCCCTTAATTGTTGCACATGCCGAATTCAAAATCAATGCTACAAGTACTTAGGCTCAGGAAATTATTTGGAGGACAAGAGTGTGAAGATCCCAATAAACACCTCCAGAATTTCATTGATGTGTGTTTACCATTCAAGTATTAGGGAGTCACACAAGAGGCTATTAGACTGAGACTCTTCCCTTTTCCCATAACATTAAAAGTCGTCAAGTGGTTGGCTGAACTTCCTCGTAGTTTGATTGAATCATGGCAAGAATTGGGAAATGAGTTCCTCAAGTGATTTTTCCTACCTTCACGAATGATCAAGCTAAGAAGGAATATAGAGAATTTTCAAAATGTAGATGATAAACCCTTACATGAGGCTTGGCAGTGGTTTCGCAAGCTTCTTTTTCAATGTCCGGCCCATGGTATTCCTGGTAATTTGCTACTATAGTATTTTTATGTTATCCTAACTATTGTCAACAAGAGTATGGCAGATTGGCTAGTCTAAGATGGACTTATGAAGCAAACATTCACAGCAGCTACAGAATAACTAGATGAACTGACAAAGATAGGTAATGTATGGTACACTTATGAGGACTATGCTTCAATGGCAAGAGGTCGAATATCTGAAGAATAGCAGGCTAAAGAGAAAGAGCGTGATGAACTCATGTCACAGACGGTGAGGAAATTAGATGTTATAGCACAATATGTGACCCTAGTGCATTAGCCAAGTGTTGCTCGAGCTATAGATGTATTCTCCCATGAGCATGTGGAGGAAGTATACTTCATTGAGAATCAAGTATTGGGTTCTCGATTGCCCTTCCAGTGGACACTCGATAATCAAGGTCGAAACTGTGAAGATAGATGGAGTTGTGGTTGAGGAGTGAGTTATGAAGCGAGGAGTGAGCATGTAATTTGCCTCAAAAGTGGGAAGACCTACACTAACCGCGAGTTAATGAGATACTTGGCCTCATTTTGACCAAAGTGGAAGCTTCAGATGAAGTGATAGGTGAAATGTAGGGTTTTCTTAGTTGAGCCATACTGTGTTGAGTCATGCAGTGTCAATTAAAAATTTAGAGGCTCATTTGACAGCTCTCTCAACACAAGTAAGTAGCTCAACAAGAGGAAATAGCCAAAGTAGCTTTGACATCACTACCAGAGCTAGCACCTCGTCTGAATTGACACAACGATCGAGACCCCTTTATTTAGGGCACATGAGGAATGGGAACAAAGAAACGATGAAGACAAAGTGGAATTGAATGAAAAGGCGGTTAATCCCAAGGAGCTACACATGGAAGATACAAGGTCTACTTCACATCATGGAAATAAAGGTGACAGGGCTAGGTTCCAAGGATTTATGTCCACATTCACTTCATTGGCAATAAATATTCCCTTAGTTGAGGCCCTTAACAAGATGCCAACGTATGCATAATTGATAAAGGAATTGGTAACTAAAATGAGAGCCTTGGATTGTGAGGCAATTTAAATTCCACAGCTATAGTGCTCTCCTTACTAGAAAAATGGTGGCAAAGAGAAATGATTCGGGGGTATTTACAATACCATGCACAATCGAGGCATGCAACTTTGGAAGAGCCCTACGTGATTTGGGGGCTAGTGTAAATCAATGCCCCTATTAGTATTTGAGTAGCTCGGTGTGAATACATTAGCCCCAACAACCATGAAGTTGATTATGGCTGACCACTCAATCAAACAACCAGTCAAGATATTGAATGATATGTTAGTTAGAATAAACAAATTTATATTCCCAATTGATTTTATAGTGTTGGATTATGACCTAGGCATTAATGTACCCATCATTTTAGGACAACCATTTTTTTCCACAAATAGAGTACTAGTAGATGTAGAAAGTGGAAGTTTGAATTTCAGAGTGAATGGTGAAGATGTGAGTATTAATGTTGACAAAGCTTTGCAAGGGCCTGATGATTTCCGTGTAAATACCATTGTTAATGTAGTTGATGAGGCTTTACAAGACCATAGGGAACTAGCCAATTCAGGGGTTGATTCGATGGTTAATGTTATGCTTAATTATGGTAAGGAGGATGAGAGTGATTGTGATGAAATGGTGGCTGCTATGATAGGGAATGGAACCCATCCAAGAAACCCAGTTAAACTTGATATTGATTTGAAATATTGAGAAATTCTACCAGCAAAACCATCTATTAAGGAGCCACCTCAAGTTGAGTTAAAGGCGCTATCGAGTCAGTTGCAATATGCTTTCTTGGGGAACAACAAAACCTTACCGGTAATTGTTGCAGCTGATGTATAGTGTCACAACCCAAGCCTAGGTTCTAGAGGTGCCACAACGAATGGGGAACCTGAAGGGACCCCAAACGAGCCTCTTAGCATAGCATTCACACATCCTTGGTTGTGAAAGCAAAATAAGCATCAATAAGCGATATAATTAAAAAGGGAAGCAGGAATAAGAGAAGTCTTTGATAATCATAGAAGCATAAAAGAGTCAAGCTCATAGCATATACATAGAGAATATCCAACAATACCTCTACTTTAGAATAGAGTAGGGGCCAAGACACTCCCCGGGCTCACCCTCATAATAATAAGTATTCAACATAAGAAGAAGTCTCAATATAACATGAAATAAGTAGCTATTGTCCTCAGAATTGAGGACTCACCAAAGCTTTCTCCAAGAATCAAACTAGCCACATGGAAGAGGATGATCAAAAGGAGTTCTGATTCCTATAGGATGATATCATGTAGGCATAGAGTATGCGTTAGTATGTTTGAATGTACTAAGCATGCAGGAAGCAATGCCACAAGGATATAAGTCATCATATTTGAAGTGCATATATATAAATAATAGATATAATCTCAATATGACATGTATGATCAATGCTTGTAATAACCCATGCTTGTAAAACAGTCAACTTACATAATGCATAATACATATGTGGTAAGAGACTTTAACCAACATAGAACAAGAAAGCTACTAGTTGGAATACATGGCATGAAACCCCCTTGGTAAGGTGATCGAAGCATGTCACCCCCTCGACAAGGTGATGAAGGCATGTCACGCCCTCGACAAGGTGTGGTCTGCTGGCCATGGTAAAATATACAATCAATAATCTGACGCATGTCGCCCCCTCGATAAAGTGTGGTTGTAACACCCCATATCTTACAATACTAGTACTATGTAAATGAAGTATGATATGGCTTTTCGAATTAGCGCCAATTTTTAGAAGTTCTTGAATCTCAAATTAGAGGGCGATATGTATGTCTACCACTGAAGAAGGTCGAGTGTAAATAAGTTTTATATCAAATTGAGGAGATCACAGCCCTAAACAAAGTGAGAGAATTGAGGTACTTGCAGGACTTAGGAAGCTAGTAGGTGATCCACCTACTTACTTAGCTTAACTTTGCTAGCTAAACGGAGACGAGTCCCGACGTCGAATTTGTCCAAGTCCAATTATGGATAAAGTCCATGTAAGGGTGTAACGTTAGTACATGTTATAGCATCATAAATGGACTTTATTTTCAGCCTAAGAAGAACATAAAAATGGCCCAAGTACATCACAATCCACTTGACTATTTGGGCCCAAACTAAGTGAAGAGAAATTAGGAAAATGGGCAGCCAAGGCCCATCAACTTTGAAACCCAATTAGGCCCAAGTAAAAGGGCCAAGCTACTGCATCACCTCCTTGATAATATGAGGCTTAACCCACACAAGAAAGTCGGCCAAAGGATCCTTTAAAAAGGCTTACAAGTAGCACCTTTAAGTCATTCTTAACTTGGAAAAAAAAATCAGCTTTCACAAACTTTCTCTCTACACTTTCTTAACCTAGCAAAGCAGCCACAAGAAGACTTTTAGGGTTCTTGGATAAGCCTTACACCTTGAAGGTTATGGTAAGCAAGTTTACTTATGTGTTTAGTATGGTTTTCTTATGAAAAACAAGAGATTATGTTGGTTATGTTTATGCTGAAATTGTTGGACAACATGTGTTCCAAAAGTTGTTGTATATATTTATTGTTTAATTGGAAGCTTTTCTCCTTTTGTTTTGATTGATTATGAAGGGAGGCTACTATTATTAATGATTATTGGTTGTTTAATGATGTATAAAGGCTGCTGTACTATTTTTACAGTCCACCAAATTGAGTTCTTTAGTGATATCGCAATTGCGCTCGTAATAGGAACTTGTGGGCTGATTGATTGAGGTCTATGGTCTCACATCCTCCACTTATTTGGAGGATTGTTTTTGAACTATTGTAGGACAAGTTCTATGTGTATGAATTATGGGACTATTTGATTAAAGTTGGAATAGATTTGGAATTGTCGACGTTGAAATGTAGTGAAGGGATGTAACATTATGCCGCCTATTTGTATGTTGTGTAGAATTGTTATGTGTTGTGATTTGTGGGATGTTGTAAGACTATTATGGCAGTAAAAATAGTCTGCACATGATATGTATATGAGAATGTATATTAGAAAATACGAATAGGGGCGGAAAGGTTGAAAGAATATGCTCGAATTTATAATTATACGCTTGTTGCTCGTATGTTATTTTTTTATGAGATTGGGCTGCCAAGATGTATCTATTAGTTTCTAATTCTAGTTTTATCACCTACTATGTTGTAGATAAATATTTAGAGGAAGGGAAGCTTATCTCAAGGTAATAGTGAGGTCGTACAACGAGGTATGTAAGGCTACTTGATTTCGTATTATTTGGCATGAAACATAAATCCCTCTTTGGCACATAAAGGAACTTACAAACTCCAACACAACTATTAACTGTATCTCAACTCTCTCACATGTTCATATACTCCCATACATAGCCACCTTCAAATCTGTATACATACTTGGATACCAAGATACACGAGTTCATTCTACTAAATAAAGTTCATGTGTTGTTCTACCTCCTATGCATTTCATTATTTGTGTAACCTACTCCTTTCATTATGGTGTTTTCCTTTGTGATTATTTACATGTCATTTGTTCTACCTACAGTCCTACAACTCCAATATTACAACCACCAGAAGAATCATCTCAAAGGTAATTGAAAGATAAAATAAAGTATATTGCTTGTTGATGGGTGGTAATCCGAGGGGTGGAAGAATCACCTAGCCAGGGTCGATCCTATTATGGGGGTAGCCCAAGGGGTGAAACGAAAAGCCTAGCCAGGGTCGATCCTAGTATAGATTTATCATTGATCAGCTGGTCATTTCTATTACTTGTTGTGCACAGATTATACAATAAAGGTAAAGTAATGAAAAGAACATAAAGTACATGATCTCACAGTATAACTAAGGGTGGGTCTTATCCTACACCAGTGCATAGTTTCATTTGAGTTGTTACTTCATATACAGTATTTCCTTCCTTACATATTCAGTACGTTATCTCGTACTGACGTCCCTTACGGGGGACCTACATTTCATGTTGTAGGTACAGGTGCTAGTAGATCTCCCTAGTAAGAGTATAGGTTATCCAGCTACTGTTATCAAGCTCCAGGTTTCTTCGGAGCTTTGTGTGTTTAGAGCCTATATTTTTGTCTTGTATAGTTAGACAAGGCTGGGCCTATCCTGACCCTTATTAGACACTTTTTCTTATCTAAAGGCTTTATAAACTATGTAAATTAAAGTGTGGTAATGTCTCATACTTTAGACAATGTGGCCCCAATGGACTCGCCATATGTATTTCCTTTTGGCTTGTTATTGCTATTTACTTTCTTAAAGGCATGTTGAATGTAGAAATCCCTTATAATATGTATAGAAAGCACATGGATATAGGTTAGTTCTCCCGAGCCTTATCCGCAATGGATGCCAGTCCGCCTTAATGGGACTCTGGGCGTGCTAGAAGTGGTATCAGAGCAGGTCATCCTAGGGATTCTACAAAGCCATGTCTATGTAGAGTCTTGTTTATCGATGTGTTGTACACTACATTTATAAGCAGGAGGTTACGTAGCATTTATGAGTTGTCACTTTCTTTTCATTCTTTAGGTCGTGCCATAGAGCCAAGTGTAATAGGTGGATTGTGTCAGACCTCTAAATTGTTTTATACAACAAGTTATGCCAGAAACTACTAAAAACAAAGGTAAAGGGAAGGAAGTAGAAGTGGTGGTTGGTATACCCAGTTTGGTGAGACAATGAAATGAGGCTCAAGATGAGCCTCTGTCACAGATATCTCCAACTCCTCTTGCTCCTAATGAACTAAGAAGTAGTGAAATTCCCCCAGAACCACCTATTGATGCTACAGTGCAGGATCTGAGAAATAAAATCCAACTATTGACTCGTATAATACTGGCCAAGGTCAAAGACACGAAGGTCCAGTTATAGGTGCAGATGGTGCAAATAGGGCAGCTAGCATGAGGATACATGACTTCCTTAATTTAGACCCTCCATCCTTCACTGGGCCAGGTCCTAATGAAAATTCCTAAGAATTTGTTGACCAAATTCAATGCACTTTAGATGTTATGCATATGACTGGTACAGAAGCTGTTGAGTTAGCGATATATAGGTTGAAAGGTGTGGCTAAATTATGGTATGAAGCTTGGAAGAAATCCAAGGATATAGACACACCTCCGACTACCTGGAGAGAGTTCAAAGATGCATTAATTGACCTTGGTTCTACACTATCATACATCACTCCACTTGTTGTTGGGAAGCTTAAGAGAACACCTAAATTATTGAACAAACCATTTGAAGTATCTACACCAACCAGTGAATCTATTATGGCTAGAAGGAATTACAATGACTGTGTAATAACTGTTTGTGACTGTGACACATTGTCTAACCTTATTAAGCTAGAAATAGTGGAATTCAATGTTATAAAGGGTATGGATTGGTTAGCTTCTTGCTATGCCACAGTAGATTGTCGAACTAAGAGAGTGTACTTCCACTTTCCAAATGAGGCACTTCTCGAATGGGAAGGAAATATTGGGACGCCAATGAGTAAATTTATCTCTTATATTAAGACAAAAAAGATGATATCTAAGAGGTATATATGTCATTTAGTTAGAGTGAAGGATATGGAGGTAGAATCACCAACTCTTTAATTGGTTGCAGTAGTGAATGAATTTGTTGATGTGTTCCCTAAAGAACTTCCAGTCTTACCTCCAGAACGAGAGGAAGATTTTGGTATTGACTTACTTCCAAGCCTCAACCTATTTCCATCCCTTCACATAGAATGGCCCAAGCAGAATTGCGTGAATTCAAAAAGCAATTAAAAGACTTATTAGAGAAGGGTTTTATAAGACCTAGTATGTCCCGTTGGAGTGCGCCAGTGTTATTTGTACATAAAAAGGATGGAACCTTGAGAATGTGTATCGACTATCGACAATTGAATAGGGTGAAAATTAAGAATAAATACCCCCTCCCCAGGATTAATGATTTATTTGATCAGTTACAAGATACCAAATGCTTTTCAAAAATTGATTTGAGATTAGGTTATCACCAAGTGAGGATAAAGGAGAAAGATATACCTAAGACTGCTTTCAGAACACGCTATGGTCATTTTGAATTTCTTGTTATGTCATTTGTGCTAACGAATGCACCAACAGTTTTTATGGATATGATGAATAGGGTATTCAAGAAATTCTTGGATGGGTTTGTGATAGAGTTTATAGATGACATTGTGGTATATTCAAGATCAAAAGAGGACCACACAAATCACTTACGACAGGTGTTACAAGTTCTTCTTGATTGACAGTTGTATGCCAAATTTTCTAAATGTAAATTTTGGCTAAAATCAGTGGCATTTTTGGGTTATGGTGTGTTCGATGAGGGAATAAGGGTTGATTTACTAAAGATAGAGGCTGTGAAAGATTGGCCAAGACCAACAACACCCATGGAAGTTCGGAGCTTCCTAGGTTTGGTAGGTTATTACAGGAGGTTTGTTGAAAGTTTTTCTTCTATTTCTGCACCTCTAACAAAGTTGACACATAAAGCAACCAAGGTTCCAATGGAATGATGTATGTGAAAGGAGCTTCCAAGAGTTGAAAAATAAGCTAACTTCTGCACCTATCCTAGTAATTCCAGAAGGCACCGAGGGGTATGCAGTGTATTGCGATGCTTCATGAGTTGGCTTAGGGTGTGTACTAACAAAACATGGTAGGGTAATTGTTGATGCATCTAGACAACTACGATCACATAGGAAAAACTACCCAACATATGATCTTGAGTTAGCAGCAGTTATGTTATCTTTGCAAATATGGCGCCACTATTTCTATGGGGTTCATATTGACATATACTGACCATAAGAGTTTGCAATACATCTTTAAGTGGAAGGAACTAAAGTTAAGACAGCAGAGATAGCTAGAGCTAATAAAGAATTATGACGTTGATATACTTTACCACCCGGGGAAGGCAAATGTGGTAGCCGATGCTCTGAGTCGTATGACAGTCATGAATACTGGTGATCAAGCTATGGTAAATCAAGGAGTGGGTATAGATCTACGTCAGCTAGCAAATTTGGGAGTTTGCCTTCTTGAAACTCCAAAGGAAGGGGTTATTGTACATAAAGCAACAACGTCTTCATTAGTAATAGAGATGAAAGAAAAATAGTTCGAGGATCCTGTCCTACGACAGCTTAAGGAAAGGGTGAGTCAGGGTACGATAAAGGGCTTTGAACTTACACAAAATGGAGCACTTTACTGCCAAAATAGATTATGTATGCCTAATATTAATTGATTAAGAAAGAGGATAATGGAAGAAGCCCATCATTTCCGATATTCCATCCATCCAGGATCAACTACGATGTACTATGACCTGAAGGGAATGTTTTGGTGGGGAGGCATGAAAAAGGACCTTGCAGAATTTGTGGCTCAATGTCCAAATTGCCAACAAGTGATAGTACAACACCAAAAGCCAGGAGATTATATGCAGTGTATAGAGATTCCAACATGGAAATGGGATATGATCATTATGGATTTTGTTACCGGGTTGCCTCGCTCATTTCAGAAGTTTGACTCCATATGGGTAATAGCTGATAGACTCACAAAGTTAGCACACTTTTTGCCAGTCAGGAATAATTATATAGTTGAAGAGTATGCCAAGCTATACCTCAAAGAGATAGTCAGGCTACATAGAGTCCCAATCTCCATTATCTCCGATCGGGGGGCTCAATTCATTGCAAAGTTTTGGAAGTCCTTCCAAAGAAGTTTAGCGACACAAGTGAATTTGAGTACAACATTCCACCATCAAAGACGGTCCAGTAGATTGCACCATCCAGACACTTTAAGATATGTTGCAAGCTTGTGCATTGGACTTTAAAGGTAGTTGGGTGGACGATTTTTCACTTATTAAATTTGCCTATAATAATAGCTACCACTCAAGTATCAAGATGGCACCTTATGAAGCTTTGTATGGAAGGAAATGTAGCTCGCCAATTGGATGGTTTAAAGTGGGTGAAACCATTTTGCTTGGGGCAGATCTAGTACAACAAGCCATAAAAAAAGTTAAGGTAATACAGCAGCAGCTAGAAACAACCCAAAGTCGTCACAAATCATGTGTAGGCGCTAGAAGGAGAGGACTAGAATTCTCAGTAGGGGATTGGGTATTTTTAAAGGTGTCTTCAATGAAAGGGGTTATGAGATTTGGTAAGAAAGGAAAATTGTGTCCACGTTACATAGGGCTATATAAAATTATTAAGAAGTTTGAGCAGGTTGCATATGAACTAAAGCTACCCCAAGAGCTTTCAATCGTTCATCCAGTTTTTCATGACTAAATGCTTCAAAAATACATAGGTGATCCATCACGTATCACTCCTATTGAAGACGTGCAGGCTACAAAAGATCTCACATATGAAGAGGTACCTATTGCTATTCTGGATCGTCAAGTTAAGAAGCTAAGGAATAAAGAAATAGCTTCAGTAAAAATACTTTGGAGAAACCAGCAAACAGAAGAAATAACATGGGAGGCCAAGGATGCGATGAAATCAAAATACCCTAACTTATTTGAAGCTAAAGAGGAAGTCCAACATGCAGAATTGGGACACTAATAGGTACGTGTGATTGAATACTTAGTGTGTTGTCAAAAGTTTGTGTAAGTAAAGGTCATAGCCTTGAGGCGCTCAACGGTTAAGCTATCCAATTGTTCTAACATTCGAGGACGAATGCTCCTAAGGGGGAGAGAATGTAACACCCCACATCTTACAATACTAGTACTATGCAAATGAAACATGATATGGTTTTTCAAATTAGCACCAATTTTTAAAAGTTCTTGAATCTCTTAGAGGGCAACATGTATGTCTAACGCTGAAGAGGGTCAAGTGTAAATAAGTTTTATGTCAAATTAAGGAGATCACAGCCCTAAACAAAGTGAGAGAATTGAGGTGCTTGCAGGACTTAGGAAGCTAGCAAGCTATTCACCTACTTGCATAGCTTAAATTTGCCAGCTAAACGGAGACTAGGCCCGACATCGAATTTGTCCAAGTCCAATTATGGATAAAGTTTGTGTAAATGTGTCACTTTAGCCCATGTTTTAGCATCATAAATGGACTTTATTTTCTGCCAAAGAAGAATATAAAAAGGGTCAAGTACATCACAACCCACTTGACTATTTGGGCCCAAATTAAGTGAAGAGAAATTAGGAAAATGGGTAGCCAAGGACCATCAACTTTGAAACACAATTAGGCCAAAGTGAAAGGATCAAGCTGCTGCATCATCACCTTAATAATATATGGGTTAAACCACACAAGAAATTTGGCCAAAGGCTCCTTTAAAAAGGCTTACAAGTAGCACCTTTGAGTCATTCTTAACTTGGAAAAAAAAATCAGCTTTCACAAACTTTCTCTCTACACTTTCTTAACCTAGCAAAGTAGCCAGAAGGAGACTTTTAGGGTTCTTGGAGAAGCCCTACACCTTGAAGGTAATGGTAAGTAAGTTTATTTATGTGTTTAGTATGGTTTTCGTATGAAAAAAAAAGAGAATATGTTGGTTATGTTTATGCTAAAATTGTTGGACAACATGCATTCTAAAAGTTATTGTACATTTTTCTTGTTTATTTGGGAAGCTTTTCTCTTTTTGGTTTGATTTATTATGAAGGGAGTATAATGGTATTAATGAGTATTGGTTCTATAATGATATATAAAGGTTGCTGCACTACTTTTACAGTCTGCGAAACTAAGTTCTTGTGTGATATCGTAATTGCTCTTGTAATAGAAACTTGTGGGCTGATTGATTGAAGACTATGATCTCACATCCTCCACCAATTTTGAGAACTGTTTTCAAATTTTTTTAGGACTAGTTATATGTGTATACACGGTGGGGACTGTTTTGTTAAAGTTGGAACAGGTTTGGAACTAACGATGTTGAAATGTAGTGAAGGGATGTAACGTTATGCCGCCTATTTGTATGTTGCATAAAATTGTTATGTATTGTGCTTTGTGGACTATTATAAAACTTTTATGGCACTAAAATAGGCTGCATAGGATATGTATATGAGAATGTGTATTAGAAAATATGAGTAGGGCTGAAAAGGTTGAAAGAATACGCTCAGGTTTATAATTATATGTTTGCTGCCCGTATGTTATTTTTTTTATGAGATTGGGCTGCAAAGATGTATCGATTGGCTGCTAATGCTAGTTTTATCACCTAATATGTTGTAAATAAATATTTGTAGGAAGGGATGCTTATATCTAGGTAATAGTGAGGCCGTACAGTGAAGTATGGAAGGCTACTTGTTTTGGCATTATTTGGCACGAAACATAGATCCCTCCTTGGCACATAAAGGCACTTACCAACTCCAACACAACTATGAACCGTGTCTCAACTCTCTCACATGTTCATATACTCCCATAAATAGTCACCTTCAAATTTGCATACATATTTGGATACCAAGATACACGAGTTCGTTCTACTAAATAAAGTTCATGTGTTGTTCTACCTCCTATGCATTTCATTATTTGTGTAACCTACTCCTTTCATTATGGTATTGTCCTTTGTGATTATTTACATGACATATGTTGTACCTACATTCCTACATCTCCAATATTACAACCGCCAAAAGAATCATCTCAAAGGTAATTGAAAGATAAAGTAAAGTACATTGCTTGTTGATGTGTGGTAACCCGAGGGGTAGAAGAATCACCTAGCTAGGGTCGATTGTATCATGGGGGTAGCCCAAGGGGTGAAAGGAAAAGTCTAGCTAGCGTTGATCCTAATACAAATTTATTACTAATCAACTAGTCATTTCTATTACTTTTTGTGCACAGATTATACAGTAAACGTAAAGTAATGAAAAGAACATAAAGTACATGATCCCACAGTATAACTAAGGGTGGTCTGTTATCCTACGTCAGTGTGTAGTTTCATTTGAGTTGTTACTTCATATATAGTATTTCATTCCTTACATATTCAGTACATTATACCATATTGATGTCCCTTACGGAGTACCTGCATTTCATACTGCAGGTACAGGTGCTAGTAGATCTCCCCAGTAGGAGTATAGGATATCCAACTGTTGTTACCAAGCTCCAGGTTGCTTCAGAGCTTTGTGTGTCTAAAGCTTATATTTTTGTATTGTATAGTTAGCCGAGGTTGGTCCTATCATGACCCTTATTAGATATTTTTCCTTATCTAGAGGCTTTGTAGACTATGTAAATTAAAGTATGGTCATGTCTCATACTTTAGACAACGTGGCCCCAATGGCCTAGCTATATGCATTTTCTTTTAGCTTGTTATTACTATTTACTTTCTTAAAGGCATGTTGAATATGGAAATCCCTTATAATATTTATAAAAAACGCATGGATACAGGTTGGTCCTCTCGAGCCTTATCGGCAATGGGTGCCATTTCGCCTTAACGGGACTTTGGGCATGACAGTGGTATAAATAAATGGATCCATTAGTATAGCAAGGGTAATAATCATAATCCTATCGTGGCACATAGTATAAAGATCAAAGACTTTATATAAGGACCACTTGAGTCGAGCCCCCATCCTAAATCTTAATAGGTACTAAGTCAAATCCCATGAAATACTTGAAATAATCAAACTTTAATCATAACATGAATAGCTTGTAAGAACATGACTTGAGCAGCTCATAGACATGCTTGACCTCGACTAGTGAGCCTAACTTGAACATAAGAGTAGATCATAATCATATATGAACCCTTGCTTTAACATGAATGACTCATAAGAGCTAAAAATCTTGAAATAGGACTAAACTTGATACTTGTAACATCATAGATACTTTTCATGAATTCAATACATGCTTGAAGCCCTTAATCATCATAAATTCACTTGACTTGTAAATAATGTAGTAGAACATTAATAACTTGAGAATTCTTGTCATGTCATTTTATCAAATACATGGTGGGCTCATTATACTTGTTCAAAATCATGCAATTTAAGAGTAAAACAAAATGAGTAAGCTCAATACAAATCAACCCACCAACATGGTAGTAAAACCCATATGTAGGGTACCTTGAAATCCATCGAAAAAGCTCATAATAGTTCATAGTTTCATAGCTCAAAATATTCATAGTCTCAATTGACAAAATTAATTCATGGAATAAGCTTGAAATAGACATTCATGCATAATCAATCAATACTTAGTAAAACCCCAACATGATTTATGTTCATATATCATAAAAAGAGATACACATAGGTAATACAACTTGAAAACGTGCAATTTTCGTAAAAGGAGAGGGTTGGGCTCCTTGGGTGAGAGGACCCATGGATGAAGACACATATACCTAAAACCTTGAATTCCTTGAGGTGAACTTGAAGTAGACATAGACCTTGAATTGAGTCCTTGAGTTCCAAAATAGAGCTTGAAATGCTTAGATTTGAATGAGAGAATTGATAGAGTCTTAGAGAGGTTTTAGAGATTGTTTTGTGAGATGTAGAATTGAAAAATGGTGAAGTATGGGAGATTTCACGTTTAAGTGGGCATCGGGCTATGACCCTAATGCCTTTGGGAGAAATAAGAAAACTAAGGAAAATATTACACTGGTCCGCACCCTAGGCACGATGCAGACCAGAAGCGGAGTTCAAAATAAATAGTGGTGCACCCCATGCTCGGAGCGCCCTGGGTGCAGATAGCCACTGGAAATCGTAAAATTAGCGAAAATTATTTTGAGCTATGGTGTCTTTTAAAATTTGGGTTATACCCATTTTCCACTTAATTTTGACCCTTGATCGAGAATATGAAGTTGGATTTTGGAAATGACGCACGGATTTAGAGATATATGGAAATTATGATTATGGTGCATTATGAAGCACATGAAGGGGGTTTCAATATGTTCCCCTTGGGGACATTCGTCCCAGAATGTCAAAGAATGATTCCTAAGAGAAATAATTATGAATATTTCAGCTCAACATGAATGCAACAACTGCACTTAAATATCATTTTCAGAAAGTCTCAACATGAATGTCGAAAATCACCATGAACTTGTTACCATAAATATGAATGCATGCAAAATGATATGAGGGATGAAACTCAAGACCTGAATTAGTGATAGGACTTAAGTTAATACCTTCGGCTTAGTAAAGTGTTAGAGATATGGGTATTTCTTTTTCATGCCCACCTCGGCTTTCCATGTGGCACTTTCAACTTGTTGATTCCTTTAAAGGACCTTGACGGATGTTACTTCTTTGTTCCTCAACCTCTTCACTCATCTATCCAATATCTCCACTGTGACCTTCTCATAGGTCAAAGTATATTCAACAACACACATGACCTCTAAGGGCACTATAGCACTTGGATCACCCACACACTTCCTCAACATGGACACATGGAAGACCGAATGAACAATATTCATCTCCATAGGCAAATCCAACTCATAAGGAACCTTACCAACTCTCCTCATGACACTATAAGGACCCACAAAACTTGGGCTCAATTTTCCTTTCTCACCAAACTGGACCACACCCTTCATGGGTGAGACATTCAAGTAAACCCAATCACTAACCTTAAACTCAAGATCTCTTCTTCTCATATTAGAGTAGGAATTTTGTCTACTTTGGGCTGTCTTTAACCTCTTTCTTATCAACCTCACATTCTCCAAGGCTTCCATAACCAAATATGGGCCTAACAAATTCATCTCTCCCACATCAAACCACCCAATCGGGGATCTACAATGCCTACCATATAAAGATTCAAAAGGAGCCATGCCAATGCTTGAGTGGTAGCTATTGTTGTAAGCAAACTCAATAAGTGGAAGATGTTCATCCCAACTATCCTTAAACTCCAAAACATAAGCTCTAAGCATATCCTCAAGAGTTTGGATAGTCCTTTTTGCTTAACCATCCATTTGAGGATGAAAAGTCATGCTAAGCTTGACCTTGGTACCACGACCGCTTTGGAAGGACCTCTAAAAGTGAGAACTGAATTTGACCACCACAATTTAAAATGATAGAAAAGGGTACCCTATGCAATCTAACTAACTCACAAATATACAACTTGGCATAATCTTCGGCACCCTAAGTTGTTTTGACAGGTAGAAAGTAAGCCAACTTTGTCACTCTATCCACAACAACCCAAATAGAGTCAAAGTGTCTCCTACTCTTAGGCAACCCAACCACAAAATACATGTTGATCTCTTCCCACTTCTAAGTAAGAATTTCTATGATTGGGCTAGGCCACCCGGCCTTTGGTGTTCGGCTTTCACTTGTTGGCAATTGTGACAACCAAATACAAACTTGGCAATATCCCTCTTCATACCACCCCACCAATACACCTCCCTCAATCCTGTATACATCTTTGTGGAACAGAGGTAAATAGAATAAGATGAACTATGGGCAACCTACAAAATCAACTTTCTCAAGTCATAAACATTAGGCACACACAACCTACGTTGGTACCTAAAGGCACTACCTCCCCCTTGGGAGAAAACCTCCACTTTCCATCCTTCACCAAGGCCTTCAACTCTAGCAAGGTGGGGTCATGGTCTTGTTTTGACTTGACTTCCTCAATCAAAGAAGATTTAGAACTATCAACAACCAATACACCGCCATTTTCAACTTCATCAAACCTAAACCCCGACCTAGCCAAATAGTTAATCTCTCCAGCTACCTCCACATTACCAATATCAAATGAGCTAGACTACCCATAGACACTCTACTTAAAGCATCGACCACAACATTAGCTTTGTCAGGATGATAATTCAACCTCATGTCATAATCCTTAAGGAGCTCTAACCACCTTCTTTGCTCAAGTTGAGATCTTTCTTGTGAACATATATTAGAGATTCTTATGTTCAGTAAAGACATCAACATGAACCCCATACAAATAGTGATGACAAATTTTCAAAGCAAACACCATGGCTGCCAATTTAAAATCATGGGTGGGATAAGTTCTCTCATGAACCTTAGGTTACCCATAGGTATATGCTATCAACTTGCCATTTTGCATCAAAATACACCCCAAACCAATTCTTGAGGCATCACAACAAACCACAAACCCTTCTAACCCTTCTGGTAGAACCAAGATAGGAGAACAGAAAAGCTTATCTTTCAATGTTTGAAAACTCTTTTCACATTCATTGGTCCAAACAAATTTTGCCTTCTTTTGGGTAAACTTTGTCATAAGGGAAGCAGTAGAAGAGAACCCATTCACAAACCTCCAATAATAACCCGCTAAACCTAAGAAACTCCTAATGTCTGACGGAGTCAAGGGTCTAGGCCAATTTCTTATCACCTCTGTCTTCTTAGGATCCACCTTAATGTCATCTCCCAACACCACATACCCTAGAAAAGAAACCTCTTTAAACTGAAATTCACACTTCCCATATTTAGCAAACAACCTCTCATCCCTCAAGATTTGCAACACCATACTCAAATGATTCACATGTTCTTCCTCACTCCGAGAATAAATCAATATATCATCAATAAAATCCACCACAAACATATCAAGGTAGGTTTTAAAGACCCTATTCATAAGATCAATAAATATAGTTGGTGCATTTGTCAAGCCAAAAGACATTACCACAAATTCAAAGTGCCCTTACCATATCTAAACCGAAAAGCTGTCTTAGGAATATCACACTCCCTCATCTTAACTTGTTCTTATCTGGACAAAAGATTAATCTTAGAAAAGTGACTGGTCCTTTTAGTTGATCAAAAAGGCCATCAATCCTTTGTAGAGGGTACTTGTTCTTTATGATAACCCTATTAAGCTGCTAGTAATCAATGCACATTATAAGAAAACTATCCTTTTTCTTCACAAATAACACTGGTGCACCCTAAGAAGACTTGATGAGCCTTTGAAACCCTTCTACAACAAATCCCTAGATTGAGCCTTCAACTCCACTAGGCCCATATTGTAAGGGGGAATGGAAATGGGTTGTGTATCGAGAAGGAGGTCTATGCTAAAGTCTATTTCCCTTTCGGGAGGGACACCAGGTAGCTCACTGGGAAAGACATCAAGAGACTTATTGACCACTGAAACTGAGTCAATAGGAAGGATCTTAGACTCAACATCCCTAACCATCACAAGATGATAAATACAACCCTTGAAATTCAACCATTAGGCTTTGAGAAAAGAAATGAATCTTCCCTTGACCACCACATTATAACTTTCCCAATTAAGGACGGGCTCATTAAGGAATTAGAATTTGACCTTACGGGTTCTACAATCAATAGAAGCATGATATGCATGTAATCAATCCATCCCAAGAATAATATGAAATCCACCATATCTAATTCAAGAAAATCACTAGGCAGGACCTTATGCAATATGAACACGAAACAATTTCTATAAATAGTTTTAGTAAAAATGGACTCACCAATGGGGGTTTGACACTTCATAAGGTTCACACAACAATTCACGACTCATATAAAGCTTTTGGCAACAAAAGGAGTGATGAAAGAAAAAGTGGCACCCGGATCTATCAAAGCATTCACATCATAATCAAGAACCTTTAATATACCGGTGACAACATCGGGCACCTCATCCACTCTTTGCCTTCCTTGGAGAGCATAGGACCTATTTTGCCTTGGAGTACCGCATTGTTGGCCTCCCTTTTCCCTTTGACCCATATTAGCACCTTGGCCTTAAGGATGACCATCTCTACCTTTATTTTGAGCATGAGGACAATCAACAACCTTATGACCCACTTCACCACACCTAGAGAAAGCATTAGAGTTTCTCAAACATGGGCCACCTTGGTTTTTATCACATCTATGTCTCTTAGGATTAGACACTCCATCATTACTGCCTTAGAATCTTGGGTTATCATTATCAAATCTCTTGTTAAGAGCATTGGAGGACCCTTGTCCTTGGAACATGTGACCTTAAGGAAACCGTCCACCCTTAGAACCTTCAAAACCACCTTCAAATCGAGCCTTCATGGACTCTCCACTTCTTCTCTTCCTATGCTTTTTCCTATATAGTTGTTTGGCATATGTCATGAGATGAGACAAGTCCATATCACTCACTAGCATGGCAGTATGAAACTCTTCATTAACCAAGTGGGACACTCTTGACACAAATTTATTCATTCTAGCTCTAGAGTCGGCCACATAATGTGGAGCATACTTGGAAAGCTTGCTGAACTTGAGGGCATACTCCCTCAGACTCATGGAAACTTACTTGAGGTTAATAAACTCTATCATTTTAGCCTCTCTTAACTTGATAGGGAAGAACCAGTTGAGGAAGGCAGCTTTGAAATCCTCCTAAGTTGCCATTGAAATCCTCCTAAAGAATAACATCATTATCTCTCCTCTTAAATTTCCATTAGTTAAACTAAATTTGGGCCACACTATTGAGCTAGTAGGGCACTAATTTCGTCTCCTCCTCCAAATTGACCCCCATGATAGATAGCACCTTATACACCTCATCGATGAACTCTTAGGGATCCTCATCTGCCTTGGACCCATGAAACTCTGGTGGATTAAATCCTGTGAAATCCCTCACCCTTGAGGCTGGAGTAGGAGAATGAGGGGCTTGGGCCCCTTGGTTCATTTGGTTGGTCATAGCATGGGCCAACATTGTGATGGCATCTTGAAACTCACCATGGGCTACCGCACCATCTTGAGGAACTTGAGTAGCGGGAGGGGCCGGTTGCTCCTCGGGAATACGGGCCCCCCTTAATCTTCCTATTGCTATCGACATGATCTAGAAGAAACAAGAGCATTCAGTAGGAGAAGAGCCTTATATTTACATCTAAAGCATGATATAGACTAATGAAGAAGTGAAACATTTCCTAAAATGCCTCATAGCCTGCCATTCATAGTTATAGCGCCCTTCACAATCAAGAATAAGACTCTAATTGATGCAGTGTGTTGGATTTTCAAGGACCATTAACAACCTAATGCTCTAATACCAAGCTTGTCACAACTCAATCCTAGGGCCTAGACGTGACACAGCGAATAGGGAACCCAAATGGACACTAAACAAGCCTCTTAGTAAATCATTCACATATCCTTGGTCACGAAAGCAAAATAAGCATCAACGAGCGATATAATTAAAAAGAGAAGTGGGACTATGGGAAGTTTTTTGATAATCACAAAGGCATAAAAGAGTCAAGCTCATAGCATATGCATAGAAAATATCGAACAACACCTCTACTTTAGAATAAAGCAGAGGCCAAGACACTCCCCAGTCTCACCCTTATGATAATAAGTATTCAACATATGAAGGATTCTCAACATAACATAAAATAAGTACCTATTGTCCTTGGAATTGAGGACTCAGCAAAGCTTTCTCTGAGAACCAAACTAGCCATATGGAGAAGGATGATCAAAAGGAGCTCCAGTTCCTACAAGGCGATATCATATAGGTATACAGTATGCGTTAGTATGGTTGAATGTACTAAATATATGGGATGCAATGCCACAAGGATATAAGTGATTAGTATGCTTGAGAATTCTTCTCATGTCATTTTATCAAACAAATGGCGGGTTCATGATACTTGTTCAAAATCATGCAATTCAAGAGTGAAACAAGATGAGTAAACTCAATTCAAATCAATCCAATAGCATGGTAGTAAATCCCTCATGTAGGGTACCTTGAAATCCATCCCAAAAGAAGCTCATAATATTCATAGTTTCATAGCTCAAAACATACAAGTCTCAATAGATAAAATCAATTCATAGAACAAGCTTGAAATAGATATTCATGCATAATCAATCAATACTTAGTAAAACCCCAACATGATTTATGTTCATATTTCATAATAAGAGATACCGATAGATAATACAACTTGAAAACATACAATTTTTATAAAAAGAGAAGGTTGGGCTCCATGTATGAAAGGACTGATGGATGAAGACCCATATACCTTGAACCTTGAATTCCTTGAGGTGAAGTTGAAGTAAACTTAGAGCTTGAATTGAGTCCTTGAGTTCAAAAATTGAGCTGGAAATCCTTAGATTTGAATGAGAGAATTGATAGAGTCGTAGAAAGGTTTTAGAGAGAGTTTTGTGAGCTATAGAGTTGAAAAATGGCTAAGTATTGGAGATTTCAAGTTTAAGTGGGCATGGGGCTATGACCTCAATGCCCTTGGGAGAAATAAGAAAACCAAGGAAAATATTACACTAGTCTACACCCCAAGCACGTCGTGTACTAGACGCGGAGTTTAAAATACACAATGGTGCGCCCAAGGTGCATCGCCCCCTGGATGCAGACAGCCACTAAAAATCATAAAATTAGTTAAAATTATTTTTCACTATGGGTCTTCTATAATTTAGGGTATAGCTATTCCCCACTCAATTTTGCCCTCTAATCAAGAATATGAAATCTGATTTTTGAAATCACGCAGAATTTTGAGATATATAGAGATTATGATTATGGGGCATTTCGAAGCACATAAGAGTGTTTCATATAGGAGAAACAAATTAAAGCTCTTATCAAGATACTCAAGAAACATGTCAAAGGAATTGGTTAGACGATATCCGACATTGTAGGAATCCCCTCGGGGATTTGTACTCATAAGATCAAATTGGTTGAAGGTTGTAAGCCCACTGTGGAGCACCAATGCTAATTGAAACTACCCATGCAATAGGTGCTAAAAAAGGAAATCATTAAGTTGTGGATGCTGGCGTGATTTACCCAATTACGTATAATAATTAGGTGAGTCCCCTTCAGTGTGTGCCAAAAAAAGGGCATGACTGTGGTTCCGAATGGAAAGAGCCAACTAATATCAACACAGCTAGTCACTAGATGGAGAATTTTACAGACTGCCAAAAGTTAAATGCAACCATGGAGAAAGATCACTTCCCATTACCATTCATGGACCAAATGCTAGATAGGCTTACTAAAAGGGGGTGGTATTGCTTTGTCGATAGGTACTCCAGATAGAATCAAATATCCATTGCACCGAATGATCAAGACAAGACTACATTTACATGCTCTTAGGGTACCTTTGCTTTCAATAGAATGTCATTTGGGCTATGCAATGCCCCTACCACATTCCAAAGATATATGCTATCCATTTTTCCTAACATAGTAGAGGACTCAATGGAGGTATTTATGGATGACTTTTCAATAGTGGATGAAACCTTTAATCAATATATAAGCCATATTGTAGAAAGTTTTGCAGAGGTGTGTGGAGACTAACCTTGTTCTAATTGGGAAAAATGTCATTTCATGGTTAAGGAAGGAATAGTGTTGGGTCATAAGATCTCGGGAAAAGGGCTAAAAATTGACCAAGCCAAGGTTGAGATAATTGCAAAGAAACCTCCACCTATTTAGTCAAGGAGTGAGAAGTTTCTTAGGACACACTAGATTCTACCAAAGAATCATTAAAGACATTGTGAAAATAGCAAGCCCCGTGTGCAAACTATTGGAAAAAGAATCACAATTTGTCTTTGATGGTGCTTGTTTGTAGTCATTTGAAACTCTCAAGCAGAAGCTAGTTGAAGCTCCAGTGATAATTTCTCTAGATTGGTCTAAACCATTTGAGGTGATGTATGATGCCAGTGGTGTGGCTCTTGGGGCAATATTTGGTCAATGAGTTGGGAAGCTTTTTCATCTAATTTACTATGCCAGAAAGATGTTAATATGGCCTAGAAATATTATACAGTTACAGAATAGGAGCTACTAGCTGTAGTATGCGTATTTGAAAATTTTTAGGCATATCTCTTTGGCACAAGGGTAGTTGTTCACACTGATAATGGTGCACTTCGCTAGCTGATGGCAAAGAAGGATACAAACCCAAGGCTTATATGGTGGGTGTTGCTACTGCAAGAATTTGACTTTGAGGTGCGATATAGGGGAGGTTGTGAAAATTAGGTTCTTGATCATCTATATCAGCTTCAATCACCTAATTCTTAGGTCAAGATAAGGAAATTTTAGATAATTTTCCAGACAAAGCAGCGATGAAGGTTGATGTGGTTGCAACACCTTGGTATGTTGATTTTGCAAATCACTTGTTCGATGGTATCATAGTAGATTTTGCAAATCCTCACCAATGGTGGAAGTTCTTGCATGATCTAAAGAAGTACTATTGGGACAAGCCTTATCTTTTCAAAGAGTGTGTGGATAACAAGATCTGATGATGCATTCTTGATTTAGCTATGCAGGCTATTCTAGAAGAATCTGATTTATCTATATTAGGTGGCCATCATTGAGGAATTCTTACCGTATCTAAGGTATTGCAAAGTGGTTATTATTGGCAAACATTACATAAGGATGCTTATAAGTTTTCTAAATCCTAGTTGAAATGGCAATTGCAAGGCAACATCACAAGAAGGCATGCGTTCTCTTTAAGATCCATTTTAGAGTTGGAATTATTTGATGTGTGGCAATGGATTATATGGGATCTTTCATGAGCTCCTTTGGTAATAGGTATATTCTCCTTGTTGTGATTGTGTATAAAAATGGGTCAAAGCTATAGTAGTTGCCATCGAGTGATGGTAAAGGAGTAGTTCAATTCATAAAGAAAAACATCCATTTTGGCACTCCGAGGGCTATTATCATAGATGGTGGGTCTCACTTTTGCAATAAAACATTTGGAGAATTGTTGAGCAAATATGGAACCAAAGACAGGGTGACAACTGCCTACCATCCTCTGGCAAATAGGGAGTGGAGATGTCAAATAGGGTGATTAAGTTATCCTCGCAAAGACCAAGAATGAGAATAGGAGTGATTGGATGATGCATTATAGGCATATTATACGGCCTACAAGGCCCCCATCAGGATGTATTGGATGATGCATTGTAGGCGTATCATAAGGCCTACAATTCCCCCATTGGGATGTCACCTTACCAGCTGGTGTTTGGGAAAGCATGTCACCTACCAATCGAGTTAGAGTATCGAGCCTTACGAGCTCTTAAGAAGCTAAAGTTTAATGTTGACAAAGCTCTAGAGGCTAGATTAACTTAACTCTACTTTTTGGATGAATTTAGATTGAAAGCTTATGAGAGCCCTGCACTCTACAAAGAGAGGATAAAAATGGCATGATCGAAAGATCGTGAATAGAGAGTTTGGTAAAGGAGATCCTATGATGTTGTACAACTCTAGGATATATTTGTTTTCTGGAAAATTCATATCAAGATGGCTAGGTCCATTCAAAGTGACTGAGGTGCTCAATAATAGAGTAGTGGAAGTTACGAATCATAAGGGTGAACAATGTAAGGAAAATGGGCAGAGGCTAAAAATATACTATAGCAAACTACCAGATATCTGAGTCATTCTCGCCACGAAAATCAGTGATGCTTAGTTGTATTGGACATCATTGTGCCAAGATATCAACTCAGGTGCTTCTTGGGAGGTAACCCAAGTAAACATTAAGTATAAAGTAAAGTATTTGTTGATGGTTGCAAGTTTGAGTTGAGAAAGGTGAAATGTGAAGAAAGACAAGGATGCAAGCAAGAGGGGTGCATCGCCCCTTGATAAAAGGAAACCCAAATTAGACTACTCATTGGACTATAATTTGGTCCAGGAAGTGCTACTGAATTTAGTGATTCTAAGTCCCAGTCGATGAATCACCAAATACAGAAAGTGATGGTTAATTAGCCCACCTTTTAGGCATAAATATGAACCTCTGGGTACTGTCTAAGTAGGAAATCGGCTGCACAATTGAGCGAATCGCCAAATGGAAAACAAGGATTTCAAAGTTGACTGCATTCTGGGAGCATTAAGAGAGCCAACAATGCTACAATTTCGAGTGAGCTCGGTGTAGACATGGCGTACCACTAAACACATAAGGCGATGCTTCATCTGACCACCCTTTTGAGATCAGTTGAAGAGTTGAACACTGTAGAATTAGGCGATGGGAATGCTAAAAGGGCGTATCATAGAGAATATTTGGCGACATCAATCCAGACCACCTTTACAAAGTGGAGTCATTTTTAATGCCAGGTGAAAAGATTGTCTCGCATCCAAATAAAGAACTGCTGAATGCACTCTATAGTAGTGAGTAGAGACATAAAAGACGAAGAGTCTTTCCCTCTTTCTCTTCAAGAAGCACTAATTCTCACTCTTCACCTTCCTCTCCTCTCTCTTCATCAATCGTACTGACTCTTCTCATCTTACACTCGTATGCCATTTTCTTTTCTTTTCTTTTCTTCTTTCTTGCTGGGTTCAATGTGTCTGACTTCACCATAAGATCTTGCCATGCTATTTACTACATATGGAGTTCCAGGTAACATCTTTGCTTTCTAATTTTGGTATTGGTTGTGAAATCAGCATGAATAACTTGTGTCTTATATGTTGGCCAAGTTGAAATTGTTAAGGGATTGATTGATTTCTTATTGAATTTCTATCAGGACTTACATATTCAAGGGATGAACACGTAGTAGCCATGCTAGAGGGTTTAGGTTTGCATAACTTCCACTTGCCTTTTGATAGATTGAGTGATGTCATTCTTAAGAGCAAGTCATCGTTGGGTTATTTTGAACATTTTCATCCTTATTTGAATGCTTGATTGGACATAGTTTCGCCATCTTGGTTGTTTGGTGATGGGGTGGATCATGTTGTTGTGGGGTGAAAGTGTCCAGTTTGATCACTGAAAAACTAATCAGCGATGTGCCAAATACCCCTCCTCATCACTGCTATAGCATGCCACCTTGTTTGTGATCTCTGTGATATTAGGCAATGGGAACCACGATCACCAAACCAATTTGTTGATTTGTCAGTCCATCTGAAGAATCGTCCAATTTGTCAGTGCCTTCTCCTATTAGATTATATCATTTTTGGCGAAGGCCAATTCGACTGCTCTTCCAACTCGGCAATGCATCGAGATTGATAGGCAGTATAACAAACTCTAAAAGCTTGATCTTTTTTTTGAAAATGTTACATATTGCCTATCCTTACTAGTTTAAAGTATTATTTTACAAGCTTATTTCAACCAAAGCTTCCAACAAGGAAGGGTCTGATGTAATTTGGGAAGAAAATGGGGCATGATGTGCCCTCAAACCCTCAGGCCTTTAGGACCTATGGGATGCAGAAGAAACAAATCTGGCATCAAAGGATCAATAAGAAATGTAACCTCCAAGGCTAATTCGAAGGCAATGTTCTCAAAACCAGGTGCAAAGCCATAAAGGACCCTCTTGCAACAGTAACTGAGAAGGCTAGAGAGAAGAAGTTGGTCAACCAATTTGAATCTAGGAGAATAAAGAACAAAGCTAGCAGGGAAAGCAAGTTCACCAGGAAATAAGCCTACATCCCTATAGGAATACCAGCACATTTGAGGAAACCTGGACTAGATAAGTGATGTGCTGCCAAAGTACGACACTTTTGATGCTTAAAACTTAGGATTTTATGTGTTCTCAATGATATATTTGTTGGTTTTGTGTGTTTTGTGTTTAGATTTGCACAATTATAGGTTGGCCATGATTTGGGGAAAAATTGTAGAATTTTTGCTAGTTTTTGATGATTTACGAGACCTTCTATGGATCGTAGAGAATTCTATGAGTCGTAGAGAGATGTCTCGTGACATATTCTAGTGAGGAGTGATTTTGAAGATCAACTCTATGAGACATCTATATGTGTCATAGAGCAATCTACGAGTCATACAGATAGGTCTCCTGAGGACCTCCAGCAAGGGACAATTTAATGAAGTTGAAGTCTATGAATATGCAGCACGAGTCGTAGATCAGTTTTCATGAAGTTTGTCAACCAATTTTTCTAATTTATTTAGGACTTAATTGTCATTACTATAAATAGTAATTTTAGGTTACTTTCATATGAGGACACCATTATTCAGTTTTTTAGGGTGTGTACTTGGAGAATTGAATACTTGGGAGAGAAGATTATGAGAAAACACTTGTGATTAAATTTGATCTTCAATCTTGTGATTCTCATTGATCTCGGATTTGCTTGGGCTCACAATTGTGTAAGTATTTAATTACATTTTCTCAATTCATAATATCTTCATCTACGCATAGCGTGAGTAGCTAAATCCACAACTAGGGCTGTGGGAACCATGAAGAACTAACAAAGTAAACCCGAATAATTTACAATTCTTGGATTAGGTATATTTATGTATTAATCAATTTTATTCGTTTTGCATGTTTTCTAGTGGTGGCCAACATTAGAGCTTGCCTAGTTTTACTGACTAGACCAAGGTAGTAATGAATAGAAAAGGAGATTGATTAACACGATGAGATTGATGTGTTCTCGTCTAATCAACCGAACTGGGCCAAGGGAAGGTTGCACTGGGACTTACAGGTAATGGTTAGTATGGCACTCTATGCAGATGGGCTAAGTCGCATAGTAATATTCACCTCTCACCTTTGACCAAAGGGTTTGGTGAATTTAAACTACTGTCCTGTATGCTATACACTAGACAAGAATCGGATTATCCGAAGATATTAAGTTGGAAAATCATGGGGAATGCAATACCCTGGTTGCTCTCTATTATTGATATCTCTTGTGATAGTTACATTAGTTTAATGTCTTAGTAAATATTGCAAACCCCCCTCTCGGGGAAATGAGTTGGTTAACTACTTGGATTGCTTATTGGTGAATTTTTCTTGAGTCTATATATTCCCTGTAGGTTCGAACCTAACCTTGGTTAGGTTTTATATCTTGACAATGACCGCTTTATCCTCTAAAAAGGAGGTGTAACTTGTGCGACATTAAGATTTTGGCACCGTTGTCGGGGAATACGGCTAGACTTAGTTAGATTCATTAAGTAATTCAAGTGTTAATCCTTAGTTCCCTTTATTTTACTTTTGATTTTATTTTTGTTTCTTTGCAAGGTGTACCAGTGGTGCATGCCCAACACTTGGAGTCAAGGCAATCCCTTAACTCCACCTGATTGAAAGATCTACCGAACTATAAGAAGAATTGCCCAAGAAAATGCCAACTACCCAACCAATGCAGCCTTAAACCAGGATAATAATGAGGATAATCAGAATGAGAACCCACCTCTTTTGGAGGACATTCCATAGTCTTTGGAGTTCAACAAATGCTTACTAGTGGAATCAGTATAGGTTGAACCCCATAGTTATGGATGTGACTGGAGCCATTATGTTGCCACCACTACCAGTAGACACAAAGTTCACTGTTTCTAGTGTCTGTAAAACCATTGTCTATGTATGGGCTTACCATCGGAGGATCCACATAATCACTTGCACAATGTGACATTTGTTTGTAAGAGTGTGATGCGGACACAGAATCTGTATATGGATGTTGCGGTACTTCGTCTCTTCCCATTATCTCTTATGAGTAATGCTACATTATATCGATCTGAACTCATGCAGAGTTCAACAACTAGGTGGGCAGATTTGCAGAAGGCTCTTTTGGAGAGGTACTGACCTAGATTGAAGAAGCTCAAGTAGAAGGACCAGATCAACAACTTTGAGAAACTTCCTACTGATTCGGTAAGCACTATATAGGAGTGGTTTACTAAATGTCTAAAGAGCATCCCTAATCATAAGATAGTTGATGATGCCATGGTGGAGATCTTCTACCATGCCTTTGATGAGAACAGTGCGTGTGTTGACACTATCATGGGGGCATGTTTTAGATCAACCATTTACAAGGATTGTTGAGCGTTTGGAACAAGTGGTCAAGATTAATCGTACATAGGGGCAATGGGAAAGAGCTTCTATGAAAGGTTCATATATTGTTAGTGTGGGTTCATAGCAAGCCAAAATCAATGAAAAAATTATGCAGCAACTTGCTCAGCTTCGCACAAACATGGATGTGGTAATCAAGCAAAACCAAGAAAGAGTAAACACGGTGATTCATCAACCTCTACACACACCCATGTATGAGGAGTCTTAGTATGACGAGGACGCATGTTTTGTGAATGATCAAATGGGGGTTTCTGGAACAACACCCAAGGGTCCAATTAGGACTATAGGCACAAAGGTCAAGGAAACCAAGGTCGGAACTATGGTAGAGATGGAGCTTTCAAAGACAATCGTGGTGGTTACTATGATAGGAACAGGGTACAAATGCAGATTGGGGTCATAGAGAAGTCTTTAGAAATGGTCCTTATGTGCCACAACATAACCGGGACATGGGTAAATCTAATTCCAGGATTGAGGAGATGTTTGATTGCCTATTGAAGAAGGGTGAGACACAGCATAGGACCCTAAGGGGCATGAAAACAGAGATTTCTAGTATCAAACAAAAGATAGTCTTATTTTGTGGCTATTAAACAGCTTGAACAAGAGTTTGGTCAAGTGTCAACTCAGTTGAATCATCGTCAAAATGGTACATCACCTAGTAATACAATGCGAATCCTAAGAATGAAGGGCAGTGTATGGTGGTTACTACTAGGGGTGGCAAGAGCACTATTGATCCTCCTATGCCAGTTGATGAGAAAGATGCTCATGAGAAGATGGTTGTAGCTAAGGATGTGGATACAAGAGATAATTATGGGAAGGATGGGGTGAGTGAAGCAGTTGAAGCATTATAGAAATTTAAGCCCATCCCTAGGCCTCCTCCTCCTTTCCCTCAAAGAATCAAAAAAAGAAGGAGTAAGGCAAGCTTAAGCAATTTTCCCTCTATGCTAAATTTTTTATCTATCAACATCCCTTTTACTGAGGCTTTGGAGAAAATGCCACGCTATGCAAATTATATGAAGGACTTGGTCACCAAAAAGTACACTGTAAGTCAAAAGCTTTCTCAAGAGCTTCAGCACTATCACTACAAAGTCCTTGGTTCAGAAGCATTAAGATCCGAGTGATTTCACTATACCTTGCACTATAGGAAATGTGGAGTTCATAAGGGCACTATGTGATTTAGGAGCCAGTATCAATTTGATGCCCCTTGTGGCTTACAAGAAGCTTAGATTGGGAACCCCTACTTTAACTAGCATGTAGTTACTGATGGCAGATAGAACGATAAATAATCCTATGGGGATACTCTATGATGTCTTCATTAAAGTGAAAATTTTCATATCCCTGCAAACTTTGTGATCATTGGTTATGAAGTTGATTTTGAAGTTCCTATTATCTTGGGAAGGCCCTTTTTAGACATTGGTCGCACCTTAGTGGATTTGAAACAGACTCAAGTTTAGATTTGGGAAGGATGAGGTCATGATCAACGTGTTTCAGAAAGCCAGGAAAGACAATAATGTGAGAGTGGTTTCTATTATGGAACTGTTGACTTTGTTGAGCTAGAAGTACCACTTGAGATAAGATTGTGTATTGACACTTTGGAGGCAGTGTTGGTGAATTTCGATGGTGATGGTATTACAAACTATGAAGAGACAGTAAATGCTCTATGGGTGTCGTATGGCCCTAGGTTCCAAACTAAGTTATTGCTAGATTTGCAGAATCAGGAGTCACCACCCACAAAGCGTTCCATAGAAGACCCACTGGTGTTAGAATTGAAGGCCCTTCCAGCAGATTTGAAATATGCATTTTTGGGAGCCAACAACACCTTACCGGTCATAATAGCTGCAGATTTAAATGATGAGCAAGTAGATGCCCTTGTAATGGTACTCAAACAATTCAAAAAGGCTATCAGATGGACAATTGCAGACATTACTGGTATCTCCTAGGGTATGTACATACGAAATCCAACTCGTCAAGGACAACGAGCCAAGCATTGAACATCAAAGGCGCCTAAACCCTCCAATGCAAGAAGTTGTGCGTAAAGAGATTATGAAATGGTTGGATGCAGGAGTAATCTACCTGATCGCTGATAGTGAATGGGTGAGCCAGGTGCAGTGTGTAACAAAAAAAGGGGGTATCATAGTGGTACCTAATGCCAACAATGATTTGATCGCAATATGGTCAGTCACAGGATGAAGGGTGTGCTTTGGTTATAGAAATCTCAATGCGTCATCAAAAAAGGATCACTTTTCTATGCCATTCATGGATCAGATGCTTGATAGAATAGCGGAAAAAGGGTGGTATTATTTTCTTGATGGGTTTTCAGGGTATAATCAGATTATCATCTCCATAGAAAACCACAAGAAGACCACATTCACATGCCCCTGTGGCACCTTTGCATTCAAGAGGATGTCATTTGGGTTGTGTAATGCCCCTGCGATATTTCAGAGATGCATGATGTCCATTTTCTCAGACATGGTGGAGAACACTATTGAAGTCTTCATGGATGACTTTAGTGTGGTTGGGAACTCATTTGAGGATTGTTTGAAGCACCTACATGATGTGTTGCAAATATGCATAGAAAGTCATCTGGTACTAAATAGGGAAAAGTATCATTTCATGGTGAAAGAGGGTATTGTGTTGGGGCAAAGGATATCTGGAAAAGGTGTGACGACTCAAGCCTAGGACCTAGATGTGACACAGCGAATGGGGAACCCGAAGGGACCCCTAGTAAGCCTCTTAATATATCATTACACATAATTGGTCGCGAAATCAATTAAACAACATCATTGAATTAGAAATAGGGGTAAAAGGGACTAAACAAAAGCTTTCATAACATAAACATCAAACAAGAGAGTCAAGGCTCATGGCATAAATACATAACGTGTCCAATAATACCTCTAAAAATAGAACTTTGCGAGGGCTAAGACGTACAACCAGGCTCACCCTCATAGTTAAGAAGAAATATACATCAAGAAAAGAGAATCTTAATACATAGCATAAGAGTATAGTCATTGTCTCTGGAATGGAGGACTCACCAACTAGCTTAAGATATATGGTACTAGCCACGTGGAGGAGGATGATCAAGTGGGACTCCGGTTCCTATGTGGTAACATCATATAGACATAAAGTATGTATTAATATGTTTGAATGTAATAAGTTTGTAGGATGCAATGCAATAACTGATAAGCCCCATAAACAAAATGTACAACATAGGCAATGATTAAGCATATAACAATATGGCATGTATGAATGTTGAAGTAAAAATCATACTTATATAGAACATAATACATGTAAAGAAGAGACCATCATTATAGAATTCATAGTTTATTGAGGTACCAATCCCTCAATTTGTTGGTGGATCGTTACACCCTACCACCTATGGTAATTGAGGTACCAACCCCTCAATTCGGTTATCAAGGTACAAACCCCTATATTGGTTAGTGGATTGTCTTACCCTACCACCCATGGCTATTGAGGTACCAACCCCTCAACCTGATTATCAACGTACAAATCCCTTGATATAGTTATCAAGGGAGAAACCCCTCGACATGGTTACCCGAGATCACAACCCCCTGAGTGGGGCATGGTCAATTCCCAACACTATAGAGAAAATATCATATACATATATTCCTTCCATCATCATAAAATCATTCAACTCATAAGGCATGCATTAGATCTTCAATTTCTCAAGAAACCATAATCGGATATTTTATCAAACACTTGGCGGGTGTGTAGTGCTAGTGTAAATCCATGCAATCTAGGAGTGAAATCATGCAAGAAAGTTGAATGTAAAACCATCCAACAATACTTGGAAACTCACTCAAGAAATATACATCAAAACACTTCATCAAATCTCATAATAGATCTTAGATTCATAGCTCAAAACATGCTAAACCAATCACAATTTCATAATACCCCAGCATAATGTGCAGTAAAATTCATAATAAGTGAAACCTATGAGTAAACCAACTTTAAATCATGCAACTTAGGTAAAACAGACACTTTGGCACCATGTCTAAAAGGACCCATTAGTTGAAACCCACATACCTTAGCTTTGGAGAATTCCTTCATGAAGATTTTAATGGAGACTTAAAGCTTGAGTAAAATCCTTAAGATCCAGAAGAGATTTGGACATTTGAATTTTGAGGTGAAATATTTTTAGTGTTTGAGTGAATATTGGGAATGTCTTGAATGATATGAGGATTAAATATGGCAAAGGATAGATATTTTCATTTATAGGAATGCTTAGGCCCAAGATGAAAAAGCCTTGGACCAGAGTGGAAAATTTGCACATTTTTAACACTATGGTGTGCCCTTCGTGCCAGGGGCGCGAATGCACACTGGAAATCGCATTTTTGCGATTTTTAAATTTTGATATGGTTAGTCTAAAATTAAGGTTAGACCAATTTTTCACTCAATTTTTCCCCTTGAACAAGAATAAGAAGTTGGATTTTTGATATCACGCACGAATTTTGAGATTTATGGAAATTACGATTCTGGGTGCTTCCAAGACACATTTTTGGGCATTATTTGGGATCGTTTCATATCTCCCCTTTGAGAATATTTGTCCTCGAATGTCAAAGAATATATATAAGAAGAGTAATCATGAAGAAATCAACCCCAACAAGAATGCATCAACACACTTAAACACCATTTTCAAAATCTCAACATAAGTTTTAAAATCACCATGAACTTTATCAACATAAAGATGAATGCAAGAAAATGACATAGGAACTGAAACATGAGACATGAAATCACATAGGGGACTTAGAATTTGTACCATAGGCTTGAGTCAAATAGATAAGATAAGGGTATTGTTTTTGAACTTCTGCTTCGGCCTCCCATGTAGCACTTTTGACTTGTTGATTCCTCCAAAGGACCTTAACAGAAGCCACATCCTTGTTCCTCAACCTCTTCACTTGTATATCCAAGATCTCTACAAGAACATCTTCATAAGTCAAGTTACCACACTTACAACATTCAATGGAACAATAGCATTCAGATCACACACACACTTCGTCAACATAGACACATGGAAAACCGGATGAACCAAATCTATCTCACTAGGCAATTCCAACAAATAAGCTACCTTGCTAAGCTTAACTTCTGTACCAAGACCCTTTTGAATGGAATAATACTTTTGTACAAATAACCCAAATGCTTGAGGGTGAAAGGTCGTACTAAGCTTAACTTTTGTACCAAGACACCTTTGAAAGGAATTCCAAAATTGTGAAGTAAATTGAGCACCACGATCCAATTAAATGGACAAAGAGACCCCACGCAACCTCACCAAGTCATGAATGTACAACCTAGCAAAATCTTCAGCGCCATATGTGGTCTTAACCGGTAGAAAATGATCCAATTTTTTCATTTTATCAACCACAAACTAAATAGAATCAAAACCTTTTCTAGTCTTGGACAACCCATCCACAAAATAGGAATCTCTATGTCTTGGGCTAGGCCACCCGGCCTTTAATGAGAGGCTTTGACTTGTTAGCAAGTATGACAACTAGATACAAAATTTTGCAATGTCCCTCTTCATACCTTCCCACCAATACACCTCTCTCAAATCTTTCATGACCTAAGCCTAGGGTCTAGACATGACACGGCGCAAGGGAAACCTGAAGGGACCTAAAGCAAGCCTCAAAAAGCATTATTACACATCCTTGGTCGCGGAAGCAATAAATCAAGCATCAAAGTTAAAATAATGGGGAAAATGGGGCTAAGGGAGAAACTTGCACAATATGATGGTCAAAAGACAAGAGTTAAACTCATATTATTGATATTTAACATGTCCAACAAACACCTCTAATACATAGTTAAGGGCGGGGGCCAAGACAAAGTAACTGGGCTCACCCTCATAGTCAAAATAAGCAATAAAGATGAATGTTTTAGTACATAATAGAAGAAATATAGACTAGGTCCCCGAAGTGGAGGACTTACAAACTAACTTGAATAGAACCGAACTAGCCACGTGGATGAGGAGGATCAACTTGGGCACTGATTCCTACACGTTGGCATCATTTAGGCATAGAGTATGCGTTAGTGCGTTTGAATGTACTAAGTATGTAGGATGCAATGAAAAAATAGATAGGCATAATAATCAAAATACATAATATTAAGCAATAGGCATAATATACAATTTGACATGTATGATCAATGCTTCAGTAAAATATACTTAAGTAGCTCATGCTCATATAGGATATCATATGTGCAGAAAAGACCAAGCTAGTTGTTCATGGTATAAACCCCTTGTTGGTTGTGTGGTATAAACCCCTGATATAGTTGATGGTAATCACATCTTACCAACACGGTGACGAAGTATAAACCCCTCGCATGGTTGATGAGTATAAACCCCCAACATGGTTACCCAGGCTCTTGTCCCCCCGGATCAGGTATGGTCTAATGTAATACTTTATATAGAGTATATCATATACATAAGCTCAAATCATTATCATAACTTTATTCATATCATATCTCATGCTTTGGGCCTTTAATTCCTCAAGAAACCACATCCGGACATTTTATCAAACACTTTGAGGGTGTGTAATGCTAGTATAAAACAATGAAATATAGGAATGAAATCATGCAAGAAAATCCATTATAAAACAATAAATTAACACCTTGTAACACCCTCAAGACATATACATCAAAATCCCTTCTCAAATATTACAATCGATCAAAGATTTATAGCTCAAAACATAGCAAAACAGTCACAACTTTACATAGCTTTAACATAGTGTACAATGAATTTCATGATAATCAAGATCCATTTGTAAATCAACTTCAAATCATGCAATTTATGTAAAAGGGGGTTTGGGTATCATAGGTGAAAGGAACCCATGAAAGAAACCTACATACCTTAGTCTGAATTTCATAATAAACAAGACCCATTTGTGTGTTCTAAATGCGCATTTATGATTTTTATGTGTTTTTGTATTTAGTTTTGCAAGAAAGCAGGTTGGTATGAGTCTGGGGCAAAATTGTAGAGGTTTTTGGTTTTTGGTGTTTTACGAGACCCTCTATGAGTCATTGAGAAGTCTACGAATCATAGAGGTAGTTTCATGACAAATTCTAGTGAAGGATGAGATCTGAAATTCAACCATATGATCTTTATATGAGTCATAGATCACTCTATGAGTTGTATAAAGAGGTTTCGTTAAGATTTCTAGTGAAGGACCATGTGCTGCAGATGAAGACTACGAGAAATCACTATGAGTCACGAATCATTCTAGACTCATAAAGTGGATTCATAGAAGTGAAGTCCAAGTTCTCAAGAGCTGAATACAAGACCCTGACTTGTAAATCACTTTACGAGTCGTAAGTACCTTTCATAATTACTATAAATTGTACTTTTTAGGTTATTCTTCAGAGTGTACAGTAGAGAATGCCATTAAATAGTACTTTAGGGTTTTGTATGGGGAGACCTCAATATTTGGAAGAGAATACACTTGTGAATTAATTTGATCTTACATCTTGTGAATCTCAATCAATATTTGATTTGCTTGATATTCAATTCGATTGGGTAAGTGTTTAATTATGTATACTCAATTCATAATTTTTTCATCTACCCATAGCATAAGTAGTTAAATCCACAACTAGGGTTATGGGAACCATGAAGATCTAACAAAGTAGACCTGGATATTTTGCAATTCCTTGATTGGGATTTGCATATATTAATCAATTCTCTTCGTTTTACATTTTTTCTAGTGGTGGAAACATTAGAACTTGCATAGTGTTACCTTCCCGATCCAGGTGGTAATGAACAGGAAAAAAGATTAATTAACAGGATTCCATAATATATTCTCATCTAATCAATCGAAATAGACCAAGGGGAGGGGGTTGACTGAGACTTATAGGTAATGGTTAGTATTACATACTATGGAGATGGGCCAAGTCACATAGGAAATTCACCTCTCACCTGGACGAAAGAGTTTGGTAAACTTAAATTATCGTCCTCCATGCTATACACTTGATTTGAATTAGTTTATCTGGGGATACTAAGTTGGGGAATCATGGGGAACACAATACTCTAGTTTCTCTTCTTTATTGATTGTCTCTTGTGATAGTTTGTTTAGTTTATTTTCTTGTTGAATACTGCAAACCCCCCCTTGGGAAATTGAGTTGGTTAATTACTTGAATTACTTATTGATGAATTTCCTTTTAGTCTACGTATTCCCTTGGGTTTGACCCTAACCTTGGTTAGGTTTTATATCTTGACAACGACCGTGTTATCCTCTAAAAGGAGGTGTAACTTAGCGACGTCAAAGTCTTTGGCGTCATTGCTGGAATATGGCTAGACGTAAGTTGATTCATCAGAGTAATTTGACTGTTAATCCTTAGTTCACTTCATTTTACTTTTGTTTTATATATTGTTTTTGTTTATTTTCAGGGTATACTAGTAGTGTATGCCCAACACTCAGAGTCAAGGCAATCCCTTAACTCCACTTGATCTAGAGATCCAATGAATTACTAGAATAATGGCCCAAGAAAAATGTCAACAACTTGGCCAATGTAGACACCTCCATTGGAGAACATTCCACAACCTCGGGAGTTCAACGCCTATGCTTACCAATGGAATCAGTGTAGGTTGAATCTCATAGCTATGGATATGACTGGAGCTATTGTGTTGCCACCACTACTAACTGACACACAGTTCACAGTTTCTATTGGGCTATTTCAGATACTATAGAACCTTGGGCTATTTGTGAACTTACCATCAGAGGATCTATATAGCCACTTGCACAATGTTGCATTTGTTTGTAAAAGTGTGATGGGGACACAAAATCTATCTTTGGATGCTGTGGGACTTCGTGTTTTCCCATTGTATCCTATAAGCGATGTTGTGTTATGGCTATCTGAGCTCCCACAGAGTTCAATCACTAGTTGGGCATATTTGCATAAGGCCTTTTGGGAGAGGTACTTCCCTACATGTTATATGTTCATTCATCTTTTGTTATATGTTCATTCATGCATGCCATATTGTTATATGTTCATCTATTGCCTAATTATACATTTTAACTATGTTGCCTATCTATTGTTGCATTGCATCCTACATACTTAGTATATTCAAATGTACTAACGTATATTCTATGCCTACATGATGTTACCATGTAGGAACTGGAGCCCCAATTGATCATCCTTACCCTCCACGTGGCTAGTGCGATATCTCTCAAAGCAAGTTAGTGAGTGACATACTTCTTTAATTTATGCTATGCATAGATTCACTTTTCTTATTGTATGCTTTGACTATGAGGGTGAACTCGGTTGCTTGTCTTGGCCCTCGCTAAGTTCTATGTTTAGAGGTATTGTTGGAAAAGTTATGTAATGATGTTATCAGCCTTGACTCTCTTAGACTTTATGACGCTTTATGATATGAAAGGTGTCTCTTAGCCCCATATTCCCTCTTTACTATATCTTATTGTTATTTTATTGCTTTCGTGACCTAGGTGGTGTAATGATTGTTAAGAGGCTTGATTGATGTCCCTTTGGGTTCTTGATTCGCCGTGTCACATCTAATCCCTAGACTTGGGTCATCACAAACTTAATATTAGAGTACTAGGTTGTTAATGGTCCTCGACATCCAATACATCGTGTTGATTAGAGTCTTATTCATGGTTATGTTTTGCATCGCAACTATGAGTAAGAAGCTATGAGATGATTTAGGAAATGTTTTCCTTTTTCATACGGTATGTTGTGCTATAGAAGTTAAGGTAACATCCCCCCATCTAATAATTGTTCTTTGCTCTGCTAGATCATGCCTAACACAAGAGGAAGAAGAGCCCATACACCCGAGGAACAACCGGCTCATGGAGAGCTTCGGGATGCTCTCACTTTGCTAGGTCAAGTTGTGGCTAATCAAGCCAACCAAGGGGCCCAAGCCCCTTATGCTCCTACTCCAGCATCTCGGGTGAGAGACTTTATGAGGATAAACCTACCTGAGTTCAATGGGACTAAGGTGGATGAGGATCCACAAGAATTTATTGATGAGGTTCACAAAGTGTTGGCTATGATGGGTGTGAGGTGAGAAGAGAAGGCGGAGTTGGAGGCTTACTTGCTCAAGGGGTGTCCCAAATATGGTACACTCAATGGAAAGAGGAGAAAAGAAACAACAATGCGGTTCTATGGGAGGAGTTTAAGGTGGCTTTCCTCAACTGGTTCTTCCCTCTTGAGCTTAGGGAGGCCAAAATGGTGCAGTTCATGAATTTTAAGCAAGGATCCATGAGTGTGAGGGAGTATGACTTCAAGTTCAACCAACTCTGTAAATATGCTCCATACTTAATTGTCGACCCAAGGTCTAGAATGAACAAGTTCATGATGGGTGTATCTAGGAGTACCAGTCTGCTATGTGGACACTTGTTTTGGTTGTGGGGAAGTAGGCCACACCCTTGGGAAGAGTGAGTTGGATGGTGGTTGTGTAGGATGCGTAGAACTCCCTCACGATAGTCGGGGAGTACTGTCTAAGAGAATTATTCAGCCATTAAAGCCCATATGGAATCATCGTGTCTGGAAACGGGGGCCACGAGTAAGTGTATAACTCTGGGCTCCTTATACATGAAATGGGTCGGCTAGCCCCACTCTTTTGGCTGCATACCCTCTCCATAAATCTTCTTCATTCCCTTGATGCACCACCTGTTACAGAATGCATCTGGTGTAGATTGTGATGATCAGGGTGCCATGGAGGACTCAACCTCTGATATCTCCTCAAATCTGTCCTTGGAGATGGAATCCTCTCTGCATGGAGCCATCTATGGTAAGTTGCTCCCATTATTTTCACCCTCCTTAGACTGGGGAGGGCTAACAATAGGAGCCTGAGTGCATCCAGCTCTGGCAATAGCTCTAGTTTGTGGCCTGGCAGCCTCTAGGCCTGGTCTGACATCTAGGAGCTCTAATGGATCACTCGGCTGAGGATTTTGATCCCTATCCGAAGGCTCATCATCTAAAGGCTCATCCATGAGCCTCCCACATAGGGCCAGAATTGCATCGCGTTTAGCTTTGGGGGCCACAGTAACTGAAACAAAAACATATACACCCTATAGTTAGTCTCAAGAAATAAAAAATGGGATGCAAAAATGATCTGAAGTAAGTTACAGAAGGGTGTTACGAAAGCACCTTTATGGGTCGTAGTCTTTACTACGAGCCATAAAGTTCCTTCATAAACCAGTGGTTCAAAATAATTTGAATTTCTGAAAATTTCTACGAGATCAGGTACGACTCGTAATAATTTATGAGTGGTAGACTAGGTGGTAGAAAATTCCATTGAGTAATTAAATTCAGGTAGGGATCTACGAGACTTATCTACGAGCTGTAACATGGTCTACCACCCGTAAAAGGTCTCATCTGATGGATGCTCAGAAATGAAAAATTTCTAGAATTTTGCACGAAAGGAAATTACAACTCATAGATTACTCCACAAGCCGTAAAAGCCACTCGTGAACCCAAAAACTTGGTTACCTAAATTTCTAAGTCCATCACACGAACCCCACAAGACATTTTCAACAATTAGATTACCAGCATCAAAGTAAGAACACACGTAGCCACATGATTTCAACACTACACCCATCACCCCCAACATTTTCAACATACATACACCCCATCAAAAGTGATCTAGCATAAATTACCCTACAATTCGGACCATCTCTAATTGATTCAAACTAGATCATGTACCTATTTTATCAATCACTAATTCGCAGTTATAATCATTCAATCACATAAGGTAAGTGGAAAAATAGGCACAAACAATTATCATTCACACAAGGCCACAGTACCCAATTCCAGACATAGAGAATAATGGAATAATAAAGCATAGGCAATCCTAATTTCAACTAATCACAAGATCCATTCAAGCATGTGTTCTATGTTTACACACCATTCCCCAACATAATATTCAAATCATTTGTTCAAACAAGGTAAATTAAGGGTTGAAATTAAACTGAAAACTTTCCAAGAGTAGAGATTAACTTGAAGAAGAGAGAGAAGATGAGTGCTTACAAAACCCTAAGTGGCCAAAATGCTTGCCGAAAAAAAGGAGTCGGTGGTCAGAGGTCGTTCAGAAATATGAGAAAATGGGGAAGCTTAGGTTGATTGGTAAATTAGGTCTATGGGGTCAAAATAATTTGGCCCCTCTATTTATACTTTGACTTGGGGCAACTAAACTTATTGGGTTTGACCTTACGAAACCCTAATTATGACCCATAGATGGTTCTACTACTTGTAAATCATGGTTCCATAGAACCCTTAATACTTAGCAAAATTTCAGAAAACTTACCTGGGGTCCAGAATCCCTATTCACAACTCGTAGTTGGAGCTGTGAATCATAAAGTTGGCCCGCGGACTGGAGTGCATATTTTTCTGCTTATAGAAATCTCTACTATATGTGGTACGATTCACAAATTGCTTTAAGGCTCATACACCCAGTCGTAGAGACTCAACTTAATACCTTAACAACAAAAATGACTGGCTTAGTCTTGTACCTTCATACTCTTCATAAAATACCTTATTAACCTATATATAACTAGCCCAATGTCCAAAATTACAATCAAAACACAAAAAATAAACTATCTATGAAACCAAAACTAAAAATAAACCTATAACTATGCTATTACATCAAAAACTTTGGGTTGCCTCCCAAGTAGCACCTAATTTATTATTGCGGCACGACTTGGACACATTGGTTACTCAAGCTTCTCCAATTGCCCAAACTTCTCTCTTCAACTCGTTTGGATGCTTCATGCATTGACGAATATTGAAGACAACTTTTTCACTATTCAATCTAAATCTGAGTTGACCAGCTTCTATATCCATTAGGACTCGTCTGGTGGCTAGGAAGGGTCTTCCCAAGATGATTGGGACTTCGAAATCAACCTCGCAGTCTAAGATCACAGAGTCTACAAGGAATATGAACTTTTCCACTTTTACCAGTACATCATAAAGTATCTCCACAAGTTTTTTCACCGTGCGATCATCCATTAATAACCACATGCTATAGGAGTAGGGGCTCCTAATCCAAGCTTCTTATAGACTGCAATGGGCATCAGATTGATAAAGGCACCTAAGTCACATAGTGCCCTTACAAATCTACATTTCTAATTATGTAGGGTATGTTGAAAACACCTGGATCTTCTCTTTTCTAAACGGCAGACTTCAAAGTGATAGCACTACAATGTTGAAGCTCTTGAGAAAACTCCTGACTCATAGTGCATTTTTTGGAGACCAAGTCCTTCACATTCTTCGCATACCCTGGCATCTTCTTAGATGCCTCGATGAGAGGGATGTTGATGGAGAGTTGTTTTAGCATGGCGAGAAAGTGTTTGAACTTACCTTCCTCCTCGCTTTTTTAAGTCTCTAAGGAAATGGAAGAGAAGGCCTAGGGACGGGCTTAAACCTCTGTGGTGCTTCAGCTACTTCACTCACCCCATCCTTGCGGCAACTATCTCCTTCATCGGCATCCTTAGTCGCAACCATCTCCTCACGAACATCTTCCTCATCACTCAGCATGGGAGGATCAATAGTGCTCTTGCCATCCCTAGTAGTAACCGCCATACACTGTCCTTCATTCTTAGGATTTTACATTATGTTGCTAGGCAGCATACCCCTCTGAAGCTGATTCAATTGAGTCGATACATGACCGAATTGTTTTTCAAGTTGTTTAATAGCCATAGAGTGAGACTCTATTTTTAGATTAATACTTGAAATATCTTATTTCATATCCCTTAGAGTATCATCCTGCATCTCAGCCCTCTTAAGTAGGTGATCAAACATCTCCTCGATTCTTGAATTGCCTGCACCTGCATTCGGTTGTGGTGGTGACACATAAGGACAATTTCTGAAGCCTTCTCTGTGACCCCAATCTGCATCTGGACCCCTGTTGCTATCATAATAACCTCTGCAGTTGCCCTTGTAAGTCCATCCCTGCCAAAGTTCTGACCATAGTTTCATTGACTTTGGTGTCAATAGTCCTGATTGAACCCTTGGACATTACTCGGGAAGCCCCCGTCTGATCATTAACAAAATAAGAATCCTCATCATAGTATGGCTCCTCATACATGGGTGCACATAGAGGTTGGTGAACCACTATGTTCATTGTTTCTTGGTTTACTTTATCATCACAGCCATGCTTATGCAAAGCTGAGCAAGCGACTGCATAATTTCTTTATTAATTTGGGCTTGCTCTGGCCCCACACTAACAATACACGAACTCTTTGTGGAAAAGCTCATCCGTCTTCTCCTATTCCCGATTTATTTTGACCACCCTTTCCATTCGCTCCCAATCCTTGCAAATGGATGATCTAGAAACATGCCTCTTATGATATTGTCAGCATAGGCTTGACTATTCTCATCAAGGGCATGGTAGAGGATCTCCATCAGGGCATCATCAACTACCTTATGGTCAGGGATGCTCCTCAGACAAGTTGTAAATTACTCCCAAGTAGTGCTTATGGAATCACGAGGAAGTTTCTCGAAGTTGTTGATCTGGTCCTTCAACTTGAGCTTCATCTATCTAAGAAAGTACCTCTTGATGTTCACGCTCCAATAATAAAGCGGACGCAGTCAGTAATAAACCTAACCGTAGGTTAGGGTTGAATCCACAAGGAATACAGGGCTTGACTATGTAGATTCACTATCAATCATTTCAAGCACCGATTACTAAAATCTCAAAAGAGAGGGAGTTTGTGATTTAAGAACAAAAGTAAAAACAAAAATAAACACTATGCTAATAATGTGGGAAGACACTCAAATTTAGAGACAACTTGGTAATTATGTTCACCATGATTCGTTGACTCAATTACCCTAGACAACATAACTCTAACTAGGAATTCGCATGTAGGACGGTGACTTAGGTTCTTCTAGCCCTCTTGTGAAGGTGAAGGTCTAATTTCACCATGGTGCTTGGTCAGCAATCATGGTGTGCCAACTAACCGTTATCCATTGTCCCACTTGACCTCCCAATGGTGAGGTTTGGTTGATTAGATGAGAATACATCAACTAAATCATTTTGTCTACTTCTTTTTTCCTATTCGTCACTACCTTGGTCGTGCTCATGGTAGTAGGTTGGATTTGGTGTTGGCCACTACAGAACATCAATCAAAATGAAGGAAAATAAACAATACATGAAAAAGGCCCAATCAAAGAAATATACAAAGTCTAAGTTATTTCAAGTCAACTACTCATGGTTCCCACTACCCCAAGTTGTGGGTGCTTAGCTACTCATGGCTAAGGAAAAATCAACAACAGTTAAAATAGAAGACATAGTTGAGAATTTACCCAAAACAATGAAGAACAATAACACCATAAATTGCAAACAACAAGCTTGGATTATTGGAGAATGAGTACAATATGAGGTTTGCAATCCCCGAAAGTAGGTCTTCCCATTAAAAATGAGAATCTACACTAAATCCTAGAAAAACCCTTAGATATTCAAGAGAGAAATAGTCAAAGCGTTCTCAAAAAATTGAGTGTCTGGGCTCCCCTTCTAAATCCCTATCATTAAATATTTATACTATTTACAATTTAACCCTAAAAATTAAATAGAAAAGAAAGCTAGCAGCAGGTACATCTCACAGATACGACTCATAGACCTACGAGTCAAAATTGGGGTCTGGTAGTGAGTCCTTGACCATTTGGACTTGACTGTTACGACCCACTGTTACGAGTCGTTGCTTGGGCTACATGCTCTTCTCGTAGTCTAGGCCATCAGTTCTTGGCCCAAACTTTTAGCTTTCTGCTTTTGATACGACCACACTTATATGAGTCATAGTGAGACCTACAACTCGTATGGCTGACCTCCACTTGGCAAATTTCTAATTTTGCTCACTGTTTTTTGCTTTGAGATCATCCTACGACTCGTAGCTTGGGCTACGATTCGTAGAACAGCTCGTATGTCCTGCACTTCAGCAAAAACCTGCAATTTTCTCCCAAAATCATGCCAACCTATCTTTTCTGCAATAACATAAAAACACATAACAATCATAAAAAGTCACATTACGAACTCGAAAAATTCGTTGTTTTAGGCACCAAATGTGATTTATTTTGATAACATATCAACACCCTCAACTTAGAACTGTTTCTTCTCCTCAAGCGATGACTCAATATAAGTAGAAAATGAGAAAACACATAGTAGCTACTCTAATGGAATATACATCATAACTCTCATTCAGGTACCCAGCTCTCATTTTCAAAACCTGATTGTAAAGCTACTGAGCAAACCAAAACACCAAGATGTATCCAGTAATCCACTATGATAAGTAAAGGAGTATCAGCAATCCACAATTACTGAGTTAGTCATATCCCAATCATGTAGTACAAATCTCCTCACAGAAAAGAAACCTCTCCTTCTCACCCAAAGCGATTTTAAATTCAGAGACTGTGCAAGCATTCTCACTCTCACAAATGAAATCCATGCAAATTGAGTAACACCATAGGCTTGCTTTTATACTCCACTATGGGCTAATGACAAAGTGAATTCGGATCACTTTAGGATTTAATGGCTTGTAACATACACTTGTGGGGCTTTGGTATCATATTTTAGGCAAGTAGTGACTAAAAGTTATCCTTGAACCATGTTTTTAAACACCCTTACCTCCAAAATTTAACCATTTTCATTAAATCCACCTTTATTCTTCTTTTTCAAGCTTTTCTCGGGTGCTTTCTATCTCTTATTCAGCTCTGCCTTATTTTTGAAGCCATTTTTGCTATTCACTTCAATCCAAGGCAACTTTTCTTTTCTTTTTCTCACCCAGCATATGACTTTTTCCTTTCTTTCTTTCTTTCTTTCTTTCTTTCCTAACCAACAACCTCATTTTCATTACTTTACCATAATAACGGTCGCCTTCAAATTCGACTTTTAGCCTGAGCTGAAGCACACAATATCCATTCCCTAAACCAGGGTCACTTTTGGTAGCCATCTTCAACCTAGGCTTTTTTGCCTCAATAAATGTTCACATGTTTAAGGATAGACCAAAGTCAATATGTCATGCCCCAAAGTCCCGTTAGGGCAGACTGGCACCCGTTACCGATAAGGCTCAGGAGAACCAGCCTATGTCTATGCATTATCTATACATACTATGAGGGGTTTCTACGTTTGACATGCCTTTAAGAATATAAACAGTGAGAACAAGCCAAAAGGAAATGCATATGACTAGGTCGTTGAGGCCCCAGTGTCTATAGTACGAGACATGACTTCACTTTGCTTTACATAGACTACAAAGCCTCTAAATAAAGAAAAACATCT